>SJYX01004936.1:188653-247589 GCA_006410675.1 Oreotragus oreotragus
TGTGACCCCATGAATCGCAGCACGCCAGGCCTCCCTGTCCATCACCAATAACTCCCGGAGTTCACTCACACTCATGTCCATCGAGTCAGTGATACCATCCAGCCATCTCATCCTCTGTCGTCCCCTTCTCCTCCTGCCGCCAATCCCTCCCATCATCAGTCTTTTCCAATGAGTCAACTCTTCGCATGAGGTGGCCAAAGTACTGGAGTTTCAGCTTTAGGATCACATATATATGTCTGTAAATAATGTGTGTGTATATACACATGCATACACACTAATTTAAACCAGATATATTGATAAACTATGTGATTTCTCTAGTGATAATTCATTAATACATTACAACCAGTGTAGTTCTAAGATCCAAGGTGTTCTTTCTTGTCCCACTGCCCCAGAAAAAGCAGATGATCTCCCTCTCCATTAAGCTGTATGTTTAAACCACAGTAATAGAAATGTTTGGCTACCTCCCCAAATCTAACAGCTTTTTATTTAGCCAGCCACTCATGATGGCTTAAATGTCTTGCTTCACCTCTCATCCCCTTGGGTTTAGGGCCTTGGATGGACTTCATAAAAATGTGGCCTCAGTAAGTACTAAAAAGTTATGCACTGTAACAATAATAGAATGGATGAAGTTGGAATGTTTATCCCACTTAAAAGTGCCACAGAATATGAGACAATATGAGATAATTACTAGAGCTATATTGCTGGGCTGTTTCTTCCACCATAATTTTCATGAGTTTTGGGGGGAAATGGACTTCTGTAGCATATAAAGATAATAAAATAGAAGAGTTCATTAGGCAGACAGAAAAAGACCAAAGACCTATAAAAATTTGCGCTTTGATTCACGTTGACCTATTTTAACCTTTTGAAATGACAACTTTTTCTGCTATCATTTGCAGCCTGAGTCTCCATCTCTAAAATAGAGCAGGATGATTCCTTAAGTTGACATGATATTAGCCTCTGAATTTTTATATTTATGAGGTGAGAAGGAATTTCAGATATGCCCTAGATATGAAGCAAATCAGCAGTAAGAAAAGGTGTCCAATCTCTAGCCAGTTTAATGCAGGTGGGAATGAGTGTGGGAATGGTGGCAAGGCTACTCCATCTCCAACAGAAATTGTGGAAAACCAGGCAAGAAAAGCCACTCAAAAAGGCTGACATGAAAGGCAAAGTGAGTGATAAAGAAAAATACAACTCCAGAGAGCCAGAACACAACCCACCAGGAGTTTTGCTTCACCACCAACATAAATAGTTTATAAAGCAAGAAATAGGAACAGAAATTAGGAAAAGGTATTGAATAATGAGTGGTTTAAAGAATACAGGAGAGGTTTTCATACTCTCAACCTGGCCCATCTTACCTCATTCATAGCCAAGTACTAACATATCCCAGATCACGACTGAGAGGCCGAAAAAGCTAGAAAAATAAGGAGTTCTTTAAAAATTCTGTTGATCAGCACCTTGAATCAAATGGGAGTGTTTCAGGTTTCTGGTTCCCATTGAATCAAAAACTGGATCCCTCCATCTCTCCTTGAGAAGAGGCTCTATTACCATAGGCTGAGACCCTGGGTACACGTGATTAGAATAAAATATCAGTGGATATAACTTACTCCTTGGATTCATGCTAAGACAGGGTTCATTAAGGACGTGTGCATTGGATATCCTTCGTGTCCCATGGTTGAATAAGGACTTCCATCTCCTTAGCTCTGTCAAATTAAATACTTGGATGAGCAGTTAGAGATTTTGGTTCCTTTTCATGAAGATCTCTGTTAGGTAATCCCAAAATTTCCCCTGAAGTGTCTCATTGTTGTGGATCATGGCAGTGAGAGCTTCCCCCTGGTCCAGACCTTGCCAATAATCTTGCAGCCACATCTCCTTCCAGCTGAAACATCAAAATGAGAGTTGGATTATGGAGCCTCAGTACAACTATGAATCCTACCTTTCTCCCAGTGGCCAAAGAAATCTTCAGCAGATACAGTGGTTTCTAGTTAGGACCAACGATCTGCTTTGAGGGAAGGAAATGTGAAGTAAATCCAGTGCTAATCCAAGTGACAGGCAGTGAGCCCAAAACACAAATTCATTATCCAAGCACCCCCCCACACACACACACACACATACACACATATCCCAGTGAGTTAAATTTCCTGACTTGCCTGCTCTTGGTCTCCAAATGTGGAGGGAATTAAGAGGTAGGCAGAGCAGGGGCCAAACTATGGAAACAGTAATCTTCCTAAGAAAAGCAAGGGAGTGTATTTAGATAGCTACTTTTTATATTACACCTGTTTCAGTAATCAAGAAGTACAACCACATACAGTGTCTAGATGAGCCATAAACCTAAATGTTTCTCTTTTTTTAATGTTACACTTTTCTTCTGATAAATCATAATATGTTCTGCACAAACTAGATACAAATTACCTGATATAAATTACTGGATACAAATTCACTCCACTCCCAGGACCAAGCTGTGCCAGCCCTCTGCTGCCATCCACTGTCCAAGGTGATCTCTGCAGGTCATTCTAGCAGTCTCTCTCAAACAGTTTTTTATGGCCCCTCCCCTAACAGGTGTGGTTTGATGCAAGTGGCTTCATTTTTCTACCCCATCTCCTATGCCGACCTTGTTTCCCAATGCCACCACCTTCTGCTGCCTCCTTCAGTCGTCTCCTCACTTCCCTTCCAGTCCACATTGGCCACAATCATTAATCATCTTTTGAAAGCATCCCTTTTATTCTGTCTAGGACAAACAATTTATCATCTAAATCAGGGTAATTTTAAGAGTCAAAGGAGATGCTGTTAATAGCTACACCAAGTTAACAAGTATAAACCCTGATTACTGCAGGCAAACCTCCCTGGAAACACTAATGTGTTTCTCATCCACAGCCTCACCATGTTGAAGATGCTCAATAAACAGCTGAGTTGATTTTCAGGACAGTCCAGCTCCAGGGCCTGGTATTCAGAATATATATAACCTGGCCCAACTTTGTCCCTCATCACTTCCCTAAACAGGCCCTCTGCTCTAGTTGAAGCTTTTTTTGAATCACTACTACAAACACTGTTTATCAAAGCTGATTTTCGTATGTTGTTGCCCTCAATTACCTCTCACATTTTCTACTGCTCTTTCGTAATTTGTCTTCTCTTAGACTCTTGATACCTTAAAGGCATAGTGACCTCGTGTCATAATTTCCTTATACAACATCCCCTCAGCACCCAGGGCTAGTTTATTGCCTGCAGGAAGCAAGTCTGTAAATCATTTGATTTGACAGCCCCAGGGGACCCCAGCTATCCTTACCTGTCATTCTCAGGAATCTCTTCCACACTGCCAAAGCCAGGTGTGGGCACTGGGCAGTGCATGTGTGAGGGCTGGGCAATATGAGGCTCAGGGACCGGGATGCTCCCAGGAGAGGCTGCGTGGGCTCTCTCGGCATCCAGCCGCGTCAGTTCGTGGTCACAGACAAAACACTCGAAGCCGTTAAGGTAGTTAGGTAGCAAGGGGTCATTCACTCCCCATTCGCGCTGCTTCAAACTATCCAGAAGGAACTGGTTAGTGACGCCCCCAGGCTGCTTGTATGCCAGGTATTTCATATATTCTTCATCATTTTTGTCCAGGAAGTCAATAAACTCTGCCAGTTTCTGCGGCGACTCAAAGTCGTCAATGAGGATGATGGAATGATTGTTCGGCATCCAGTCCCTCACAGAGGGAGAGCCGCGGTACACCGGCACAGCACCGAGGTGCATGGGGCGCCACAATTTTTCTGTCATGTAGTCGTCGCAGATGGCATTTTCGAGAGCCAAATGGAATTTATAGCGGGACAAGAAGGCCAAGAGCTCTGGATCCTCGGTGGTGGCTGTGGCTGTGTCCCGTAACCGCGGCGCGGGCAGCTCCCGATTCTGCAGGCACTTCCCATAGGAGTCCACCTGAGAGGGGTAGAGCACGGCCGTCAAGAGGGTACGGCACGTCGGCCAGGACACCAGGGGCCCCGGTCTCAGCCCCACGCGCCACCCTCCCTTCCCGCTCCGCCCGGCCCTCACCCACCGGAACGTAGCGCATGAGCTCGCGCACGTAGCGGTCTCGGTCCGCAGGCACGTCGCAGTGGGACTGCAGATAGAGCAGCGGCGCGTAGCCGCGGCGGCGCCACTCTGCGCGCTCCTCGAGCGGAGGTGCCGCGCGGCGCAGGTAAGCGATCCCCGGCAGCCACTGCAGCGGCAGCGGGTAGTCCGAGTAGCGACTGAAGGTGGCGGTAAGATTGAAGAGGCGGATGCCCGGACCGTGGCTCAGCAAGAAGTTGTTGAGGGGCGACTCCTCGTGCAGAAGCGCCCAGCTCTGGTGCGCCAGGCGCGGAAGCGGCGCCTCGGACGCGCGGAAGTCGGTGCCGTAGAAGAGCAGCGCGCGCGTCCGCGAGTCTCCCCGCACCCGTCGGTCCCGGGACGCCACGCACGCGCCGCGCGCGCACTCGATGCGCTCCGAGTCGCCCGGGAAGTGAGGAAACAGCCCCGGGCTCCACCACAGCAGCACCGGCAAGTCCACCGCCTCCTCCCTTCCGGGCCGCGGGGTCCCCGGACTGCGAGCCACCCCGACTGCGCCCAGCGCCGAGGGAGGCCGGAAAACCGCGCCATCCCACGGCTCCGCCCACTCCGCCTCCCCGCCGGCCTTCCCCTCCGCCGCGAGTCCTGGGCCTCTGGTCGCACAGACACCAAGCACTCCCAGGACAGCAAGCACAGACCCCGTGCGGCCGGCCCCCATGTCTACTCTGGCGGCCGCCGCCCGCCGCACCGGTCCCCGCCTGGCTCCGAGTAGCGATTGGGACGAGGTCCTACGCCACAGGAGCATGTGGCGCATGCGCGGCTTAGCGGCCAGCTCAGCCGGCCACTTCCCCAGAGCCGCTAGTCCTGGCAGGAAGGACTGGAGGGAAAGTGATACGTGGCACACAAAAATGACGCTTCTGGGTACATCTTAATTTATTTTTATTTCTTTACAAATTAAAGATGCATTGAAAAATAAACCAATGAAGAGAAATGAGAGGTCCAGAGCAGGGGCATCCCAGGCTGGGAGCAGGCAAGCCTGGCCACCATCAAGCCTAGCCCTTGTCCTGCCCCAGCCAGGTCGGGTTGGAAGATAACTGTCAGCCACTCTGTCAATACCAAAGCCTGAGTGGTGTCCTAGCAGGAGAGACTAGCCACTTCTGCCTCTCTCCCCAGCAGCCTGGAGAGCAGTGTTTCCAGCGGAAGCTCAGAGTGGTATATAGGCTGGCTCTGTGAGGTATTGCAAGTTGATGACCAGGCTCCCTACAGAACCATCCAGTGTTGGGGCCGCTCTGGCTGGAAAGGAGGCTAATACCTCTCCTAGGTCTCAATATACTTTGCAACTGTTCCCAGGCTCATTCATTTCTGATAATGTGTCTCTGTCCACCAAGGGATCATCAGTCACTGGAGGAGAAAGAGCGGTGGAAGCAGAGCAAGAAAGCTAATCAACCACCCTCAGTCACTTTGAGTGGGCTGTTGACTTCCAGGCCCAAGAAGACAGACCGCCTACCACCTATGGCCTACAGCCCAGCTCTTGTGCACCTGTATGTATGTTTTCCCTAATATAGGAAGTCATTGATGACAATGAGCTGAATTAGCAGCCCCTCCCCCCTAGCAGTAACCCCCTGGGATCTCCATGCCTTCCCACCTGCCCTTCTCTTCTTGGAGGCTGGTCCAAAGGAACACATAATATTGCCAGGGTCTGGGTGGCTTCAAATCCCCCAACACCAAATCATATACAGTGAATTGAGAAACTACATTCATTACGACAGGATTAGCAGGAAAAGGAGGATAAAGTGAGGGGATAGGGGCACCTTCCAACAGCAGGACATGACAGAGTGGTAAGATACTTGAGCCCAGAAAGAAGGTGTCTCCTTATACCTCCCCCTCCCCACAAAGAGACTGAGGTCAGCTTACATGACATATAAGATATGGAACTGTCCCAGTTGCTCTGGTGTCCTGGGTACTTTCTGGAAGCTGGCCTAGACCCTGTGCTATTTACCCATGTGCTCTAGCTCAGTAGCTGTCGAATCTCCTTGTGCATGTGACAGAGAAAGTCCACATAGGATGCTCCCCCGCTCAGGCTCTTGTCTTCCACCAGGAAGTGTTTGAACAGCATCTCCAGCTTGTCCTCTTGTTTCACCACAATAAGCTATAGTCAGAATACAGGGTCATGAGGCAGGGCTGAAGAGAATTAACCACATGCCCCGAAATCCCATGACCTAGGCGCTCGTCCTCCCACCCCGCCTTCAGAGTGAGGACTTGACAAGGTAAGAAATGCAGGTTCGGATCACTGTTACCTTCATGTACCGCGATCTCTGTGCCCTCAAACTATCAATGAGGCCTCGCACCTTCTTAGACAGCAGATTATCCAGAACCGGCAGAACACTCTGAAACACAAAATTCAATATCCTTATGGTAAGCTATGCTGAATCCAGTAGACAAGATGGGGCAGCACAGATTTATGCATTATCTGAAATATGGAGGCCTGTGAAGAATGACAGCACCCTCCCTCTCAGTGTCCCCTGCTACTTAAAGAGAATGAGCACACTAACTTTACTGGCTTCTACTCTTATCACGAAGCCTACTTCCACACCCACAACTCTCCTTGACGCCCTGCCCTCACCAGGCCACTGGTGATCTGACTGAAGGAGGAGACGCCGAAGAGGCTCTGGACAACACCCTGCTGGACACTCGCTCCCACCCAGAGGAAGAGGTTGAGCCCGTTCTCCAGCAGATAGATCTCCCCATTGCTTAGACGCTCTTCAGATGCTCGGACTGCTGGTGGTTCACTGGTATTCTCAATGGGAGACTTTGTCTGGACAAAAGAAAGAGTGCCAAAGGTTACCAATGACTGTAAGACTCGTTTGCCCACCTGCACCTGCCCATCCTGCACCCCCATACACACAAAATTTCTGAAAACTAAGCACCTGAGTAACTCTTAGTATGAAAATATTACATCAGATAATATAGGTAAAAATGTATTTGTGTCAGATACAGACAATATTAATCCTTCCCTTCCTCCTCCTATGATGCCCCTTTCTCAGTACAATGTCTCACACTCCAGCATTCAGTCGCACCAACGGTAGGAGCCGAGGATAGAAGAAGACATTGGTCTCAGCCACGTCCATGGAGGTAACCAGCTGCCGGACATAGGCACGGTCATCAGTAGTGACTTCAGCTCCAGGCTGCAGGACCTCACTCTTCAATACACAGTTCAGATAAACAGGGAGGAGCTTCATGCACTCAGGAAGGATCAACTAAAGGAGTTATCAAAACAAAGTCAGTGATCATGATCATGAGAAATCTCTCCCAGTGCAAAGGTGTGTCCCAGTACCTTCTCCACCACCAAGCTTGTCCCACCTGTCCCGCAGAGGAAGGGCTGGCACAATTCTTTCTGTAACAGGCCAAGATCTGGGCACACTGAGTGATGAGAGCGTCACGAACAGTCTTCACAGGGCTGTTTAGGACCCCCCGGTATGCTGGATGGGAAAGGAGACAGCATGGTCACTGGTCAGCCACTCCATCACAGGTGCCTTCCCACCGTCACACCCACCCAGGAATGCTGGATTGCTGTCCATCCTCTTAGCCCCGATCCCACTCCGCCCGGCCTCTGCCCTCACCAAACTTGGCCATGTAGTTGATGAGCGTGTCAGTCTCACAGTTTCGGTACAGATCAGCCAGCTGAGTGCAGCAGTTGAGAGCCAGGTTGTGGATTCGGAGCCGTCGCTGCCCTGCACAGCTGGTGTAGAGCAGGGCACACTACGGGGAGAGTGAGAGGGGCAATTCACACCCCTCCCTCACCAAGACCCTCGCGACACCTCCTCTTTGCTATTTTATGAACCTAGAAGAAAGATGGGAGCTATCCCTTCTCCAGCCTCTTCTAGTCCTCTCTGCGCACCCCTCACCCCCTTCCCTATAGCCTACTTAAATCCAGTGAAGTGACTGCTGAGACTTCTTCCCCAACCCCTGCCTCCTGTCCAGCACCTGCAGGAGGGCTCCATTCTCTTCATTGAGCCGATCGTCATGCTTGAACTCCACAGTCACCGTCTTGTCCCCATCCAGCCCAGCCAGCTCCACATCTGTGGTGTTGCTCATGTAGAAAGCCCCAAAGAAATCTACAGCACGGATACCTGAGGCCACATGGATAGAGACATGGTTAATGGTATGACAGGTGCCCAGACTGAGGGCCCCCGCTCAGCTGCTCGTCTCCAAACAGAACTGACCAGTGCTTGTCCGGACCCGCATCACAGCATCAAAGCCAACGACCTTCTGGACGTCCCGACGCAAGTCACTCAGGAACCGTTCCTGGTCATTTTCCACCTGCATCCCCAGGCCCAGAGTCACATCACCTACTACATACAATCCACCAACAATCCCTGTACCCTCTCCACTCTACAAGCCTGCAGAATCGTAATGACAATAAGGTAAAGGTAATAATAACGATGTTATTATTTAAGCTTTTAAGCACTTATTACATGCCCAGTACTACATTAAGTGCTTTACATGTGCTCACTTAACCCTGATGACAAACCCTACTTAAAAACTACTTAAAAATCCCATTTTATAGATGAAGAAACAAAGCAGAAAATAAGTAATTTATTCTAGGTCATATAGCGGCTAAGTGTTAGAGCCAGAATATCAACCTGGGGCTAATTTCAAGCCCCGTGCTCCTGTTCACTACACTCTTCTTCACATTAGTGATCTTCTCACTGATATTCCTATCAATGAGTCAGTAGCTAAGGAGCCACTCCTCTTGTAGGCAGGCATTCCAGTCCTGCCTCCACCTGCCACCCAGAGTCCCATGCCGTACCTGAAAGCAAGCGTATTTATAGACAGAGCCACCAGTGAGCTGGGGTACAACAGAGAGGGTGGCCACATCCACATACTGGTTAGGGAAGAGGAAGAGGTCTACGCAGCAGCCTTGGGCCACACACTCTTTGGCCAGGGTCTGATAGGCACCTGACTGAGGCTGGAACAGAGTCTAGGCAGGAACAGAAGAAGGTGTTCAGAGACCTGAGTTCCACCCTGTTTAGAACTATGTATGTAATATGGGCTATTATTCAAGGACATGTACGACTTCAGAGCTACCTTACAGTTTGCAATAGTAGTAGAACATTCTCTTTAAAAAGTCTACCAAGGGCTTTGGGATGAGATGGGGTAGAGAGGTGTGGGAGCGGTGGAGAAGGCTGGCAGCCACAGATATGAAAGGACAGAGGATCTAGTCCCAGTACCCCCTCGAGAAAGCTAAAAGAGACAGCACATTCCTCTGTGATGCGAAGTCCTCCCCCCAGCTCCCAGTCCCACACCTTCTCCTTGTCTGTGTTGATCAACTTCCTGTCGTCTCTGTTCTTCAGTTTCCCTGGGGCCTCTGCAATGGGCAGGGAGGTGTGGAATAGAAAGAGCTTCCCTGCACACTCAGCAGCCTAGAAAAGGAGAGAGATCTACTGGTCCATTCTTTCCTTTATTCATCCATTATTCATTCATCCGGTCCCTCGTCATTTATTCAGTGCCAACTATGTCAGACAGGTTGACTCACTGGACAGTCACCAGTCACTAAAGAAACAGGGGTTATATCCCAGAGGTAAGATGTTCAGAAGCAAGTGTCCCACAGGCGGCTGCCCAGGACTCGCGCCTTACCTTCAGAGCCTCCATCCCAGCCTGAATCACTGGGGCAAATACTGTCTCTGTCTCCCTTGTGTCTGCAAACATTTCTGGAATCTGATCCAATAAGCTGAAGAGATAGGTGATGGGAGGCAATCAAAACTGCTATCCAAATTTCAGATCCCTCAATTCCCCCAAAAAGTCATCTGGCCCCCAGACTCTGAGAACTCCTGAGGCACAGCCTGTGTCCATCACTGGCTTTCTGTGCTTGTACCCTGCCCTCCACCTCACTTTACCCCCACAATCTGACTCTTACCTGGTGATGACTGCCCGAGACTCGCTGACACTGACCAGGAAGCCATCCAGCAGTGGCACAAACATGTCACCCACATCAGATACAACCATCATCTGTGGCTGGGCCAGTGAGCTCTTCACATTGTAGAAGTGGAGCACCTTATTATAGGTGACAAAGCCAACGCGGATTGCTGACTCTTCTGCCCCACCCTCCCTGCAGAAAGGGACATTGTTACCCAGCCTTGCCACCTTCTCCACCAGCCAACTTCATGACATCAGGATTCACGTGCTGAGTTATCCCAACCACCCACTCTTGTGCCCCCTCCCCAGCCATCATCATCCATAGGAATACCTTCGCTCCTAACTCTCACCTAGGCAAAAAGTCTAACAGTGACTTGAGCTCCTCACAGAGGAGCCTGACAAGACCACTCCTGACGGCATTGTAGGAGACATCAATCATAAAGATGAAGGCAGGAGGGATGGGGAACTTATTGTTCTGCAAAAGAAGGAAATGTTGGAGGGGAGAGGGCTATCGGGAAGCAGGTCAGTTGACTAGAGATAAGTCAGCATCCAAGGGGACAGTGACAGGGTGAGGGAAATGACCACAGCAAGTCTCAGCTGTCTCATTGTCCTTCACCCACTGCTCCTCCCCATGCTACCCTCCCTCACCTTGCAGTAATCTACAGTGGCCAAGAATTCATAAGAGCCCAGGGACAGCTCAGGACGGTCATAAGCATCCACACGCTTGCCGGTATGATCCAGGTGTTGAAAATACTGGGGAGGAACTGTGGGGAGTAGGGCAGAGTGTTACTCACGGGTCCGCTTTCAGTCCTCGTCTGGTCCTGGCTGAGCTCACTCTAATGCCCCAGAGCCCCCGAGGCACTTCACGTCCCCACCTCCTAAACAACGGAGCCTCATCTATCTAACTAGGAAGAGAATAATGAAGATGCAGTCCAGATCCCCCAGCCCCCGCCTCTGTGAACGTACCATCGTTGACACAGCTGCAAAAGCAGCACTGGAAGCGTCTCCCTCCCTCAACGAACTGCATAAAGGGGCACATGTATGCTTTGCAACGATTGCAGCGCAAAGGGCCAGACTCCCCATGGTCGACAACATACGGTGAAGCCTAAGGAGCAGAGGGAAGGGGCTCAGACACAGAAGGAAGCTACAGTGATACGTGGGAACAGATGAGGAGGAACAACCTGGAGGGAGGAGAACATGGCTCAGACAGTCTGCCTGCGGAGGGAGCAGAGAGAAGGGGAATGAGGACAAATGTCCCTAAAGGTCTAAGGACTACAGTCCCTCTCCTTACTCCTCATCTCTAGAATTTCACTTCTTGAAAGAGAAGAGCAACAGTGGAACTGTCCCAAACAAGCCAGGGGCTGACATGGGCGCATGAGGAGAAAGTCAAAGATTACCCAGGATTCTCATTTCTGGCCCAATCTTCAATCCCCTTCGTTCCTGCTTCCTTTCCCACCCAAGTATCTGTGACACTTGTCCTCCCCAATCCCTGGATTTCTGTGAGACCTACTGACACCCCAGGCAGATGTTACCCTACAGATAAGAGACCAGCAGGCAAGTGTCCAGCCACCCTCACTGAGACTCAGGAAAAGAGAAAGAGAAAATGACAGAACAAGACAAAGAAGCCGGATATAAGGTGAGCCCTGAATGTCCAGTTATAGAGAAATCCCCTCCAAGTTCATTAAGCCATGAACACAAGTGTATATACACCACGGCATGGTGCAGCAGCTCCAAGCACTCTCTCTTTTCATCCTGGTTCCAGGTATTGGGTGACAGATTACAGCCCAAACCAGGTAAAAGAAGGACCCCTGGATTCTGTTGCTTAATATGCTGTCCTAATATTTCTAACCTACCTGGGATGACAGGACAGAGTACAAGAAAAACCAGAGTGACATGCCTCTCATCACCAGGTGATGACCGTGCTACGGGAGGCTCCTGCCTCTAGCTGTCTTCTCCCCTACAAGTTGGCCTTGACTTTTCAAAATGTGTTTCATGTGTGAACTCTGCTCCATCTGCAATTTCTTGGGCTTTTGCTTTCCTCCCTATCACCCTCTTCAGGCATGGGCCCTGGGATAGAAAGCTATTAACGATACGCTCCCCTCCCGACCAACCAAGCCTTCATCCACTGTGACTGCCAGAATCACATCTAGGAAGAAGTCTTATCCTCGCTCCCCCTCACTTCCTCCCTCTTATTATACTCTAGTCTGTCCCTGACTCACCTCCTCTGGGGGCAGCCTTGCCAGTGGCTTGATGACAGCTGCCAGCGGCACCTGAGCCTGCTTAGCCATGTCAGAGGTGCAAGGGATGTTATAGGATGTGCATCGAATGTACCGGGGACTTGCATTTCCTGAAGGAGGAGATGGAAAAGCTGAGTCAGATCACAGAATCACTGCAGACACCAGCTCGCCATTATTGACACATCTCATCACCCCAACAGATGCTAGAGGTGATGGTGGCTCTTTCCCCCTAGAGACCAATGAGGGACTGGTCTCTGACCAAAGCCTGACAAGAGCCCCATCCATAAGCTGATAACGCTGGAGAAGAAGTCCTGCAGGGAGGAGTTACTGCCCTTCTCACCTTGATCTTTCACCAGGAAGTTGGTGGTGACTAAGGGTGGCACCTGGCCCCGTACTCCAGTAACAAATGGCTCTGAACCCCGGTTGTTCCTGTCATCTTCAATAACCTGAATCTGTAGGGAAGAAGTGAAATGAATGAAGTGACAGATGAAAAGGGAGAAGGGAGTACCACGTCCCAGAGGCAGGAGAAAGAAAGGCTGGAGCTGCAGCACAGAAACTGAGAATTTGCCAAGGAGCACGCCTCATGCAGCAGGCTTGCTCTCCTTTTGGAGATCATATAAGATGCTGTAACGCCAATCTTCCACTCTATGGCCAGCAGCGACCTGCTGCACGGGCAACACTGAGAAAGGGCTTCTTTATAAACAGTGATCACCCTGTTACAACACCTACTCCCGGAAAGCTCCAGCTCTAGTCACAAGCCTTCAGACATGGTCAGATTCCACGTCCCTCCCCCATCGAGGCTTCCCCTCCCCTTCTCTCCCCAAGAGCAGGAACACAGACAACAGTAACCATGTAAAAATGAAATCTACCTGGAGTGACTCTACACTCAATGAGAGTAGAAGGGACAGGGTGAGGAGAGGGTTACACAGCCAGAAATGATGAGGTAAGGTGAGGAAGCAGATGCTGCCTTATTTTCAGGTAAGCATCAGTGTGTAAACATGGGAGGAGAGGATCTTATAGCCCAGTCCTCAGTCCCCCACATTTTGACAGACCCAGCGAAGGAAAAAAAAAAAAGAGATATTGCAAAGCTGGTGATCAGATCTTTGTGCAGACTGATAACCTTTGTCAGTTACTTCAAGATGGGTTTGGTAAAACCAGAAAAAGTAAAGGGAAAATAAGACTCTGTGTCCCATAGAATAAAGAGCTGAAGCTTAGAAATATATCAGAGTCAAACAGACTCTCCAGATGAGAAAGTGACCCACACTTTCCCAAACCAGCAGTCCCTTTCCCTGTGAGAAATGCCAGTTTCCCAGACTTATACATTAGTAGCCACCTACCCATGTTTCTCTGCAACAAGCTGTAGACAAATCAAACCCAAAAGGGAAGGATCTACTGTTTTGTCCTGTTTCATCATGTCACAGGCAGGCTCCTGGAGGAGCCAGCAGGGCTAAAACCAAAGCTTAACAAGCTACTTGATCCCACCCTTCGAGCCTGACCTTCTACCATCCCATACTTAAAGGCACTGCTAACAGCTTGCTACTTCATTATGTGGTGACTTGAAGCATGCACATCCTTCTAGCTTGTAAAAGCAAGGGTCTAGAAGGACTAAGGGAAGAGGATGGAGAGGGATGGACATGGTGGATGAGGTGAAGACGAGGTCATAGGCATGCACGGGTGATTTAACACAGGGATCACACACACACACCCACCCCCTGCACTTACTGGACTAGGAATGGCATCAGGGTCTATTCTGTGCCTGGTTTTCTGCTGAGGAGGCAGCTCATTGAGTTGCTTTTAGTGTTTTAATAATAAAGGCAGCAGGGGAATACAGGGAGGGAGACAAAAGAACAAGAAGCAGATGTTACTTCTCTCAGCCCTGATGAGTTAGACATGAACAGCTGGAGCCCAGCTCCTACTGCTGAAATCAGGCCCCATCTCGATCAGAAATTCCAAATTTTTCGGGCCAAAAAAGAGCCTTTAATGGCTTAGACTATGATGTAGAAAGATAAGGAAGGGGGCAAACAGGGGGCAAGAGGGGTTAAATGGAGGGGCTGAATGGGAGAAATTTTAAGAAGGAAGAAGAGGGATATTCCCTCCAAAAGGCCAAGCCTCCCATGTAAGAACTACTCTTACACTGAAAGAAGCCTCCCCTCACATCCAACCAGACTCTCCTTCTCACTAAAAGAGGAAAAAGGAAAGAGGCACTGCTCCTCCCTCTAGGGTCCCCCTTAGCCAGCTGGGTCCCTCACCATGATGGTTCCCCAAAGGAAGAGGGAAGAGAACAGGATGGAATATGACAATGGCTAAGCATGGTGAGGCAACTGACATAGCAAATGTTGCAGACAGAATCTATAAAGTGGCCTCCACTTGGGAATACAGTATCAGCCTCTATTCTTGAGTATGATGAGGAAGGTCTGAGCATTCTGATGGCTCTAAGGGTAAGATTCACCCTCTTCCTGGGAGAAGAAACTTCCTCACATTGCCCTTGAAACTGTAGATCACTTTTCTCCATCGACACAGAAGACTAGCAAACAAAAGTATTGAAGGCTTTCTCCTAAAACATTATCCAGGTAGAGGCAGAAAGAGTCTAGAGAAGCTTTCCTTTTCTCACCAATAACACCAGAGATTCCCTGCCAAATCTAACCATTAAGAAGACTGCTATGCTATCCTACTAGATCTAAGAGGACAAGACCTGGACACAGCCAGTACTCCACAGAAGAGCAGAGGCTTCCAGGCTCTGTCCAGTGGTGACAGCAACCCAGAGCTCTATGACACTGCTGATCACTCTTGGCTTCCCTTCTTTTCCTGCCCAGCTATAAAGTAAAAATACTGCTAAAATACTTCTGGGACGTCAAGTTCTATTTAGAGAGTCAAAAATTACAGGTAGGCTCTACACCTGCAACATGACGAACAAAAGGGAAAAATAATCAGAAAAGGCTAGGCAAACATCTCATCTAGGCTGACTCACTTTATCTGATAGCCACAAGCTCCTTCCCCAGGACCACATAAGTATCTACTTACAGGGCTCGGGATGGCATCAGGGTCCAGGCGCTTAGGAGGCAATGGTTGAGGAGGCCCAGGCTGACTGCCAAAAGTGGCTGCTCCTGGGTAGGGACTTCCATAATTGGACTGAGGGCCCCTGGCTGGTCCAAAGGAACCTGAGAGACAAGGGCAAGGTTGATGAACAAAATATTCCTTCCCTATCTCTTAAGGCCTCACGGAAATGACTAGATTCCTATAATAAACGTAGAATTGAGAGGTACAGTAATAACCATTCAGAGAAAGCCTATGTTATCTGAACTACGAGGAAAAAAAAACTTATAAATCCCACATCTTAGTAATAATACCCTGAAACTGTCTATCTAGTTCACTACTTAGCAAGTAATACTAGAAGCAACTAACAACAACAACAACGAAAACACCTGAATAGCCGAAGTTTTTGGCTCCTAGGTAGTCCTTGGGAAAAACTCACCATTTTGCTGCAGCTGATAGCCTGGCTGCTGGGAGGAGTGCATAGGTGGTGGTGGTCCTGGGGGCCCAGTCATTTGGGTACCAGGGGGCAGAGCTTGAGGAGGAGGTGAGGACACATGGTTGGGCTGGCTCACTGGGGGTCCCCCAAAACTCTGTCCAGGCAAGAGTGGACCAGTCATCGAAGGCATCCGAGGACCCCCTGAGGTGGGGGATGTGAAGCTGGAGGCCTGTGGTGGGACAGATCGCTGGGGAGGCTGGGCCCCCGGATGACCCTGGCCAAGGGGAGGAGCTTGGCCCTGAGGATAGGAGCCATACAGACCAGAATTAGGGAAACTTCCTGAGGCTGAGGCCAGTGATGTTGGTGGGCCTGAGAAGTAGAAGAAGTAGAGTCAAAACCCCAGTCATTCTGCCTCCTTGTTCAGTAAACCACTTTCCTTTCCACCCGAGGGGCAGGAATGACTGGTCCCATCTGCTGGGGTTTAGAGGAATACATAAAAGAAATAAAAGGGATCCAGGTATACCCCAGAGACAGATGCCTCTAAAAAGGAAACAGTATTCCTGGGGTCATAGGTACTCACCATAGCCCAGCCCCGAAGTGGGAGGGGCTGGGGCCACAGCACCACTGATCTGCATTCCGGCCAGCTGAGCAGTCACCTGTGCACTTGTCGGGGGAGGCCCATAGGGCTGAAGCACAGCTGGCTGACTGACCACAGGGGCCAATGGGGCAGACGCAAATGGCTGAGACCCAGGGAGCCTGTGGGGAGATGGAAGGCAGAAGCTTCTAGTGGGCCAGGAATCCCTTCAAAGTTGACAGGAGCCCCACATTATATGGGAAACAATACTGTTTTACAGCATCTTACTCTCATCTGGGCTCTTATGTGGCTTCATATTTTTATATATTTGTGAATAAATCACATTCCTCATAGTCTACACTATGATTATTCAGGGCAAACCTTGTTTTCCATTAGGTTCACTCCAAAAACACGTGCCAAGCACCCTCAGATCAAACAGTATTTACTCTGGTAGTTAGATTATCACCTCCTCTGCCTTAATCCTTTGTTGACAAGCCACTTCGGTTCTGTATTCAAAAGCACTGAAGAAGTCGAAATGAAAGGTGCACAGAAGCATTAACACAACAGAAGCTTAATAAATGTGGGCTTGAACAAATGCAGTTCGACTGTTTAACTTTTAAACCAAAGGATCACTTAATCCTGGGAAAGGTATTAGAAAACCCTTAAGATCAGAAGAGCTGGTGAGCTAAGTTTTGGGATTCTGTACTAAGGAGAAAGATGATGCTATCTCACCAGAGTTAAGGGCTAGACACAAAGGATATAAGCCAGGCAGCCTGCTAGCTGAGTCTATCCAGCAAAGTCTCATTACTTGAATAGCTGCGCTGGACACTCCCATGGTACCAGCTGCCATATTAAAATACAAATACAGCATCAATGTAATATGACTGCATACCAACTAGCCATTGCACCAGTGGTTTATAGTAATATTACTGCAGAAATCTACAGCATAGACATATGTACATAACAAGCTCCTTCTGGGATTTCAAGAATGAATCAAATTCTTCATCATAGTAGCCTGTTACACTGAAATCCTGATTTATACTTCCTGTTTATTTTGTCTTTCTAAATAACTGGAACTTTATTATGTTTGGTCAGCTTCTACTGGTCCTGCAGTTTCACTTTTCATTGGTTCATTCAACTAGTATTTTCAGGGTATTATCAAATTCTTCATCATAGTAGCCTGTTACACTGAAATCCTGATTTATACTTCCTGTTTATTTTGTCTTTCTAAATAACTGGAACTTTATTATGTTTGGTCAGCTTCTACTGGTCCTGCAGTTTCACTTTTCATTGGTTCATTCAACTAGTATTTTCAGGGTATTATGGGCTGCCGTCTATGGGGTCGCACAGAGTCGGACACGACTGGAGCGACTTAGCAGCAGCAGCAGCATGCTAGTGAAACTTACCTCCCTAAGCTCTTTGCTGGGTTTTGCAGTTTTTGCCTTCCATAGTAACAAACATACTGTTAGCCCATGGCAGATGGTTACAAATCCTTGTCAGAACAATTGTATTCCATGGTACTACTCTATTAAAATGGATAATACTCTCAACTGCCTACTGGTATTCTATCATATAAACCAACACCTTATCTGCACATAGCTTTATAATTTACAAAGCATCTCTAAATGCTTTAATTCTTACAGCAAATTAATGAAGGGAAGCGAGCAGATGGAAAACTAAAACACTAAGGGTAAAAGCACGCTAAACTAGAACTAGAACCCAGGTCCAGGCCCAATTCTTAGTCCAATGTACTTTAAAATTGTGAAATGTAACATAAACAGAAAAAGATACATAAAACATATGGGTACTACTGAATAACACTAGCAGCAGCAGCAGCAGCTGTATTTAGCATTCTCTTTCATCACGAAATGTTATTCCATTAAATACATATGCCACGAATTTACCTAAGCATTTTACTACAGATGGATATTGAAGGTTTTCTAAGTTTTGGATATTATCAATAATAAGTTTACTATTCAATCATATATTTAACTTATACATACCTGAGCTTTTTCTAAGGCATACAGCTATGAGTTTAATTACTGGTTTATATGACATATCTTTAATTTTAACAGATAATTCCAAGTTATTTTCCCATGGTAGTTGTACTGATTTGCATCTGACCACCAGTGGATGAGGAGAGTTCCTGATAATCCATATGCTCAGCAATATTCAGTACTATTAGCTTTTTAATTTTGCCAGTCTGATTGATACATAGGATAATTCTGTTGTGGTTTTTAACGTTTACTTTTTTCTTCATTTATGAGGTTAAACCGCTTTTTAATTTGTTCTTTGGCCATTACTATCCCTTCTTTCATAAAATACTATTCCGGATTTTGTTTATTATTTTTTCAACTGAACTGACTCTTTCTTATGGACTAGTAGAAGTTCTTTACATATTCTGGACACTATTTTATGTTTTTATCTACTTTGTCCACAGGATTCTCCAGGCAAGAATACTGGAGTGGATTGCCATTTCCTTCTCCAGGGGATCTTCCCGACCCAGGGCTTGAACCCGGGTCTCCCACATTGGAGGCAGACGCTTTAACCTCTGAGCCACCAGGGAAGCCCTTTATCTACTTTATGTGTAAGTATCTTTTTTCCATTCTGGAACTTTTCTTTCCAAAGTACTTTCCATTCAATGTCTTTCTCCTTGATCATTCCCATCAGCACAAAAACATACAAATATCTCCAAAATTAACCAACTATTAGTGAAAACAACCCGAATGTCCATCAACAGATAAATGGACAAAGAACATGTAGTGGAATAATCACACAGTGAAACGCTGTAACGAAAAGAATGGAATGCTGATACATGCCACAACATAAACGAGCACTGGAACCATCATGCCAAGCGCAAGAAATTGGTTATAAAATATATGCGATTCTGTTAATAGGAAATATCCGGAACAGTAAAGTCTATAGGGACAGAAAGTAGATTAGTGGTTGTTTACGGTTGGGGGAGTGAGGGATTTAAGGAAAAGCTGAATAGGGATAGCTCCTCAGATAAAGGATACTGTGTGTCTTCCTGAGGTGATGAAAATGTACTAAAATGGACAATAGTGATGGTGGCACATATCGGTGAATATACTTAAAATTGTTAAATTTGAGCACTTTAAATGGGCATGGTATATGAATTACATCTCAATGAACTGAGATGTAATTGGATTGGATTTAAAAATCCAATCAAATAAAATTGCCCTAAAACCTCACATCCCCCTCAAGCTTTTATCTTTTAGCCAGACATTAGGAAAAAATTGGTCTATGCTTTTTTTTTTACCTTTGGCCACACCATGCAGCTTGTGGAATCTTAGTTCTCCCTTCAGGGATCAAATCCAAGTCCCCTGCATTGGAAATGAGGAGTCCTAACCACTGGACCGCTAGGGAAGTCTCTATCTCTACTTCTTTAATTACTATTCCTATCTTTTTTAAAAGATCTTTCTTTCTAGGTTCTTTTTCCTTTTTTTCCCCTAGTCTATTCCCTGGTACTTTTCTCAGCCAGGGCCCATACAGGGTAAACTATCAGTCTCTGAAAACGCCTTTATTTGCCCTCTCTTAGGTAGGTACATAATCCTCTGTTGACAGTTCAGTTCAGTCGCTCAGTCATGTCCGACTCTTTGTGACCCCATGAATCGCAGCACGCCAGGCCTTCCTGTTCATCACCATCTCCCGGAGTTCACTCAGACTCAAGTCCATCACGTCCGTGATGCCATCCAGCCATCTCATCCTCGGTTGTCCCCTTCTCTCCTGCCCCCAATCCCTCCCAGCATCAGAGTCTTTTCCAATGAGTCAACTCTTCGCATGAGGTGGCCAAAGTACTGGAGTTTCAGCTTTAGCATCATTCCTTCCAAAGAAATCCCAGGGTTGATCTCCTTCAGAATGGACTGGTTGGATTTTCTTGCAGTCCAAGGGACTCTCAAGAGTCTTCTCCAACACCACAGTTCAAAAGCATCAATTCTTNGCATGCTCAAATCTGACGGGGGAGGGGGTGGGAATAGTATCCGAGCAGTGGCTTCTTGTTGGGGGCTATAGAAAAGGTTTCTGGGAGCAGAGAAAAAGAAAGACTCTGGCTCAGTTCCCTGTGTCACCATAGGAGCAGAGGCCCAGGGCTGGCCCTCCAATCTCCTGGGCCTGTGCCTCTCTACTCTAAACTCCAGGAATGTAGGGAAGGCTCTCATTTCTAACTAAATTAGTGTGTGATGAGCTGAAGCTGTCTCATCCAGCTCAACCCAGCCCTGCCCCTGCCTTCAGTCCTCTTTCCCTATGCCAGATCCTTTCTCTCACTAGGCAAGTCTTATTTTAGGTACTAGGAGGGTTATGGCAAGATCTGACCT
Organism: Oreotragus oreotragus; assembly: GCA_006410675.1. Taxonomy (NCBI): domain Eukaryota; kingdom Metazoa; phylum Chordata; class Mammalia; order Artiodactyla; family Bovidae; genus Oreotragus; species Oreotragus oreotragus. Next base: position 209,198 of record SJYX01004936.1, read on the forward strand.
GTCAGATGAAGTTGTTACCATTTTGGTTTCATAGCACAAGCTTATTTTTCTCAACTGTAAAATGTAGGTAATAATAGTACCTATTCCATGGATACTAAGTTCTGAAGGATTAAATTCAATAAAACATGTCGAGTGCTTGGCACTGTGCCTAACATTTAGTAAGCACTCAGTAAATGATAGCCACTACTACTATTATTACTTTAACATATGTATGTGTGTGCACACACAACACACACACAATCACAATCTCAGAATCTGCTGGACTCCCTCCAGTCTGGAATACTGTCCTAAAATCTTGACTGTATAGATAACGGTGCCTAGGACGACTAGAAGAGAAAGAATATTGGCTAGTATAGATATTTCCTTTGGAGGAAAGCCTTGAGGCGATAACCACCATTTCCAGTAGGTCTCTCCCAGGCATTTTTTCCCCAAGCCTCTTTCATTTACCAATTACCCTACCTCCCTTCATACGATGTTATTTTCTCCAATTAGCACCTTCTTCCCTCTAGAATGACCCCTTTAACTGTCACCTCTTGCCCCTCTCCACCCTTTCTTACCCTCTAAAGTACTGGGTGGCCAAAAAGTTCACTTGGGTTTCTCAGTAAGATTGTAGGGAAAAACCTGAACAAACTTTTTGGCTAACCCAATAAAATCCCCTCCACACATGGTTCCTTCCTGTCCTAACTCCTTTCATTCTATTCCCCTTTGGAGCCCTCCCTCACCTACAGTCTCTCCTCCAACACCTTCTCAGATCCGAAGACGGAGCCAGGCGGGCAGAGCAGGACTCCGAGAGAGGGATCAGCTTTTGGCCATCAATGGGGTCTCCTGCACCAGCCTCTCTCATGCCAGTGCCATGGGCCTTATCGATGCCTCAGGGAATCAGCTTGTTCTCACTGTGCGGCGGTATGGATCCCTCCACCCCAGCCTATCCCCAGTCCCCTAGTCCAGGGCTTCCGTTGCCTGTCTCAGCTCTATGTCTCACTGACCTGACTTCAGCTACTAACAAGTACCTATTTCTGCTTGTCTATTTTGCTGAAGCATGGATGTTTGTGTATGCCTCTCAGAGCACTTGAATGTGGGTACGTGGGCCTGTCTTAGACCCCTTGCCTGTCTCTCCATCATCATATCTCTCTTTAAGCCCAATTACACTCAAAGTCTGCTAAGCAGATTTGCCTCCCAGTTCATCTTCAAATCTCTACTCTATCCAGCCCATCCATTTCACCCAAATGCCAGTCCCCTCTCTCCCAGTACAGCTTTCTCCCATCTCCTCTAGATCTCTCTAGCTGTCAGTCATCCAGCTCATTTCTCAAGTTCTGTCATCTTTCCCATCCAGGGTAGAGGACGAGGGACCTGTGCGATCTCCATCCCCGGGTGAGCTTCAGGCACGGTCACCCTTGTCTCCACTGAGTCCTGAGCCCCCAGGAGCTCCAGTTCCCCAGCCTCTCCAGCCCGGGAGCCTCCTCTCGCCCCCTGACAGTGAGGCTTACTATGGAGAGACAGACAGTGATGCTGATGGCCCAGCCACCCAGGAAAAGCCCCGCCGACCCCGCCGCCGAGGCCCCACAAGGCCCACCCCTCCAGGAGCCCCACCGGATGAGGTCTACCTGTCTGACAGCCCTGCAGAGCCGGCACCTGCTGTCCTTGGCCCTCCCAGCCAGGATGACAGTCGTGTGAGCTCCCCATCTTGGGAGGATGGGACAACTCTTCAGCCACCCCCTGCCGAGGCCCTGCTGTTGCCCCATGGCCCCCTCCGGCCTGGCCCTCATCTCATCCCTATGGTGGGGCCTGTTCCCCACCCAGTGGCAGAAGATCTTACCACCACCTATACCCAGAAGGCCAAACAAGCCAGTGAGTGCATGAACTCCTTTTCATTATTCAGGATACTTCAGTTTGAGTCCTAAATCTAACCCCCCTTAACCATACATTCTATCAATATCTACCTTATGCTTCCCTTGAATACAGTCTTGGGAATAGGTGGAGAAGAGGAGGGGAAAATAATTAGTCTCACGATCCCCATTATATTTGCTGTTTGAACCAGTGGGATAAAAAGATACAGGGGGTTTCTTTAACCTAACCTAGGAACAGCCTAAGTAGGGAAGTTGGTAAGGGACATGAACTGATGAAGAGTTTGCCTATTGTTGTGATATTGCTAGATATCAGATGGGTGAGGGGAGCACAGACATGGGGCAGGGGAGTATTTAGAAGCAGGACAGGGACATAGGGACTCTTCAGTGTTACTGCAGGCATAACATCAGAGCTGCCTTTGGCATTGCTAGTTCCATGAAGATTCCTGGGGACTGGGAGGCTATGGAATAGTCATGAGATCCCTAGGAAGTGGTGGAGGGAGAGATCTTTGGCTTCTTATCTCAGGCGATAATGTAGGCCTGGGCAGAAAAAGCCTATTCCACTTATCTCGGGCTCTCTACTATTTTTGATGTGAGCTACAGTACAAGGTTTAAGAGTGAAGTTTCTCCCTGTCTTAACGCTTCCCATAGCACTCCTTTCTTGGCACCTTGGAAATCTCAGGATTACCCCCTAGTTCTCATCTCTCTACTCCTCTCCCCCACCACTCTGATTCCTGATCAATAGAATTTTGTGCCTGTAAGTCTGGAATAGAGGCTAAGGACGTGACAGTTCACCCTCTGACATTCCTGAGAGTGTCCCATGTCCCACAAAGAAATTCCAGATATACACTTAGGATCCCATGCTTAACCTCAATTCTCCTTTTAGCACCCTCTCCCTTCCCCATCATGCTGGATGAGACTGTAGTTAGTGGCTCAGGGATATTTTTAGCCAAGCAGACCTCATTGTTCAGTGCACTGGAGTTGGCGGGGGTTGGGGGGGGTGGTAGGCAGGTGCCCATGTCCATCACACCGGGGCTTGTGGGGCAGCTGAGAGGAGGGAAGGGGCCAGGCTCCAAAAATAGCACAGTGAGCTCATTCAGCTGCCATCTCTGGGGCCAAGACAAAGGGGCTTTAAAAGGCGTTGGGGGTGGCTCAAGCTGGTCCTGCTCCAGCCAACACTGCCTTTCTCGGCATGGAGACTTTTGAGCCCATCAGCCAAGAGCCCCTCATCCAAGCCAGCTGCGACAAAGCCCCAAACCCAGTTCCTGAGCTCCAGGACCCATTCTATGCAGGTACTACCCTCCCATAGCCAAGAGAGTTCTGGAATCTAGAATTAAAGGGACTATATCAACAGTATATGAAGGGAGGTCTTTGGGAAAGATCTTACTCCCTTACCCCCTTCTCCTTGTTGCCTTCCTATTCCTTCTTTTCTCAGGAGTTTCACTGCCCTTTTCTCAGGATGGGCTAATGCTATGGCCACATGTCACAGGGGTTTGTGACAACATGAGCTGTGGAAAACTCATGGAGAGAGGGTGTGTGTGAGAGAGAGAAGTGTGAGTACTCTATGAATATATGGAAGCATGTGTGTAGGAGTCTCTGGGAGAAGAAATGCGTGAACAAGACACTTGTGTGCAGCTAGTATCAAGAAAGCTTTGATAGTAATGATTACTCATAGTGGACCTTAGGTTAAATGCTAAATTGACCTACATTATCTCACTGAATCCTCATAGCAACTCTGTGAGGTAGCCGTTAGCCTCATTTACAAATGAGGAAACTGAACTTCATTGAGATGAAGTAACTCTCCCAGGAAGCAAAATCTGAACTAAGCTATGACTCCAGTGCCTATCTCTAGTACTATTGTGTGGTACAAATGTTGGAATGGGCGGAATGACTGCCCAAATTAGAAAGGAGCTTGGTATCTTGAGTGGAAAGTAGGTGGAATTTCAAGAATTTTTCAGGAGGAACTGGGGATCACGGATTAGAGAGTAACTGTGTCCAAGTCAGGGTCCTAGCAGCAAGGCAGCCTCTCCCATTTCCTGGCCCCACCTCCCAGGCTCCACATGGCCTGGGAGGCCCTGTCCTGGCTCCCCTTAGCACACAGTCCTTTTGTGCCTGCTTGGTGGTGGTGCCTGAGCACTCTACCTAGAAGGTTTGAAATACAGGAGGCAGCTTTGACTGTAAAAGAAGCCCGCCCCACTCCCACCCTCAGCTTGGGGGAAAGGAGATTGTATCAACTGGTGACCTTGAGATATCCTAAAGATTTGGAAGCTCGCCTTGGAGAGCAACACTCTGGCTTTTCCTGCATCTCGGATCTGAGGCCATCCCTGGCTGTGAGTAGCAGGGGTTTAAGACACAAAGGAGTGCCTTGGAGGTTAGAAGGCACGGAATTTTGTCCCAACTGTTAGTGACAGTGTCTTGGCTAGGGGAATTCTGGGAAGAAGAGCTACCTGGGCTATGCATGTATGTTTTTGTGTGGACACATGGATTTACACGTGTGTCTATTAACTGGGGTCTATATAAGCTAGAGTATATGGGAATGAGGGAGAAAAATACATCTGAGAACATAAGCTCATAGGTGCCTTTCCCTAGAGCCATATTCTTGTTGAAATGATGTGTGGGAGTTATTTCTGTGAATGTATATGATGTGGCTTACATGATGGTAGTGAAATTATGAATGAAGATCACCACTGCTAAGGATCCTTTTATCCTTAGTATAGGGTAAGGGGTAGGAAAAGGGGAGGTCCCAAACTTTCCGAGAACCCCTCTAACCTGGTCTCTGATGGGAGAAGTGTCCCTTCTCATTTTCTCTTACCCTGGGACCTGCTTCATGTCCTTGCCTGCCATGCGAAGTGAGCCCCCCAGCCCCTACCCTCACATTGCCAGCCAGAAATGGAGGGGAGAGGGGGGACAAGTGCGTGGTTTGCGTAAAAGTGATTCCCAGAAAGACAGGAGCAGAGTAGAGGGAGGAGAGCTGTGTGGTCAGAGTGGTGTCAGGGCAGCCAGCTAGGCTCTGCCTTCCCTCCCATTGTCCTTGGTTTCACCTTTCACCTCCACTCTGCCCCCGAGTCAGAGGACTTTGCCGCAGGTAGGAGAGCCCTTGTGGGTTAGGCCAGTAAAAAGGCCAGAGGCAGAGGCCTAAAGGAGCTGGGAGGAGGGGAGAGCCTTGGGGCTCACAGATGCATACTGACCACTGCCCTTCTCCTCTCCTCAGAGCTGCAAAGGGCAGAGAGCCTCCAAGAGAGGAGCGTGAAGGAGGCCAAGACCAAATGCCGGACGATTGCAGCCCTGCTCACCGCAGCCCCCAACCCCCACTCCAAGGGGGTACTGATGTTTAAGAAACGTAGGCAGAGAGCCAAGAAGTACACCCTAGTGAGCTTTGGGGCTGCCGCGGGGACCGGCGCTGAGGAGGAGGACGGCTTGCCTCCAACCAGTGAGTCCGAACTGGACGAAGAGGCTTTCTCCGACGCCCGCAGCCTCACCAACCAGTCCGACTGGGACAGCCCCTACCTGGACATGGAGCTAGCCAGGCCGAGCTCAGGCACAGCAGAGGACCGGGGGCTGGGAGGGCAGCTGAGTGAGGCCTCCGGGCGAGGGGCCCAACTCTTTGAACAGCAGCGCCAGCGCACAGCCTCCATCACCCAGCAGCTGGTCCAGGAAGGTCCAGTGGCCACGCTTAACGGGCAGGGCCTGCAGTCTCCACCTCGGCCACAAAGCGCTCCGCCAGAGGCGGCTCTGCTCCCATCCAGCCCTTCACCAGCCTCTGTGGCCAGCCCCAGACCTTTCCTCCCTGGCTGTGGAACCTCTACCTCAGCTCCAGGCATATTTAACCGTTCAGCCAGGCCCTTTACTCCCGGCTTACAAGGGCAGCGGTCAGGTACCACCTCTGTGATTTTCCGGCCTCTAGCTCCCAAGAGGGCAAATGAGAGCCTGGGAGGCCTCAGCTCCGCCCCACCGCCTTTCCTGTCTCCTCCGCAGGGTACCACTCCCGTGCCCAGCTTCACTTCAGGGGTTCCCAGCCCAGTGCCAGTCCCCGCTTCCCCCAGCACCCCACGACCCCCCGGCCCCGTGACGGCCACCAGCTCGCTCTACATCCCAGCCCCTCATCGTCCTGTTACACCAGGCGGAGCCTCAGAGGCCCCCGCCCCCGCTAGCGGAGCTGCCATGACCTCCACCGCTTCTATCTTCCTGTCGTCGCCTCTGCGACCTGCTGCGCGCCCAGAAGCGCCTGCCCCTAGCTCCGCGGCCCCTGAGCCCTCCAGCGCTCGGGAGCAACGCATCTCCGTGCCAGCTGCTCGCACGGGCATCCTCCAGGAGGCCCGGCGTCGGGGAACGCGAAAGCAGATGTTCCGGTCAGGAAATGAGGAGACGAAGAACTCGCCCAACCCCGAGCTGCTATCGTTGGTGCAAAACCTGGATGAAAAACCCCGGGCTGGGGGCGCGGAATCTGGTCCCGAGGAGGATGCTCTGAGCCTCGGGGCTGAAGCCTGCAATTTCATGCAGCCACCAGGGGGCAGGAGTTACAAGACGTTGCCTCACGTGACAGCTAAAACCCCGCCTCCAATGGCTCCCAAGACCCCACCCCCTTCGACTCCTAAGACTCCACCCCCAGTAGCTCCTAAGCCCCCTTCTCGAGCGTTCCTAGATGGGTTAGTGAACGGGGCGGCCCCTTCGGCTGGAATCCCTGAGCCACCAAGGCTTCAGGGGAGGGGTGGGGAGCTGTTTGCCAAACGTCAGAGCCGAGCGGACAGGTATGTGGTGGAAGCTCCACCTGGTCCTGGCCTTGGCCCTCGGCCCAGAAGCCCTTCTCCTACCCCTTCACTGCCCTCTTCCTGGAAATATTCACCCAATATACGTGCCCCACCTCCTATTGCTTACAACCCACTGCTCTCACCCTTTTTCCCCCAAGCTGTCCGAACTCTCCCTAGTAAGACCCAATCCCAAGGGCCTCGGGCAGCCACTAAGCAGGGCATCAAGGCTCTGGATTTCATGCGGCACCAGCCCTACCAACTTAAAACTGCCATGTTCTGTTTTGATGAGGTTCCCTCAACTCCTGGACCCACCTCCTCAGGGCCTCCCAAAACTGCCAGAGTCCAGGAGATCCGCCGATTTTCAACTCCAGCGCCCCAGCCCACTGCGGAACCCCTGGCCCCCACTGTGCTTGCCCCCAGAGCAGCCACTACATTGGATGAGCCCATCTGGAGGACAGAGCTGGCCTCAGCCCCTGTCCTTAGCCCACCCCCTCCTCCAGAGTCTCCCAGGGGTCTTGGGACTTCCCCCAGCTCCTGTGGCTTCCAAGTAGCCAGGCCCCGGTTCTCAGCTACCAGAACAGGATGGCAGGCTCATGTGTGGAGGCCTGGGGCAGGCCACCACTGAACAGGGCACAGCTCCCAGGACCAAGGGGAGGTGGAACATCCAGTTCCTAAAATTGCTTCTCCTTCCCAACACTCTCCCTGCCCCCAAGCAGGCTAAATTCCCCCTGGCAGAGATAGTTTTGGAGTTGGTGTCCTGTTCCCCAGCTTCCTCCTGGCTCCCAACCTCCCTGCTGCCTTCCAGCCTACTCTCTCTGCTTTGGTATCTGTGCTTCTCTTTGTAGTTCCTTGCCTGGATCTCTGTCTTTAGGTCTCTCCACCTACACTCCTGTGCTGGTCCCTTATTTCTCTACATTTGTGCCTTTTTCTGTGGGCCTTGTTTTCACATTCAGTGAGAAACACACAGGGAGGTTACTACTAAGACCTCAGGCGAGAAGCTCACCACCAGACAGGCAGCAAAGAGACTGAACTGACCCCTATTTGCATTAAGTTACTCGCTGTTCCTCACTCTTCTTTCCCAGCTTGGCTGGTATATTCCTAGGCATGTGTATGTCTGTGAACGTGTGTGTATGTGCAAGTGTGTGCATGAACACAGATGTGCTCTTCTGTCTGAGGCAAGAGTAAGAGGAGAGGTCTACATAAAGACCCAATCTGGGTCTCACCTTTGCACTGATGAAGGAAGAGTCAGCTGTCCTCACATAGAGGACATAGAGGTTTGTCCTCACATAGAATGTCTGGAGGGGAGAAATTCACAGAGTGTGAGGAGACACGAAGGACCAGGGCAGTTTGTATGGGTTGAGTTACATCAGTTAGACCAGGAATAGAACTAAGAATTCTGTTCCTCAGGATTTCAGAAAGCTAACAACCTGAGAGGCCCATGCTGAGCAACAAAGCATCCAGGGAATGAAAGAAAGAAAATGTCCGCTGAGAATGACCAAATCATTGGCTTCATGGCCTCATGAACCTAAGACAGAAAGGAAGGGGAAAAGAATCGTAATGTGGCAAGTAAGGTAGAAGCCAGAAGCAGGACAGAAATGAGTGAAATTGAGACTTAGAGAGGAGCATGGTTAGAGTGAGTGCAGTGTTGGTGGAGTAATATTGGATAATAAGAAACCAGTCATGTACAAAAGGGGGACTGGGAGAAAATATGAGGAAGAAATATATATTTGTGAAATATGTATTTGTTAGGGGAATGATGGTGGAGGGATGCGAGAATATGTGCTGAATGTTGAAAAAACAGGTATATCTGTGTTCCCTCCTGTGAATCTGTTCCTCTCTCTTCTGCAGTTTGTCATAACTACCTGGGAAAGGGTAAGGAAACACCCAGAGCCAAAACCTCTTTTTAGTGCTACCCCATCCCGCAAATCCTAGCTCTTATTCCTTTCCAGCTTGAGGTCCTGATCTCTGTCGTAGAGAGATACAGACTCCCCTCTCACCATGACCACCAGTCACTTTTGCTGCTTGACCTGGAAACTGATCATTTCCTTTGCATATTGAGTGTGAACCACAGTGCTTTGGTTTGTGCACAAGAATAAACTTATGCCCTATATCTTCTGTTGTCATCTTGTCTCGTTTCTTGCCTAAATCCAGGTCTCCCCTTCATCTTATCTAATTCATTTTCCCGATTCCTGATCTTTTTCTCAGCTCCTGCCCTCCTGTGTTTTACAGTTCTACCCTTCACCCTCAGGACTTTTGCTCTTCTCTGCCAATCCTGTCCTGCCCCCATGTAGCCACCTCCATTCGGTTCCTCTGTCTAGATTCTCCACGTCTCCATCCCCTGCTCCATACTTCTCAGATGAGGCCTCAGCTTACAGAACCAAGACAATTTGAAAAGGCCCTCTAACCCTTTTGCCATCAACATTTTCCAACTGCCTGGAGGAAATGAAGGGAAGGCAGTGGCTGAAGGTGAAGGTGGGGTGAGAGAAGGAAGAGGGAGAGAGAAGGTGGATCAGCCTGGATTGAGACTAATAAAAGAGAAGGCACTGGAAAGCAGGCTGCTGCTGCTGCTTCTAAGTCACTTCAGTCGTGTCCGACTCTGTGTGACCCCATGGACGGCAGCCCACCAGGCTCCCCCATCCCTGGGATTCTCCAGGCAAGAATACTGGAGTGGATTGCCATTTCCTTCTCCAATGCATGAAAGAGAAAAGTGAAAGTGAAGTCGCTCAGTCTGTCCGACTGTTAGCAACTCCATGGATTGCAGCCCACCAGGCTACTCCGTCCATTGGATTTTCCAGGCAAGAGTACTGGGGTGGGGTGCCATTGCCTTCCCCGGGAAAGCAGGCTAGACTTAGACTTTTGAGAAGGGAAGTTCTATTACTCCAGTTTTACCAGCAGGGGGCAGATTTGTGCCAATAACCAGCCCTATGACCCTGATTTTGTCACAAGTAAGCAGCCTCTCAGAAAATTCCCCTGGAGGAGGGCATGATGACCCACTTCAATACTCTTGCTGGGAAAATCCCATGGACAGAAGAGCCTGGAGGAGTACAGTGCATGGGGTCACAAAGAGTCTCACACGATGAAGGGACTGAGCGTGCACGCATGCACACACACAATTCCAAAGGAAGGGCTCAGAAAGCCTACAATACATATTCTGTCTTCATTCACATAGTAGTTTAAGGTACTCAATCATAGAAGACCAAAATTTTGGTTGGTTTTTGTGGGTTTTGAGGGAGGATGGTAATGATGACAAAACCACCTTTTGCTACTTTGGCTATTTTTCGTCTAACTGCTTTTTTTGGGTTAGGAGAGAACAGAGGAAAAGGACAAAAGATGAGGTATCTGGAGGCTAAACTGGTTTGGTCAGAGACCAAGTAGAGGGGAGCAGGGAGAACTTTTGGCCCCTAGTTCAGTTCAGTTCAGTCGTTCAGTCGTGTCCGACTCTTTGCAACCCCCATGAATCGCAGCACGCCAGGCCTCCCTGTCCATCACCATCTCCCGGAGTTCACTCAGACTCACGTCCATCGAGTCCGTGATGCCATCCAGCCATCTCATCCTCGGTCATCCCCTTCTCCTCCTGCCCCCAATCCCTCCCAGCATCAGAGTCTTTTCCAATGAATCAACTCTTTGCATGAGGTGGCCAAAGTACTGGAGTTTCAGCTTTAGCATCATTCCTTCCAAAGGAATCCCAGGGTTGATCTCCTTCAGAATGGACTGGTTGGATTTCCTTGCAGTCCAAGGGACTCTCAAGAGTCTTCTCCAACACCACAGTTCAAAAGCATCAATTCTTCGGCGCTCAGCCTTCTTCACAGTCCAACTCTCACATCCATACATGAGGCAAAGTAATGTCTCTGCTTTTGAATATGCTATCTAGGTTGGTCATAACTTTTCTTCCAAGGAGTAAGCGTCTTTTAATTTCATGGCTGCAGTCACCATCTGCAGTGACTTTGGAGCCCCCCAAAATAAAGTCTGACACTGTTTCCGCTGTTTCCTCATCTATTTCTCATGAAGTGATGGGACCAGATGCCATGATCTTCGTTTTCTGAATGTTGAGCTTTAGGCCAACTTTTTCACTCTCTCCACTTTTACTTTCATCAAGAGGCCTTTTAGTTCCTCTTGACTTTCTGCCATAAGGGTGGTGTCATCTGCATATCTGAGATTATTGATATTTCTCCTGGCAATCTAACCTGAGCCTATAAAGTTCAGGATGGGAAAAGGATGTGGTCAGGAAAAGTGGATAGCTCACAGAAGGACAGAATGGTATTCTGGGAGCTACAGAAGCCACTTGCTAAGGCAGCTACAGCATGGTGGTGGCTCCAGCAGAGGTGAAGCAGCTGGTTGCAAAACCTGAGCAGAAGACAGGAGGATCCAGGGTGTTCTTGCAGCTTCTGAGAAAGGGCTCAGGCAAATGACAGACTTCCCTCCAGGGTGCTCTCAAGCTTGTGCCCCAGCCCAGAGGCTTCTCTAGACCAGTGTGAATGGGATAGTCCAGATCCCACAGGATGTGTGTTCCCTTTGAAGAAAATTCTAAGTAGGAACCTCAGAGAGTAAAGCCCTGGCAGGTCAGAAGCCTCCATGTCCTTCTCAGGAAGAAGGATATCTATCCAGGGAGAAGTGACATCTGTCCTCTGAGCAGCAAATGGGGGTAAAAATGAGGAAACTGGCTCAAGTTTTGCCCCATATCATCCCTGACAGCCTAAGCAGTAGATTTGGTTAATTTGGTCCCTTATCCTGCTAAGATCTGGCCCTCCCAGAAGAAAGACTTGCTTATCCAGGAACTTTCAAAGGGCACTTAAAACATTGTGAACAGAAATTCCCTTCTCCAGACACAGCATCTTAAGCCTTCCCACCGCAAAATGCACCCACATGTCCCTCCAGCCCCGGCCGACATTGGCTCTGCATGGCTCTCTAGACACGTTCTGGTTCTCACTCTCCCACTCCGAATTCCTGTCCACCACTTGCTGCCTGCTTCCTCTCTCCCTCTCAGTTTTCAGTTTCTCCCTGAGTGCTTCTCTGGATCTGAGCCTCTAGGTGCCAAGGAAGGGGAGTCCCTGGGCAGAGTGATCCTTGGCTCAGACAGCTTAGTGGGAGAATTCCAAAGGCTTTTCCTACCCTTCCTGAGCCTCTGGGCAAGGAGGGCGGGATCTTGGTTCCAGGGTCTCAGTACCCCCTGTGCCATTTGAGCTGTTTGCGCTCATCATCTCTATTAATAACCATGCTCCCTCCCCCACTGCCAGTGCTGCCCCCACGCCTGCCTAGCTCGGGTTCTCTAGTCACAGCAGCTCAGTCCTCCAGAGCTGCTGGACCCCAGGGAGAGCTGACCACCGCTTGAACAGCCGGTAAGTCTCCAGCGGATGGCCCAAGGGGCTGGAGCGCCTTCTGTCACTGCTGTGTCTGTGTCTGTAACAGTGACCTTTGATCCCAGGGGAGCTGCCCCCCTCCTCCATCTATACCCATTCCCCAGTTGTCCAGTTCTGGGGAGCCACAGAGAGTTGGAGGGAGAAGGACTCCAGAGGATGGGGGCACTGAGATGTTGGGGGAGGCACTGAAGAAATGGGCAGAGGGGTGGAGACTGAGAGGCTGGGTGGAAAATAAGAACCTAGCTGGGGCTGAGAGGAGTACAGGGAAAGTCCATTAAGCAGTTCCTGGGCTCCAGCTCCAGCAGACCCCACTAAGCGAGTAGGATTGCAGGTGTGTTGTGAGACAGGACTCATCAGAAGACAGCATTTTGCTGAGACCCAGCTTCTGTGAAGGAGGGGCTGGAATTTGTATCTTTTTCCAGCTTGTCCCCATCTACTGCCAGGTCCTATGATTATGTTTCTGTCCTCCCTGAAGTTTCTGCTGCTGTGATATTGCTGAATTGATACGCATCAAGGTTCAAATGTCCCCTGACCTCCTCTGCACTCTGGTTCTAGGGTCTTGGGAGGGGGCGGGGAGTGACTGAGAGAGCAGAAGCAGTGCAGTGACCTCCCAGGCCATGATCCAGTTGGCCCAAGGGAGGGGCAATAACCTCTTCATCCTATGGAGAATGTTTTTGGCTGGATCTCCTCAATGCTGGCAGAACACTTTTTCTGCTCCACCCCCACCTCCCCACCCCTGCCCTGGGGCTTGGGGAAAACAGAGACTAGAGCTTGGAATGACAGCCCCAACCTGAGAGCCCCATGCAAATAAAAACGTCATATCATGCCAAACCAATGAAATCTGGGTGCATTGCCCTAACTGTAATTTGTTTGTTTTATTCCCAACATAACGTTGTGTTCCTAAACCCTGCACCATCTCTGTGTAAAACAGCTGAACAGAGAGGTTGGTAGAAGGTAGGATCGGGGGTACATCTATACTTTCCGCTCTGCTTCCTAAGAAGAGAAGCCATAAAGCAATGGGTTTTCACCTTGTGTGTGTGTGTGTGAGTTGCTCGGTCGTGTCAGACTCTTTGCAACTCCATGGGGTGTTGCACGCGAGGCTCCTCCGTCCATGGTCCATGTGATTTTCCAGGCAAGAATACTGGAGCAGGTTGCCATTTCCTTCTCCAGGAGATCTTCTTGACCCAGGGATCAAACCCAGGTCTCCTGCATTGCAGGCAGACTGTTTACTGTCTGAGCTACCAGAGAAGGCTTTTTCTCTGAAAAATCTAATGAAGTGTTTTTTCTGAAGTTCTTAAGCAGTACCTTACTGGACACACTCACTCTATACCCTGTCCATCCTTCAGTTTCCCCTTCCCACCCTGTCCAGGCTCCATCCACCTCCACAATGCCACTCTCAGGGACCCCAGCCCCCAATAAGAAGAGGAAATCCAGCAAGCTGATCATGGAACTCACTGGAGGTATGGCATGTTTGCACTTACCTAGTATGGGACTTCTTAGTAAGAGTATCTCTGGCCCAAGAGTTCCAGAAATATCATAAGGTTGTATATGTCTTAAGGTGAAGAGATATGAAGAGACACGAGGAATTTGGGGTGGTGGTGGGGTTTACAGGGGTGGGGGGAAGAAAGAACAAGAAAGAATTCAACTCTGCCTACTCCCCCTTCAACCCTTTTCACCTTGTAATCTGAGACAGTAATATCCCTGCCCTGTTACCCAGCACAGGTCCAAGACAACAGGACCCACAGGTCAATGAGGTGTGTTTGAGGAGAAAACATAGACGATGCAGACTGGCACAGAGTAAGGTCTCAATAAGTGCTTAATTTCCTTACTTCTTTCCCCAGAACTAAGGAGCTTTGTCTGAGCACTTAAAACAGAAAATTCCTTGAGCATTTTTCCTGGGGGTAGACGAGCTCTCCTAATACCCAGAGGCTGTTTGCAGCCAGAGTTTATGAGAGGAAGAGAAGGGAAAGAAGTTGAGACAGGAGTCTATATTTAGAGGTGGCCTTTGGGCTTCCCCTCATGCTATGGCTTCCCCAATGTTCTCCACCTATGATGTTTCTTTCCTCTTTTGCCTTGTACCCCATACCTTTGTTACACCATGTACCCTCTCCACGACACTTTAGTATTCCCCCTCTCTTCCCCTCTACACCCCATTTCCCATGCATTCTCTTTGACTCCAAACCCAGGAAATCAGAATCCCTCATAGACTAGACAGAATTTAACCAGACATCAGAGACAGCATCTGCTTCCCTCAGTGATCTCTACTGGGACACACACACACACACTTAGTTGCGGATGGCAGCTGCATTTGGACCTAGAAAACCCCACTTTCCTCTTTCCCTTGTCTCCACCTCCCCACCTCCCTGAAAGGTGGACAAGAGAGCTCAGGCCTGAACCTGGGCAAGAAGATCAGTGTCCCAAGGGACGTGATGTTGGAGGAGCTTTCGCTGCTCACTAACCGGGGCTCCAAGATGTTCAAACTGAGGCAGCTGCGTGTGGAGAAGTTTATCTATGAAAATCACCCAGACGTGTTCTCCGACAGCTCAATGGTGAGTTCAGAGCGCTACAACTCTCGAAGCCTGGGGCCGCCTCTGACAGCTTCTTGGCAGGCCCAGAGTTTCCAAAATATTGTCAGCCTCCCCTCCCTGCAAATTTATATACTCATTAACCCCTCAGATATCGCATGCCTCCAATAGATGCAGGGTAAATTACGACCCACCCCGAAACTAAATTTGTATCTTAGAGCTGGTGAGGCAGGGTGAGGAGTACCACACCTTCAGAGAGAAGATTCCTCCCTAGTATGGTTAAGTATTAAAGATAGGATTGCCAGATGAAACACAAGATGCCCGGTCCTATGTTTTAAATTTGAGATACACACTAAACAAGCTATAGAGATATATTTACAGCACCGGAAATAAAGCCAATATTTTATAATGCCTTTAAATGGTGTATAATCTATACATAAATCAACTCTACTTCAATTACAAAAATAAAGTTGAGATACACACAAATAGTTTTTTTCTAAAGTATATCTCACAATATTTGGGATGTAGCTTTATTTTTTTCTTAATTGAAGACACGTAGGGAATTCCCTGGTGGCCCAGTAGTTAGGACTTGGTACCCTTACTGCCAGGGGCCTGGATTCTCTTCCTGGTTGGGGAATTAAGATCCCACAAGCCACGCAGCACAGTCAAAAAAGAAACAAAAATTGAAGATAATTTAAATTTGAATTTCAGATACACAATAATTTTTTAGTATAAGTGTGTCCCATGAAATATTTGGGACATAAAAATTAAATTAGAAAATACAGGATACCCAGTTAAATTTGAATTTCAGATACATGATGGATACTTTCTTATGTCTAAATATGTCCCATGAATACGTAGGCATATTTGTACTAAAAAACTATTGTTGTGTATCTGAAATTCAGATTTAACTGGTGTCCTGTGATTTTTGTGTGTGTGCAAAAATCTCACAATCCTAGAAAGAGGTAAGTGAATTTTTATAGCCATCTCTTCTTGAGCCATTCTTTTATTTAAGGGTCAGTCTAAGGGCCATAGATGCAGGGACTGAAACCATCCATTAAGGCCCAACATCCCTTAGTCAGGGTCATTCTCCAAAGAGAAGTAGGGATTGGAGAGGGGCCAGGCACAAGATGTTACAGCTGAGGAGGAGGGGATCGTCTCCATTTCCTTTCTTCCTTCTCCATCTTTCCCAAGCAGCCAGGAGAGAGTGAAAATAGATGCCTACATGGGGCCAGGGGCAGGAGTGTCTGCCACTGGCCCATATGTATGAGCAGAACAAAATTGCTGAGCCAGCCATATCTAACTTTAGGAGGCCAGAAGCCCTCCTCCCTGCCTGTGTCTGGTTACACTGGGTGGAGTGTGGGGGTGTGTGTGGTGGGTGGCCAGGAGAGCCTCCTGAAGGAGTTGGTAGGGTTATTTTTAGGCTTTGGGGATGAATCCAGTGTTGCCCTTTGGGCCACCCTTCCCCCTACCCACTACAGTTTCACCATCAGGAAGTCCTGGTTCCCTATGCACCGAAAGGAGGAAGGGAGAGGAAGAGACACACTTTTTATCTGTTAGACAAGATGGTGGGCGAGATGCAGAGATCTCCTTAGTTCCTCAGATTAAGGCTGGGTTCTCCATGCCAAACCCAATCTCTCAAATTTTAGTGGAACAGAAGTCTTGATCCTTTTTGCATTGGTAAGGATGGGAAAGGGGAGTTTGGGCAAAAACTTGCCTCTATCCCAGATGTAATTCGAAGAACTGAGCCAATGGGGTTGTATCCCTTAAGGAGAGTTTAATTTCTCTCAGTCGGGTTTATCCACTAACATCTAGTGGATGGGAAAGTCTCAGAGGATTCAGCGTCTTTGAGTTGGCTATTGTCTTTGATCAGTTCATACCTGCTATGGTATTCCCTGTGCCTGTTGCTAACCTTCCCCTCACTCTGTCCTTTCTTTTCAGGATCACTTCCAGAAGTTCATTCCCACAGTGGGGGGACAGCTGGGGACAGCTGGCCAGGGATTCTCCTACAGCAAGAGCAGTGGCGGAGGCCAGGCAGGGAGAAGTGGCTCTGCCGGGCAGTATGGCTCTGACCAGCAACACCATCGTCAGGGCTCTGGGTCTGGCTCTGGCCCTGGATCTGGGGGTGCAGGTGGTCCTGGAGGCCACGCGGGCAGAGGAGGTGCTGCTGGCACAGCAGGGGTTGGCGAGACAGGAACAGGTAAGTATCCTCACAAGACAAGTGACTGGTCCTTAAAGCAGAGAAATCCCTAGGAATGAGGCCTGGACTGGGTGTTGGATACAGGGAAGGCCTGCTGAGATATCTTGATGGGTCTTCTGGGTCCAGAAGGATATAGAGACATGTCTATTCCACCCAGAAGTCCTATCTCTCAGTCACCTTTCTCTCATTCATCACGTATCTGACTCCAGGCTATCATGGTTTCGCAAACCATAAACAATTACTAGCATGTTTTACCTTTGGTCCCCAGCCCCTAGCACTTCTCTAGTACAGAGCTCTAGACTAATTTCCATTTCCTCCTAACTGCTATCATTTGACTATTATTTCTCTCCCTCGGCTGCCAGACAACCAGGCAGGTGGAGAAGGAAAACATGTCACTGTGTTTAAGACCTATATTTCCCCATGGGAGAAAGCCATGGGGGTTGACCCCCAGCAGAAAGTGGAACTTGGCATCGACCTGCTGGCCTATGGGGCCAAAGCTGAACTCCCTAAGTATAAGTCCTTCAACAGGTAAGGGGGGTGAGAAAGGAACCTGATGCATTCCAGTGTATAGCAACATGTCCTTAGTTGGAATGGAGACTTTGGTTCAGATGTTTCAGGAGACTGAGGAGGCGTAGGAGTAATATGGGGGCCCTAATTGAAGGCTTTTGCTCTTTTTACTCTAGCTTAGAGAAACAGCATGGTATGATGAAGGAAAAATTTGCTAGGAGGCAGGATCTGAATTTTGGTTCATTGTTATTAGCAGTGTAGGAAAGTAACCCTACTTCTGAACCTTGGTTGCCTTGACTGTGAAATGGGAATATTACACACATGTAAAGGCCTCTTGCGGGGGGGGGAGGGTCCCTTCATTCAAAGTTATAATTTTCATTACTGTCCTTGTAGTAGAATTCTATTCCTCTTTTTTCATTGAAGTACAGTTGACTTACATTATATTGTTTTCAGGTGTACAACAGTATTTTTATAGATTACATACCACACAGTTATTATAATATTATTGAGGATTCTGTTTCTTTATTCCCTACTTTGAAGTAAAACGTGAAGTCATAGTGTTAATTAGTTGTGTCCGACTCTTTGTGACTCCATGGACTGTAGTCCACCATGCTCCTGTCCATGGAATTCTCTAGGCAAGAATCCTGGAGTGGGTTGCCGTTCCCTAGTCCACCTAGTCCAGGGAATCTTCCCCACCTGGGGATCAAACCCAGGTCTCCTGCATTGCAGGCAGATTCTTTACGGTCTGAGTCACCAGGGAAGCCCTATACCCTACTTTAATAAGGCTCAAATAGGCTCAAATATCGTTTTGGAGCTAAGCTTCTCTGCTGCTGCTGCTGTTGCTAAGTCGCTTCAGTCATGCCCGACTCTGTGCGACCCCATAGACGGCAGCCCACCAGGCTCCCCCGTCCCTGGGATTCTCCAGGCAAGAACACTGGAATGAGTTGCCATTTCCTTCTCCAATGAATGAAAGTGAAAAGTGAAAGTGAAGTCGCTCAGTTGTGTCCAGCTCTTAGCAACCTCATGGACTGCAGCTTACCAGGCTTCTCCGTCCATGGGATTTTCCAGGCAAGAGCACTGGAGTGGGGTGCCATATCCTTCTCCAGGCTTCTCTAGACTGTGTGAAAACAGGACAGGGAAGCACTAGAGAAATGCTTTTGCTTTTGGTCCTAAGTGAGTGAGTGAGTGAAAGTTGTTCAGTCATGTCTGACTCTTTGGGATCCCATGGACTATACAGTCCATGGAATTCTCCAGGCCAAAATACTGGAGTGGGTAGCCATTCCCTTCTCCAGGGGATCTTCCCAACCCAGGGATCAAACCCAGGTCTCTCGCATTGCAGGCAGATTCTTTACCAGCTGAGCCACCAGGGAAGCTCAAGAATACTGGAGTGGGTAGCCTATCCCTTCTCCAGTGGATCTTCCTTACCCAGGAATCAAACCAGGGTCTCCTGCATTGCAGGCGGATTCTTATCAGCTGAGCCACCAGGGAAGCCCTTTGGTCCTGAGGTGCCTGGATTTTTCAGGAAATGTTAATTCTTCTCATTTAGGGCACACATTATCCACTGGAGGTGGGGTAGGGGTTTTGAGGGAGGTCTCTACATTATAATTTAAGGTGATCTCAGACCCTTGGGCCTGTAGCGTTTGTTGTCAGTTTCTCTGAAATGTGACTGGTTTGGATCACAGCTATCCATGAGACTATTTAGTACCCTCTAGACTATTTTTCTCTTTATTATCCTTGGGGAAACAAGCAAACCAGAAGGCAGAATGGATCACTAAAGGAGAAGAAGGAAAAGCAGTGCAGAAATGATCTTAAAGTAGAATTCACTGACTTCTCCATCCTCCAAACAGGGTAACATTTCACTGACAAAAAAAAAAAACCCCTCTTTTTCTTTTGTTCTGGTTTTTAACGAAATCATGTTTCTCCTTTTCAGGACAGCAATGCCTTATGGTGGATACGAGAAGGCCTCCAAACGCATGACCTTCCAGATGCCCAAGTTTGACCTGGGGCCCTTGCTGAGCGAACCCTTAGTTCTCTACAACCAGAACCTCTCCAACAGGCCTTCTTTCAATCGAACCCCTATTCCCTGGCTGAGCTCCGGGGAGCCTGTAGACTACAATGTGGATATTAGCATCCCCTTGGATGGAGAAACAGAGGAGCTGTGAGGTGTTTCCACCTCTACTTTGTATCAAGTTTCCCCTCTCTGGTTCCATTTTGTAGAGGGAATGCTGAGCAGGATAACCCCTGAAAATCCAAGATCCTTGTGGGAATGGAGGGAAAAAGGAAGGAAAGATCTTTCTTTTCACCTTTCACTCGAAGTCCCTACTCCAAGCATCTTTTCATACCAACTCAGAGCTCCCCTTCCACTGCTCTGTATGGAACCTGCTCTTTTATGGAATTTGCTCTGCCTTCAGTAACAGTTAATAAACTTCAAGGAAATGAACTCATTCTTCCTCTGATATTTGAGGGCAGACAAAAACTGAGGCTAACAATGCAAAGGGACTAATTAAAGTAAAATACCATACTTTCATTATTCAGATTTCAAGACTAGACCTGAATTCTGATTACATACCCACACTCATATCCATACCCACCAAACCACATTCATAGGTGTATACAAAGACATACTTATTCAGTAGTACATAAGACAATCAGCACAAACACATGTGCTGGCCCCTGTGTGGGCAAAGCTAAGAAGTAATTGTGTGCTGTGTTTAGGAAATTAGGCATTGGTGACCCTGGTGTTAATTCTCTTTATGTAGCTGATTAGAAATTGGGATAATCAAGATTATCCAATTATCACAGAATGAGAGCATGCCACAAGACTTCCAGATGACACCAGAGTGAGCTTAGGAATATCTGTCAAAGGTTACAAGTTCCTGAAAGGATGGAGTAGAATAGGGAGCCATGTTGGAATTGAGAAGGAAGCGGGAGAAACCAGCTGCAGTTATGGTATGCCTGGCTCTGTGTGAAAACATCAAGAAAAGATCTAAGGGTCATAGGGGCAACTGCAATTGTGTCCAGAAAGCACTATGATTGGGAAGAAACCATCAAAGTCCAATAGGAATGAGTAACAATACTCTTTTTATTGACTTCAAGCAAAAACTTCTTTCAAGCTTTTTAAAGATTTATTAGTATTATTTTTTAGACAGTGGTGGGTCATTGCTGCTATACTTGGGCTTTCTCCAGTTGCAGCAAGCAGGGACTATTCCTAATTGCTGTGTGTGGGCTTCTGATTGGGGTGGTCTCTGTTGCAGAACTCAGGCTCTAGGCACTGGGGCTTCAGTGGTTGCAGCGCAGGGACTCAGTAGTCGTGGCTCGCGGGCTCTAGGGCACTGGCTCAGTAGTTGTGGCTCGTGGGCTCTAGGGCACCGGCTCAGTAGTTGTGGCTCGCGGACTCTAGGGCACTGGCTCAGTAGTTGTGGTGCACGGGCTTACTTGCTCCCTGGCATGGGTATCTTCCCAAACCAGGGCTCAAACTGGTGTCCCTTGCATTGCAAGGCAGATTCTTAACCACTGGACCACCAGGGAAGCCAGCATGGGTTTTCTTGAGAGTCCCAGATTTACTTGTATGTTTCACAAAATAAGAGTTTGATGCAGACCAGGAAAAATAAAGAGATGACTTACTAGGATCTGGGGAAGTAACTTCTAAGGAGAGCTGGCTGAATTCAGTTCATTCCATGAGCCATTAATGATTATAGTAAGTTCCTAGACTCTGCCTAGACTCATTCAGTTTTCATGGACCTAGGGTCACATGATAGTTACTCTGGTCACTTTCCTTTACCACCTAAATAAATTTGAGAGGATTCATACTTCTAAAGTGAAGTGAAAGTGAAAGTCGCTTAGTTGTGTCCGACTCTGCCACCCCATGGGCTATAGAGTCTATGGAATTCTCCAGGCCAGAATACTAGAGTGGGTAGCCTTTCCTTTCTCCAGGGGATCTTCCCAACCCAGGGATCGAACCCAGGTCTCCCACATTGCAGGCGATTCTTTACCAGCTGAGCCACAAGGGAAGCCATACTTCTAAGTAATACACAAAACTATTTCTATATGCATTTTTCTAAGAAGAGTTGTCCCATAGTTTCAATTTCCCCCCAGGAGACCCTGAAACAAAGATTTGGATGCAAGTAGTAAATCTGGGCAGAGAAGGCAATGGCACCCCACTCCAGTACTCTTGGCTGGAAAATCCCATGGATGGAGGAGCCTAGTGGGCTGCCGTCTATGGGGTCACACAGAGGCGGACACGACTGAAGCGACTTAACAGCAGCAGCAGCAGTAAATTTGGGAGGTGATCCAAGAATCTAAGCAGTGTAAGCGAGTGAGAAGAAGACCAATAAATATATTTTGGGCAAATGGGGCTGATTCTCACTGGCAACTCTGAGAAAAATGTTAAAGTGTGGTCCATGGTCTGGCAGTATCATTTTCTCCTAGAAGTTTTATTAAAATCACAAATTCAAGGGAATTCCCTGGCTGTCCAGTGGTTAAGATTTGATGCTCTCACTGCCAGGGACCTGGGTTTGATCCCTGGTTGGGTTAACTAAGATCCTGCAAACTCTGGCCAAAAAATATGGAAATGTAAGAATTTATGTCTTATTAATCTCTCCAGGTGATTTTTATGTGTTAGTAAATTTTGAGAAACACTATTGTAAAACTTACTTTAGAACTGCCTCACTGAGGAGGGGTAGAATTGGAATATTTAGCTATCAAATTCCATCTCTCATTGGTTATAGATTGCTATGGGGAATGTTAAGTCTGCTAACAGTTCCAGGCAAGGAGAATACTCAGGTGTTTAAAGCAGAAAGATATGGGCTTGTATAGCATTTGTCTGCCAAAGCTTTCGTGAACTCTAGGATAGGCTGAGGGAATATGGGCAGGGCACAGACAGGACCTGAATAAAGATTCATAACTTTTATCAGATTCTCATGTTTAAAAGTCTGTAAAGGACTTTCCTGGTGGTCCAGTGGCTAACACACTGCACTTCCAATGCAGGGGGCCCAGGTTTAATCCCTGGTCAGGGAACTAGACCCCACATATCACAACTAAGACCTCGCACAGCCAATAAATAAATTTTAAAATAAAAGCATTTTTTAAAGAAGTCTGTGAGCCCTCCCCCAAAGTTAAGGACTAATTCCTTCAGCAGATGTTTCTTGAATGCCTACTATACACCAGGTACTATTATCAGGCATCAGAGATACAAAAGCAAATACGAACTTTCAGGTGACAAAGAGACTATAAAATAATTATTAAATGCCTATCCTTAAAGTTGAGGTAAAAAAAAAAAATGCCCAGGCCTAATAGTCCACAGCTCTGAAAACCTAAAAATTTAATTTTTCCAATCTCAGAATATTTGCAATAATATTGATGTAAACCTAGTAATTTACAGGGAGCCCAGGTTGGTTGAGACATTATCTTTTTAGTTCAGTTCAGTTTAGTTCAGTTGCTCGGTTGTGTCTGACTCTTTGCGACCCCATGGACCACAGCACGCCAGGCCTCCCTGTACATCACCATCTCCCGGAGTTCACTCAGACTCACGTCCGTCGAGTCCGTGATGCCATCCAGCCATCTCATCCTCGGTCGTCCCCTTCTCCTCCTGCCCCCGATCCCTCCCAGCATCAGAGTCTTTTCCAATGAGTCAACTCTTTGCATGAGGTGGCCAAAGTACTGGAGTTTCAGCTTTAGCATCATTCCTCCCAAAGAAATCCCAGGGTTGATCTCCTTCAGAATGGACTGGTTGGATCTCCTTGCAGTCCAAGGGACTCTCAAGAGTCTTCTCCAACACCACAGTTCAAAAGCATCGATTCTTCGGCACTCAGCTTTCTTCACAGTCCAACTTTCACATCCATACATGACCACAGGAAAAACCATAGCCTTGACTAGGCGGACCTTAGTCGGCAAAGTAATGTCTCTGCTTTTGAATATACTATCCAGGTTGGTCATAACTTTTCTTCCAAGGAGTAGCGTCTTAGGAGAAGGCAATGGCACCCCACTCC
The DNA here is from genome assembly GCA_006410675.1 of Oreotragus oreotragus. Taxonomy (NCBI): domain Eukaryota; kingdom Metazoa; phylum Chordata; class Mammalia; order Artiodactyla; family Bovidae; genus Oreotragus; species Oreotragus oreotragus. Next base: position 232,366 of record SJYX01004936.1, read on the forward strand.
AGTACTCTTGCCTGCAAAATCCCATGGACAGAGGAGCCTGATAGGCTGCAGTCCATGAGGTCGCTAAGAGTCGGGCACGACTGAGCGACTTCACTTTCACTTTTCACTTCCATGCATTGGAGAAGGAAATGGCAACCCACTCCAGTGTTTTTGCCTGGAGAATCCCAGGGACAGTGGAGCGTGATGGGCTGCCGTTTATGGGGTTGCACAGAGTCGGACATGACTGAAGCAGCAGCAGCAGCAGCAGCAGCAGCAGGTTGGTTATAACTTTCCTTCCAAGGAGTAAGTGTATTAATTTCATGGCTGCAATCACTATCTGCAGCGATTCTGGAGCCCCCCCAAATAAAGTCTGTCACTGTTTCCACTGTTTCCCCATCTATTTGCCATCTTCCTAGTAGAAAAGTCTATATAGAAATCAAATTATTATTAGAAGTTGCAGTGGTGGTTTAATGTATTAAAGTGCACACTTGGATCTAGCCAGAAATCTAGTTAAATCCTCAATTTTGGTTTCGCTATCCCTTTGCCCGGACATCAGTGTATTAAAGCATCTTTTCTTCAAAAATGTTTCTTTCATATGAATGCCACAGTTCAAAGAGGCCACATTCTCATAGATCTAGCTGTCCATATTGCTTATAGAAATCTTCTGCTTGCCATCATTGTGTTTTAAAATTCAGGAGAGTTTTGAACTCCTTTATTTTTATTAAAATTTTTTTTCTTGTGAACAGAACTGATAGGATTTGTTCTCTTAATCACTTTCATATATAACATACATCAGTGTTAATCATTTATCAGGTTCCACATATTCCTCTTACATCTGGGAGTCTGTACCTTTTGATTACCTTCATCCAATTCCCCACTTCTGTCAACTCCCTACCTCTGGTAACTACAAATCTGATCTCTTTTTCTATGAGTTTATCTTTGAAGTATAATTAACCTATAACACTATAGTTCCTGTTACACAACATAGTGATTTGATATTTCTATACATTTCAAAATCATCACTACAGTGTCTAGTTACGATGTCACCACAAAAAGATATTACACAATTATTGACTATATTCCCTATGTTGTACATTTCATACCATTGACATTTATTTTGCAACTTGAAGTTTGTACCTTAGTCTCCCTCACCTGTCTTCTCCCCACCACCCTTCTGTCAGGCAACCATCTGTTTTTTTCTCTGTACCTGTAATAGTTTCTAGTTTATGTTTGCTCATTTGTTGTTTTTTAGACTTCACACGTAAGTGAAATCATACCATATTTGTCTTTCTGACTGACTTATTTCACTTAGCATAATGCCTTCTGGGTCTATCCAAGTTGTTACAAATTACAAGATCTCAATCTTTTTTATGTCTGAAAAATATTCCATTATATATACATTATATATATAATATTTATGTATCACATTCTTTATCCATTCATCTATTGATGGGAACTTTGGTTGCTTTAAATTTTAACTACTGTAAATAATGCTGTCAAGAACATAGGGGTGCATATATCTTTCCTAGTTAGCATTTTCATTTTCTTCAGATAAATTCCCAGGAGTGGAATTGTTGGATCATATATTAGCTCTATTTTTAATTTTTGGAGGAATTTCCATGTTGTTTTCCATATGGCTTTAGGAAACCTCCCTTTCAAATAGAAGCTTGTACTCTTTAGTGGGCCCTAGCCTCCACTACCACCTTATGTTTTACACCAGGTCATCTTTTATTGTCAGTCATTTTATCTGCAGTCATTTGAGTTAGCAACTTCAAGGGTTCTTTTACATAAACCACATGCCCGTAATACTGTGCTCCTAGTCACTCAGACAATGCATTATCTAGTACAGGGTTTAGGGCTTTCCAATAGAAACTTCTTCCACTGCAGGGGACTCCAGTTGGATCCCTAGTTGGGGACCTAAGATCCCACATGCTGCAGGAGTACTGAGCCCACTTGCTTTGGAGCTGGTCGGCCACAGCTAGAGACAATCCCTCATGCCGAAACCACTAAGCTTGTCCACAGGCAACTACTGAGCCTGTGTGCTCCTGTACCTGGGCAGCACCACAACTAGAGAGAAGCCCAGGCCCTGAGACAAAGAATCTGCACATCACAACAAAAAATTCCGCATGCTGCAAGGAAGAGCCTATGTGCTGCAACTAAGAACCGATGCAGCCAAAAATAAGTATTTTTAGAAATTTCAAAATATTGATTACATGTTGAAACATTTTGAATATGTTCGATTATGTGGATTACTAAATTTCACTTTTCTTTTAAAAAAATGTGGCTACAAATTTTAAATTGCATGTAATGGCTCACAGTATGTTTCTACTGGACAGCACTGGTCTAGATTATGATAGCTATACAAGGGCTTGGAGAGAAGAAAATGAAATCTCCATTTATTACTTTTATTCTCACTGAACAACGTCCTTTATATATCCATCTTCTTTTCCAGATCCTACTCAGTCTGCATTCACAGCTTTCTGAGAGTAAAGAAAGGAAAGGAAAGTGGCTCAGTCGTGTCCGACTCTTTGCGAGCCCATGGACTGTAGCCTATCAGGCTCCTCCCATCCATGGGATTTTCCAGGCAAGGGTACTGGAGTGGGTTGCCATTCTCCAGAGGATTTTCCTGACCCAGAGATCGAACCCATGTCTCCCATATTGCAGGCAGACGCTTTACCGTCTGAGCCACCAGGAGAGAAAGCCCTTAAAACTGTGTTGAGAGGCATCAACTAAGGATGTGTCCACAGGGCGGCAAGCAACAACTGCGAAGTTCAGCTCACACACCAACGCGGCCCCCTTCCGCATCCAAACACCTGTGTTTATGCTCGATTAAAAACAACAAAAACAAACTTTTATTCCCTATTTCGGTAGGGAGAATTGATGGGGGCGGGGCACCAGTATATAAACAAACATTTCTGTTAAGTCAAATGTCCTTCGCAAATCAGGGCAGGGGCAGAACGGATGAATTTCCTGAAGAAAGGTTAACGAATATATGGAAAGGTCAATTTCTGGCTTGCTCGCTCCATCTCTACCGGGCACGCAAAAAGAAAATACCAGGAAGACGGAACTTCAGTTAAAGGTGACACTGTTCCAAGTCTGAGGCACTGGGAAATGACAGCCACATCCCTAAAGTTATTCCAGTGTAGGGATCGCCATACTAACTTTCCTCAGATCGGACCGTTCCTGCGTTCTACCTACAATAGTTTTCCGACTCTCCCGCCAGTTCAAGATCCTTCCCCGCCCTCGCCCACCTCCAAACCTTTCCGGGCCACCCCCGAAGCGCCTTACAGCCGCCATTTTACACAACACTATCGCGAGATATACTTAGCCGTCTCGAGCCTGACTCATTTACTTTCTTGCGAGAGGCTCTTCTCGGCTGTTCTCGCCGTAGCTGTGGAAACTGTCGCGAGAGCTGGTTGCCTTGGCTCCCTGTAGCTATAGCAGCCGCGGCGGTTAAGGATGCGGCGGCAGAAGTGGTGAGTGCGACACCCTCAGGGGGGCGGGGCCGGAGGTAATAGGGTGCTGGGGGGTGTAGCGCCTAGGGAGGGGGTGGGGAAGGTCGGGTCGCGGGAGAAATGGGCCCTCGTGTGACGTGTTGGGTGGGACCCAGGTCCAGTGGTTATAAGGACAGGGCGCCGGTCTGCACCAGGGCACGCGGGAAGGGCTGGAGCTGCTGCGAGGTCCAAGGGGGAGGAACCCGGGTGTAGAAGGGTTCAAGGGGCAGGGGCAGGAGTATAGAAGGGTGTGTGTGTTGGGGGCAAGATGGTTATGGGGAGTCAGAATTGGAAAAAGAGACCGGGCTACGCCGAGGAATAAGTGGGAAGAAATGGGGTACAGCGAGGAGGAGGGTATGTTGAATGGGAGCCCAGAGATTGGGCCCGGTTTGCTTTGCCCTGGCGGAGATGGGGCGGGGGTGGAGCGGCGGGTGCGGTGTCAGACCTTCGCAGTTTACTGGGGTCCGCCTGAGACTAGTCCGGGACTGCGCGCTAAGACCTGGTTCCTAAAGGGCTTGGCGGGAATGGTGGCGTCCCGGAACTTCACCGGCCCCCCGCCCCTTCCAAAGAAATCCCCCACGGACTCTTGAGATGTGAATGGAGGGTCCGGGTGAAATAGTATTAGTTGGAAAGGTTCTTTCGGTGGAGAGACTATGAATGGGGTAATGAATGATTGCTGCTCTGAAATAACGTGTGGGATGGGGGCGGGAGAGAGAAATTCTTGAGAAAAAAAAACTAAGATGTGCGTATTGAGTTGGAAGAAGGGGGTGTGTGCAAAGCTCACGTTTCTTTCCAGATTCATTCAAGTGTAGAATTTCTTTACGGTGTACTTATGAAATTATATATGCGGTGTAAACTCAGTTTAGATCATACAGTAAAAAATGTGTAGTACGACTTTTAAACCTTCCATGAATATGATTTAAAAACTAAGAAAATGTGTCTGTTGCAGAAGCACCAGGCTGAGCACTAGGGATAGTTTTAGTTATTTGAATATATAATCTTGTGTCTGTTGAGGTTCTTTGCCTTTTAAGAAATGAACGAATTTTTATTTTAGGAGACAGAGTTTTGAATATCTGTCAGTCTGGAAATAAAAGGAGTCTTCTAGGAGTTAAATCACTGCGAGGGCAAAGCATTTACACTGAGTCTCAAGGAGTATTTTCTAGAGACAGGTTTGGACCAGTTTTCTTATTGCTAATGAAAACAGTGGTTTCAGTTCAGGCATGAAAAATAATTTATTCATTTTTATCTACACATGCAAGCTTTCTGATAAATTTTTCTCACTATTTTTGGTACGTTTAAATTTGCAAAAGCATAACCTCTCTTTTGATTATGTAACTGGATTTTTCCATGTTGAGGTTCACAAATTCATTAATTAGAATAATGGATTTTAATCCTAGAGCTAGCTTTGTTGTGGTTAGTCATTGAACCTATTTATTTGATATATGTTAGATTAAAACTTTTAATTTATAATGTTAGTAGCTAATCTTTAAAGTTGAAATGATTTTCTGAGGCAAGATAAAGCTTTATGTGGTTGAGTCTAAAAGACTTCTCCATGAATCCATTAAGAAGCTTTACTGAGTTCCTATTATGTGTAGAGTACTGTGCAAGGCATTGCAGGGGTTGGGGGAAAAGATAAATTCATTCATTTATCCTTTCAACAAACATTTATTGGGACCTCTCTGTGTTTGATAACCAAGCCTTCTGGATACAAATACAAGTAAGCCTTCCTCTTCGCCTTGAAATTGCTCAGAGAGCAAAATAGAGTAGCAAATCATTACAATGTAGTAAACACAGTACATTTGTGAACACAGGCTTATGAAACAAAATTCTGGCCCTAGGGAGTACTTGTCAACAATAGTTGACAAGAATAAAATAGTTGACAAGAATGAAATGGAAAAAACTATTAAAAAATTACAAAATATTAAGCAAATTCTAAATTATGATGCATTAATGAAACATACTATGTTTTTCAGAAGAGATAAAATTAGAATGGAAGCTTGAGAAAATTAAGGGGTCAGTTCATAATTTAATAGTCTTTTAAAAGTATTCTTAAACATCACGGAACATTCTTAAGTCAATAATAGTAATAAGAAGCATAAATGCTAACATTCATTGAGTGATTATTAATGTCCTAGGCACATTATCTCATTTCATTTATTTATTTTCCACCCCTCTTCCTGCCTCCATTTTCTCATTTTATCTTAACAACACTCAGCTGATACTAATACTACAATTTTAAAGATAAGAAAATTGAAGCTTAAAACATTAAGGCAGTTGTCTAAAATCACGGAGCTAGTAAATGGCAGATTAGGGACTGGAGTTGGAAATCTATGCAACTGAAAACCTAAGCAGGGCTCCTTTCTTTTTGCACTAAAGGAGCCTTGGAATGGGGATAGGGGGGCCAGACATTGAACATGGAATTGGCCAGAAGACTAAAATTCAGTCTCTCTTTATTCATAGATTTTGCTCCTTCAAATATTTACACTATGGGGGAACTAATTTGAGTATTAGCATGATGCTAAATATGAGGTTTGTATTGTACAGAGAATTGAGTAAATTACCATATTCATATTGTGTATAATTGTATAGGGAGCTTTGCTTGGGGAAATAGTTATAATAAGCAATTGTTAACATCTGTAAGCTTCCAGAAACTGACGATTTTAACAGTGGAAATGGTTATCTATATTCATATATAGGGCAACTGTTATTACAGCAGACTGTAATTTAGGCAAACATTTTTGTGGACTGCTGCAGTTGGGGCTTTTTTTTTTTTGGTGTATTAGCTTTCAGGTTTTGCTAATGTTATAGAACCCGCCTGCCAATGCCAATGTAAGAGATGTGGGTTTGATCCCTGGGTTGGGAAGATCCCCTAGAGGAGCTCCTGGCAACACATTCCAGTATCCTTGCCTGGAGAATCCCTTGGACAGAGGAGCATGGCGGGCTACAGTCCAAAGGGTCATCAAGAGTCGGACATGACTGAAGCGACTTTGTGCGCGTGCACACACACACACACACGCACAAATATTTGCTTTCAGATTTTTAAAACTATATTCCAAAGTCCAAAGTCTGATTTCCTGGTTGAAATTCAAATTTTATGTCTCCCTTTTATATTGAGGAAACTGAGAACTTTTAAATGACTTGCCCAGAGTCACACAGCTGCAGTGTCCCAGGTGTTTTTAAGAAATACATGCAGATTTGAAGGTGAGTCAGTGTTTGTTTTTTTTTTTCCCATTGAGTTGACTTTGTGCATCAGTCCCTCTATATAGATTTTAGCTGGAATAGCACGTGGGTGTGAATGAGATTCTCATGTTTTCTAACACCTTTTAACTAAGTGGGCTGTGTGCCTGTGTTTTTATGTGAGTTATTTTTGAGGCACTGAGACATTTTTCCAAGAAAGGTTTAGAGCAAGACAATGAGATGAGGAAGAGCCTTGAGGGGTGAGAAGGGAACTTCTCCAGAAGGGTTGAAAACTGAAAGCATTTGATGATGTGTTAGGAGGAGGATGATCTAAAAGCTTTTCTTTAACTCCACCTACCACAGGAGAGCCTGGAGACTTTTTCCACACACACCCTCTGGAAAGGGTTTATCCACTGGAAAAAGTATTTCTCAGCATTTATATTAGCAATAGTAAATAGACATTGAACAAACCAGAAACGATTTATTCTCATGGTAGGTGAAAAGTGATATCTCACTTTAGATTTCCGTCTCTTTGGTTACCTCTGAGGTTGAACATTTTCCTGTATTTATTTTTTATTAGGCAAACTCCAGGAGATAGTGAAGGACAAGAAAGCCTGCTGTGTTGTAGTCCGTGGGGTCGCAGAGTCGGACATGACTTAGTGACTGAATGACAAATTAGGCAAAGAGTAGAATAAGCAGTTTCACAGAGAGAAATATAAATATCCAATAAAGCAATAAAAAACAGACTCACAGACATAGAAAACTAACAAAGGGAGAAGGCATAGTGGAGGGAGTTTGAAATTAACAGATACGCACTGCTATATATGAAGTAGATAAAACAGGGACCTACTGTATAGCATAGGAAACTATTCAAAATCTTTGAATAAAAGATTTCCTATAAAGGAAAAAAATCTGAAAAACAGTCTGATATATGCTGAAGTAGATATGCTTCCCTGTCTACCTATATTTGAGTCACTTTGCTGAAATTAGCACACCATTGTAAAATAACTACTTCAATTGAAAAAAAAAAGATGCGCAGACTCTTGTGATCTGAAACTGCAAATTAAACATCTTTTTGTTGACCTTGTTTGTCTTTTTAAAAACATTTAAAAATCTTACAGATGTTTAAACTATATACTTAATTTGAAGAAAGAGAAAAAAAAGTACATTCTTTAAAAATAATAACTTTATATGCAGGCCAAGAAGCAAAGGTTCCACTTCCAGAACTATCCTGTTTGATGAATTTTCCAGTTCTTTTCTATGCATTATATGCAATTTCTATTTATAATTTCTATGTCTATATATATATTTTTAAAGTCAGTGGAATGATATTTTTTCTGCAGCTTTTTTTAAAGTTAGCAATATGCTTTTGAAATCTNAGGGAGCTTTGCTTGGGGAAATAGTTATAATAAGCAATTGTTAACATCTGTAAGCTTCCAGAAACTGACGATTTTAACAGTGGAAATGGTTATCTATATTCATATATAGGGCAACTGTTATTACAGCAGACTGTAATTTAGGCAAACATTTTTGTGGACTGCTGCAGTTGGGGCTTTTTTTTTTTTGGTGTATTAGCTTTCAGGTTTTGCTAATGTTATAGAACCCGCCTGCCAATGCCAATGTAAGAGATGTGGGTTTGATCCCTGGGTTGGGAAGATCCCCTAGGGGAGCTCCTGGCAACACATTCCAGTATCCTTGCCTGGAGAATCCCTTGGACAGAGGAGCATGGCGGGCTACAGTCCAAAGGGTCATCAAGAGTCGGACATGACTGAAGCGACTTTGTGCGCGTGCACACACACACACACACGCACAAATATTTGCTTTCAGATTTTTAAAACTATATTCCAAAGTCCAAAGTCTGATTTCCTGGTTGAAATTCAAATTTTATGTCTCCCTTTTATATTGAGGAAACTGAGAACTTTTAAATGACTTGCCCAGAGTCACACAGCTGCAGTGTCCCAGGTGTTTTTAAGAAATACATGCAGATTTGAAGGTGAGTCAGTGTTTGTTTTTTTTTTTCCCATTGAGTTGACTTTGTGCATCAGTCCCTCTATATAGATTTTAGCTGGAATAGCACGTGGGTGTGAATGAGATTCTCATGTTTTCTAACACCTTTTAACTAAGTGGGCTGTGTGCCTGTGTTTTTATGTGAGTTATTTTTGAGGCACTGAGACATTTTTCCAAGAAAGGTTTAGAGCAAGACAATGAGATGAGGAAGAGCCTTGAGGGGTGAGAAGGGAACTTCTCCAGAAGGGTTGAAAACTGAAAGCATTTGATGATGTGTTAGGAGGAGGATGATCTAAAAGCTTTTCTTTAACTCCACCTACCACAGGAGAGCCTGGAGACTTTTTCCACACACACCCTCTGGAAAGGGTTTATCCACTGGAAAAAGTATTTCTCAGCATTTATATTAGCAATAGTAAATAGACATTGAACAAACCAGAAACGATTTATTCTCATGGTAGGTGAAAAGTGATATCTCACTTTAGATTTCCGTCTCTTTGGTTACCTCTGAGGTTGAACATTTTCCTGTATTTATTTTTTATTAGGCAAACTCCAGGAGATAGTGAAGGACAAGAAAGCCTGCTGTGTTGTAGTCCGTGGGGTCGCAGAGTCGGACATGACTTAGTGACTGAATGACAAATTAGGCAAAGAGTAGAATAAGCAGTTTCACAGAGAGAAATATAAATATCCAATAAAGCAATAAAAAACAGACTCACAGACATAGAAAACTAACAAAGGGAGAAGGCATAGTGGAGGGAGTTTGAAATTAACAGATACGCACTGCTATATATGAAGTAGATAAAACAGGGACCTACTGTATAGCATAGGAAACTATTCAAAATCTTTGAATAAAAGATTTCCTATAAAGGAAAAAAATCTGAAAAACAGTCTGATATATGCTGAAGTAGATATGCTTCCCTGTCTACCTATATTTGAGTCACTTTGCTGAAATTAGCACACCATTGTAAAATAACTACTTCAATTGAAAAAAAAAAGATGCGCAGACTCTTGTGATCTGAAACTGCAAATTAAACATCTTTTTGTTGACCTTGTTTGTCTTTTTAAAAACATTTAAAAATCTTACAGATGTTTAAACTATATACTTAATTTGAAGAAAGAGAAAAAAAAGTACATTCTTTAAAAATAATAACTTTATATGCAGGCCAAGAAGCAAAGGTTCCACTTCCAGAACTATCCTGTTTGATGAATTTTCCAGTTCTTTTCTATGCATTATATGCAATTTCTATTTATAATTTCTATGTCTATATATATCTTTTTAAAGTCAGTGGAATGATATTTTTTCTGCAGCTTTTTTTAAAGTTAGCAATATGCTTTTGAAATCTCATCCTGTCAGTGCATACTTTTTAACAGCTGATTGTATTTCAGTTTGAATGTATGTAATCTATTTAACTGTTTCTTTGTCTATGGACATTTAAGTTGTCTCAGATTTTTGCAGTTATTGGGAACACTGAAATGAATATCCCATATTATTGTCTCTTGTGCAAGTGTTCTATGATACCTCTAGAACAGGTGCCTAGAATTGTTGTTTAAAAGGTTTACATGTTTTTAGTTTTGAAATATACAGCCAGTTTGCCTTTCAGGCAGTCTATGTGCCATTCTTTATTCCACCAGCAGTTTATGAAAGTGCCTCTGACACTGGATATCAGTCTTGTACAGTTTTACTAATGTAACAGGCAGATTTTTACATTTTAATTTGTAGTTTTCAGATTACTTTTTAGTTTGAGCATCTTTTTGTTTGATGGGCTGTTTATTTCTGTCTTTTGAAATTGTTTATTCTGTTCTTTATGTATTTTTTAATTGGATTGTTTTCTTTTACCTATTGATCAACAAGAACTAAGAACTCTTTATATGTATATAGCTACAGATCTGTATTTCAGTATCTGTTATGCATATTTTCTCCAGTGTGTTGCATTATCTATAGCACCTATTGATATACTAAATTTTTTGTATTTTACACAAAAAATACAAATCACATCTTTTTCATAATGGCCTCTGGATTTTGAGGACTTGCTTAAGAAGGCTCTTGGGACTTCTCTAGCAGTCCAGTGGTTAAGAGTCTGCATTTCCACAGCAGGGGGCATGGTTTTAATCCCTGGTCAGGAACTAAGATCTCACATGCCACTCGGCCAAAACAAAAACGTTGGGGAGAGGATAGCTAAATAAAGTTGATCGGGTTGAAAATCTACAATAGAATGCATAAATATTAATGGTGTCTGATGTTTAATCATACATATGGAAGAAGCTGGTTTTTCTGATTATTATTATGCCTGGGGAGAAGCAATAACTTTTCAGGAGCAATGTTCCTTCACGACTCTCTTCTGAAGGGAAATCCTGACATGTGGACATTTCTGAGTTAAGCATTGAGGAGAAGGTTGGCATAGCAGGAAGAACGTGAGGTTTGGAGTCAAGCAAACCTTGATTCCCTTTCCAGTTGTTCAGTTATTAGAATTGTGATCTTTAGCTCATTGTCGTAGCCACCTCTGTAAAACAGTGTGCTCAAAAAACCTTTTATCACATCAAATAACATCAATTGCTCAGAACTGATATTTTTGTGCAGCTGTATTACATGGTACAAATATTTGATGACTGAAAAGCGTACTATTATATTTAGGAGATCTGAATTAATGTTTGCTGCTGACCCATCAGTAACACCATTCAAATCAGGGGGTAGGAGAACCAAGAACCTAGGGTTAAAACCCATATAGAGACACCTTGAAGCATGTTAGAAATGCCAAATTAGAACCTACATCTTAACCAAATCCCAAGGTGATTCATAAATACCTTAAAATCTGAGAAACAGTGATCAAATGTGCAGTACCTGAAGGAAGGTGGTAACTCCAAGCTCAAAGCAGCAGGAGTTGAGGTGGTAGGAGCTATAGAAAATTAGGCAGATACTCATGCTGTGGTTCCAGATGATTCATTTATTCATTATGTAGGGTCATCTCATCAAGTTGGGGGATGCAGGGAACATCTTCCAGGAGACAGGACTAGCAGGGTCCTGATTGGGTGTTTGGACACCAGCGAAGGGGTTTAGCATTACAGCAATAGCTTTAGTCTCTGCAGGAATCTCGGCTAGCTGTGCTGTTCAGTATGCAGACCACTAGCCACATGTGGCTTTTAAAATTAAAGTAAAAATTCAGTCCTTCAGTTGTACCAGCCACATTTCAAGTACATAGTAGTCACATGTGTCTACTATATCACACAGTGAAGATACTGAATGTTTCCATTAGTACAGAAAGTTCTGTTGGGCACTACTTGAGAGGAATAGGTAGAGATACCAAGGTAGAATATCTGCCTTAAAGACTGTGTCAAATGGCCAACTACAGAAGGTAGAGAAAAACCTAGGAATTGCTGCTCATATATAACTTACCATCCCATTTTAGAACCTTTCCATTACTGATAGCTGCAGATAATTTCCTGTCCTGTTAAAGTTTGGGTGTACGTGCAAGTGAAGGCACCAAATAAAAGGTGAGAGAGGGCAGAAGCTGAGGAAAACGTTCTGGGAATTGTGGGTATTAAGTAAAGGGATTTTTCAGACATACATTGCTGAGCATTGGAAAGAGGAGGAATGGCTGGATATGGAGTTAGGAAAATCATAAAAAGTACTTAAGTATTTAGCTGCTAGTAAAACAGTATTGTTCCCAGAAGAAATAATACTGAATAAATTCTAATGTCCAGATTAATGCCGAGTCAGTTACTGATTTGATCACATCTTCGCTAAAGTGTTTAAGTTGGTTTATCAATATTAAAAATATGAACACTTTTTTTTTATGTTTAATGAGAATTAGTGGGAAAGCAGAATTCAGTTTGAGGTTCAGTTTTCAGTCTTTCCCCTTAGAGAATCTAGAAATGGCTATAGAAACCTATAGAAAAGGCTATCCAAATTCTATGTAGTTTTGTTTTAGAGACAGTGCCATATAGTATATTTGTAAGTTGTCTATCTTTTTTTAATTGATGGTTTATAGCAGACACATACATGAATATGCTTTATAAGTCAAGACCACTGTTTTCACAGATTGACTGCTGTCAAGTTATTTTGAGTAGGAAATTTTTATGAACCAAACTCTGATTATCATTTTAATTGGGCAAAGTATAGAAGTCTGATTTAGAGTTTTTTTTCCTGTGCTTCCTCTAAACAACTCATGAAAAGAATCAACAACTGCTTTGAAAAATTCAATTTGGAGTTCTTATTTCACAATGACTTTCATCCTTTTTATGCTTTATTTCAATAGATAGTTGCTAAACATCTGCTTTAAAAACAAATTTTATTAAGATATAACTCACATGTCATACAATTTGCTCATTTAAAGTGTACAATTCAAAAGTTACTGTATGTTCATAGTTATGCAACTTCAATCAATTTTATTACATTTTTATCACCCCCCCAAAGAAACTGTATATCCACAGGCAGTTATTCTCCTTAAACTCTCCCTCCCTTAGGAGCTACTAATTTACTTCTATCTCTGTAGATTTACCTATTCTGGACATTTCATACAAATGGAATCATAAAATATCAATATATAGTCCTTTGTGACTGACTTCTCTCATTCAGCATAGTATTTTCATCCATGTTGTGGCATGTATTAGTATTTCATTCTTTTTATCACCAAAAATATTCTGTATTCCCTTATATGAATAAAGCACATTCTTTTTTATCCATTTGGATTGTTTCTACTTTTTGGCTATTATGAATGAGGCAAATGAGGTGCTTAGCTCACAAAATAAGAATACTAGGGGTTGTGCAAGTGCAAAATTTAAGGAGGTACTCACTCTTAGGATTGTGTAAGTGCAACCCTACTTGAGAGTGAGGGCCTCCTTAAATTTTGCACCTGGGAGCCTCCAGTGTCCCACCAGTCTTGGCAGTGTATTGGCTTTCCTTGAGTTTCACTGAATATCAGCCAGTTTAAAAAAACTGAGTCAAAAGCTGTACTTTGCTTTTTGTCATTTTCCTGTTCACCAGTGTTCAGTGATGTTCTATGGACTATCAAAGAGTGACCTGTGATTCTAGTTTTATTTCTAGTTAGATTTCCACTGTCTTATTATTTTAGCCAGTCTAAACTACTCTGTATTCCCCAACAAGTCAAAAACTCTTCTGTTATCCTGACTTTGCCCAGTGCTGTTTTTTACCTGTGACTGACACATTGATTGAAACCTGTTTCTAGTGGCATTGATGACGGTGAACCTGCTGTTTGAGCCTACGGCACTAAACTTGTTCAGATTCTAGTTCCCAACATTATCTAGTTCCCCTGGTTGGGGAACTAAGATCCCTCATGGTTTATAAACAGAATCCTGTGCTGTGCTGTGTTTAGTCAGTCATGTCCAACTCTTTGTGACCCCATGGACTGTAGCCTGCCAGGCTCTTTTGTCCATGGGGATTCTCCAGGCAAGAATACTGGAGTGTGTTGCCATGCCCTCCTCCAGGGGATCTTCCCANAAACAGAATCCTGTGCTGTGCTGTGTTTAGTCAGTCATGTCCAACTCTTTGTGACCCCATGGACTGTAGCCTGCCAGGCTCTTTTGTCCATGGGGATTCTCCAGGCAAGAATACTGGAGTGTGTTGCCATGCCCTCCTCCAGGGGATCTTCCCAACCCACAGATCGAACCCAGGTCTCCCACACTGCAGTCAAATTCTTTACCGTCTGAACCACCAGGGAAGCCCTCAAATTCAAGAATGGGTAGCCTATCCCTTCTTCAGGGGATCTTCCCAACCCAGGAATCGAACCAGGGTCTCTTGCATTGCAGGTGGGTTCTTTACCAGCTGAGCTACCCAGGAAGCCTCAGATAGAATCCTATACTGTATAATTTTGGGGGCTTATCCTTTTTTTCTTCCATTCAGCATTATTTCCTGGAGATTCATTCAGGTTGTTGCATGTATCAATATTTTGCCTTCTTATTGCTGAGAATTATTCTCTGATATGCCTATACCACCATTTGTTCAAACATTCACACCTGTTCAAGACATCTGGGCTGATTCCAGTTTTGGGCTGTTACAAAGCTGCTATGTTGTGCATGTGACTGGTGATAGAAGCAAGATCCAATGCTGTAAAGAGCAATATTGGATAGGAACCTGGAATTTCAGGTCCATGAATCAAGGCAAATTGGAAGTGGTCAAACAAGAGATGGCAAGGGTGAACATCAACATTTTAGGAATCAGTGAACTAAAATGCACTGGAATGGATGAATTTAACTCAGATGACCATTATATCTACTACTGCGGGCAGGAATCCCTCAGAAGAAATGGAGGAGCCATCATGGTCAACAAAAGAGTCCGAAATGCAGTACTTGGATGCAATCTCAAAAACGACAGAATGATCTGTGTTTGTTTCCAAGGCAAACCATTCAATATCACAGTTATCCAAGTCTATGCCCCAACCAGTAATGCTGAAGAAGCTGAAGTTGAACGGTTTTATGAAGACCTACAAGACCTTTTAGAACTAACACCCAAAAAAGATGTCCTTTTCATTATAGGGGACTGGAATGCTAAAGTAGGAAGTCAAGAAACACCTGGAGTAACAGGCAAATTTGGCCTTGGAATGCGGAATGAAGCAG
>SJYX01004936.1:249113-263116 GCA_006410675.1 Oreotragus oreotragus
ATCAGCCCTGGGATTTCTTTGGAAGGAATGATGCTAAAGCTGAAACTCCAGTACTTTGGCCACCTCATGCGAAGAGTTGACTCATTGGAAAAGACTCTGATGCTGGGAGGGATTGGGGGCAGGAGGAGAAGGGGACGACCGAGGATGAGATGGCTGAATGGCATCACGGACTCGATGGACGTGAGTCTGAGTGAACTCCGGGAGATGGTGATAAACAGGGAGGCCTGGCGTGCTGCGATTCATGGGGGTGGCAAAGAGTCAGACATGACTGAGTGACTGAACTGAACTGATGAGCATTTGTGTACAAGTTTTATGTGAACGTGTTTCCATTTCTCTGGGATATATGTCCAGGAATATAATTGTTGGATTGTATGGTAGTTGCATGATTAGTTTTTTAAGAAACTGGCTGACTGTTTTTCAGAGTGGCAGTAAAATAAATTTTACAGTCCCATCAGCAGTGTACCAGTGATCCAGTTTCTTCCACGCTTTTGGGTATTTGGTGTTGTCACTACTTTTTATTTTAGCTATTCTGATAGATGATATTCTATAGATATTCAAATAGATGATAGATGCTTTGTGGTTTTGATTTATATTTCCCTAATGGCTGGTGGGCTGCCATCTCTGGGGTTGCATAGAGTCGGACACTAGTGAAATGACTTAGCAGCAGCAGCAGTGGCTGTTAACGGAGACGGCAATGGCAGCCCACTCCAGTACTGTTGCCTGGAAAATCCCATGGATGGAGGAGCCTGGTGGGCTGCAGTCCATGGGGTCGTGAAGAGTCAGACATGACTGAGCGATTTCACTTTTCACTTTCATGCATTGGAGAAGGAAATGGCAACCCACTCCAGTGTTCTTGCCTGGAGAATTCCAGGGACGGGAGAGCCTGGTGGGCTGCCGTCTCTGGGGTCACACAGAGTCGGACCTGACTGAAGTGACTTAGCAGCAGCAGCAGAGGCTGTTAAACATCTTTAAACATATTTAACATCTTTTCACATGTTTGTTTGCCAACTGTATACCCTTTTTGGTGAAGGATCTTTTGTCTTGTACTCATTTTCTAATTGTATAGTTTGATTTTTTACTGTTGAGTTTTGATAGATCTTTGTATATTCAGAGTACTAGTTCTTTGTTGAATTTGTGGTTTGTAAATAATTTCTCCCAGTCTGTAAAGCTTTTCTTTTCATTCTGTCCACAAAAGTTTTTAATTTTGATAAGGTCCAATTTATCTATTTTTCCTTTATGAATCAAGGTTTTGGTGTCAAGTCTAAGAACTCTTTGCCTGACTCTAGATTACAAAGATTTTCTTCTATATTTTTTTCTAAGAGTTTTATATTTTACACTTAAGTTCTTTATAATTTTGATTTAATATTTATATTAGGTATGAAGTTTAAGTTTAGTTAATTTGTTTGCAGTGGAATTTTAGTTGCTCAGCACTATTTGTTGAAAAAGTTTCCCTTTTTCCTTTAAGTTGNTACAAAGATTTTCTTCTATATTTTTTTCTAAGAGTTTTATATTTTACACTTAAGTTCTTTATAATTTTGATTTAATATTTATATTAGGTATGAAGTTTAAGTTTAGTTAATTTGTTTGCAGTGGAATTTTAGTTGCTCAGCACTATTTGTTGAAAAAGTTTCCCTTTTTCCTTTAAGTTGTTCTTTCGTTTTTGTCAAAAATCAAACTGTGCCCCTTCATTGGCAGTGGATTCTTTTACCACTGAGCCACCTGGGAAGCCCTAAGAATATTTATGTAGGTCCTAAATTTGGGATTCTCTATTCTGTTCCATTAATCTATGTATCAGTATCACACTCTTTTGATGACTAGAGCTTTGTAATAAGCTTGATATTGGGTAGAATAATTCCTTCCACTTATTATTCTTTATCAAGATTGTTTCGGCAGTTTTAGAATCTGTACCTGTCCATGTAAATTTTAGAGTAAATTTGTTTAAGTCTTCAAAAAGCCTTACTAGGATTTTGATAGGAATTGCATTAAACTTATATATTAATTTGGGGAGAATTGACATTTTTATCATGTTGAGTCGTCCAGTCAATGAACAAGCCTGTTTATGTCCTCTTTGATCTCTTTCTTTCAGCATTTTTTAACTTTCAGCATACAGACCCTGTACATGTTTTTGGTAAGTGTATATACTTAAATATTTACTTTTTAGAGTGATTGTAAATGGTAATATGTTTTAAATTTTGATTTCTGCACATCTTTTGTTAGTACAATTGACCCTTGAACAACACAGGTTTGAACGATACAGGTCCACTTATATATGGATTTTTAGAAAAAAATACATATTGTAATACTACATACTCTTCCTTTGGTTGAATGGGAGAATATGGAACCATAGATACTGGCGGGTGACTGTAAAGTTATGTAGGGATTTTCCACTGCTCAGGGTGTCTGCTTCCCTAACCCCTGTGTTGTTCAAGGGTCAACTGTATATAGAAATCGATTGATTTTTGTGTGTTGATCTTATATCCTGTGATCTTATTATTACTTTCAGGAGTGTTCTGTATGTTCCTTGGGATTGTCTATATAGACATTATGTCATTTGCAAATAGAGTTTTATTTCTCCCTTTCCAATCTGTATGTGTTTTATTCCTCTTTCTTGCTAATTACAGTGCCTAGAACTGCTGATATTAAATATAATGACAGCAGACCTCCTGGCTTTGTTCCTGTTTCTTGTTGTTCAATCACTATGTTATGTCTGACTCTTTGCGATCACATAGACTGCAGCATTCCAGGCTTCCCTGCCCTTTGCTGTCTCCTGGAGTTTGCTCAAATTCATGTCCATTGAGTTGGTGATGCTATTTAATCTTTTCATCCTCTGCCGCCCCCTTCTTTTGCCTTCAGTCTTTCCCAGCATCTGGGTCTTTTCCAATGAGTCTGCTCTTCATATCAGATGGTCAATATATTGGAGTTTCATCTTCAGTATCAGTCCTTCCAAAGAATATTCAGAGTTGATTTCCTTCAGGATTGACTGGTTTGATCTCCTTGCAGTCCAAGGAACTCTCGAGTCTTTTCTAGCACCACAGTTCAAAAGCATCATTTCTTCAGCACTCAGCCAGCTCTCACATCTGTACATGACTACTGGGAAAACCATAGCTTTGACTATATGGACCTTTATTGGAAAAGTGATGTCTCTGCTTTTTAATACACTGCGTAGGTTTGTCATAGCTTTCTTTTCAAGGAGCAAGCATCTTTTAATTTCACGGCTATAGTCACTGTCTGCAGTGATCTGGGAATCCAAGAAAATAAAATCTGTGACTGTTTCCACTTTTTCTGCTTCTATTTGCCATGAAGTGATGGAACTGAATGCCATGATCTTAGTTCTTTTTGAATGTTGAGTTTAAAGCCAGCTTTTTTACTTTCCTCTTTCATTGTCACCAAGTCTCTTTAGTTCCTCTTCACTTTTTCCATTAGGATTGTATCATGTGCATATCTGAGGTTGTTGATATATCTCCTGGTAATCTTGATTCCAGCTTGTGATTCATCCAGCCCTGCATTTCCCATGCTGTACTCTGCATATATGTTGAATAAGCAGGTTGACAATATACAGCCTCGTTGTATATTTCCTAACCTTAGGGGGAAAGTATTATTTCACCTTTAAGTGTGGTGTTAGCTTCAGGCTTTTGTGTAGATGCTCTTTATCAAGTTGTAATCACATATTTTAAAAATTTCAGGTGAAACTGTTTCTTCTGTGGTGCTTTTTCTTATTCCCCCAAGCTAGTATTTACCCTCCATATTTCAGTAGCATTCGGCTTATATTACTATTATTGAATTCTTACTTAATTGTATTCTGGTTGATTTGTGTTCATCCATCTCTCCTTCAGACACACACACCCTCTAAGCTATGAGGGCAGATGCTGTTTTATTAATTTTTATATCAGTAGCTTATAGCAGTGTGCTGACACTGTTGACTTGTTTGATTGAGTAAAGGAGTGAATGAAAGAATAATTGAATACGAGAATGAGAAACTCTTTTAGGGCTGAAAATAGTTTTTTAGTGATAACAGTATGAACTTTGGAGCTAGACAGAATTCAGATCTCAGTCCTTCAATTTAATGCCGCTGTGTGAAGTTGGTCAAATTACTAAGTATTTCTGAACCTTAATTCTCTTATCTGTGAAATTAGGATAATAATAACCTACCTGAACAAAGTAAGTGAAATACTACATGTTAATTCTCAGTATAGTAGCTGTCTTGTAATAGGCACTCAAATTTTAGTTTTCCTTTGTTTCTTCATTGAACTGTTGTATTAAGTTATAGTGATTGTAGAAATCACTTTGTGAACTGCATCAGTTCAGTTCAGCTGCTCAGTCGTGTCCGACTCTTTGCAACCCCATGAACTGTAGCACGTCAGGCCTCCCTGTCCATCACCAACTCCCGAAGTCCACCCACACCCATGTTTTCTTTTCCAAACCCATGTTTTAAATGTACATGTTTGTGTTAAATACAGTCAAACTAATTTTGATGATGGTGGCTTAAGAGGGAAAAACAGGGACATGAGAAAATGGAGAAGGTTTTCTCCAACAATAACTGCTGTTGAGCAATATCACGTACCAGCCACTCTGCTCAAACTTTACATGCAGTGATTCATTTATTCTTTACAATAACCCCGTGAAGCACATGCTTCCTCTGAAGGATTATTTCTTAGTTTTTTAATTATGGTTTTCTTATCTCCACCCTTTCTAAATAAACCTCAGGAATTGGGCTAATACAATTTAATGCAGATTTTAAACTTTGTATTCAATATGAATAATAATAATTATTTCTTTTTTAAGCTCTCATCTTAGTATCGGGGACTGCATAGCTTTAGGTTAAATCTTCATTTTTTTCAGTAAATCTTAGTAATGATATTTATAGGCAGTGTGGTTCCAGAGTACCACAACAAAAAGAATACTGCAGTAAAGTGGGTCAACTGAATTTTTGTGTGCCACTGGATATGAGTAAATATAATTTACTATATAATATACTGTAAATATACACAGTATACTGTAGTCTCCTAAGTATGAAATAGCATTATATCTAAAAAATACACTTCTTTTAACTGTACTCTCAGGCTTAGTTCTGAGAGTGGGATCTTAGTTCCCTGACCAGGGATTGAATCAGGACCATGGCAGTGAAAGTCCTAACCCTGGACCACCAAGAAATGCCCCCAAATATACATATCTTAGTTAAAAAATACTTTATTGCTAAAAAATGCTAACCAACACCTGAGCCTTCAGTGAGTTGTAATCGTTCTGCTTTTGGAGGGTCTGCTGCAGAGTGAGCCAACAGGCCATCGAGGTGATGGTTGCTAAAGCTTAGGGTGGTAGTGATAGCTTCTTAAAATAAGAGAACAATGAACTTTGCCACATCAAGTGACTATTCCTTTTACAAATGACTTCTCTGTATTATGCAATGCCGTTTTGATAGCATTTTACCCAGTAGGATTTCTTTAAAAATTGGAGTCAATCCTCTCAAAACCTGCCACTGTTTTATCAACTAAGTTTATGCAGTATTCTAAATCTTTTGTTGTCATTTCAGCAGTCTTCATAGCATGTTCACCAGGAGTAGATTCCATCTCAAAAAACCACATTCTTTGCTTATCTGTAGAAGTAACTCTCTATCTGTTCAAGTTTTATCATGAACCCCTCAAAGTCATCCATGAAGGTTGGAATAAACCTTTTCCAAACTCCTGGTATTTGACCTGTTCCCATGAATCACAAATATTATTATTATTGATCACGCCTCATGGCTTGTGGGATTTTAGTTCCCTGACTAGGGATCGAACCCAGGCCTTTGGCAATGAAAGTCACTGGACCACCAAAAGAATTCCTCACAAAAAAAAACAAAACAAAAAAAAACAAACAAAAAAAAAGAAAAAAAAAAAAGAAAAAAAAGAATTCCTCACAAATATTCTTAATGGCATTCAGAATGATGAGCGTGGTTTCCAGAAGGTTTTCACTTGACTTTAGAGGAATTACTATCTATAGCAGACATGTGTGCGCGTGCTCAGTTGTGTCTGACTCTTTGCGACCCTTTGGATTGTAGCTTGCTAGGGTCCACCGTCCATGGGATTTCTCAGGCAAGAATACTGGAGTGGGTTGCTGTTTCTTCCTCCAGGGGATCTTCCCGACCCAGAGACTGAACCTGCATCTCCTACATCTCTTGCATTGCAGGTGGATTCTTTACTGCTGAGCCATCGGAGAAGCCCTAAAGGGATGTGCAGTACATTCTGATCAAACCTGGGCCTCCCACATGACAGAAATTCTATCACTTAACCAGCAATGCAAGCAGCATGGCAGCTATGGCTTTACAAAATATGTTTCTTAAATAATAATGAAACTGAGACTGATCCCACTGTCTTTTAATCGAGATCACACGCCTGGTCTCAGAATTTAATGAAGCTCAGGTTCTCTATGTCTCATTGCAGAAAGAATTCAGTGAGGAACAGAGTGATAGATAGGAAGTGGATTTATCTAGATACACAGTCCATAGACAGACTACAATCCATCTCAAAAGGTGAGAATGGCCTTAGGAGAAACACTCTCCACAGATAGAGTGTGTGGTTAGTTTTAAGGAGTGGGAGGATTTTGGGGAAGGGGCAGAGATTTCCAGGAATTGGGCCACTGCTCACTTTTTTGACCTTTTATGGTTAGCCTCCAAAGTGTCATGACACCAATGATACTGTAGGTGTGTCATTTAGATGCTAATGTATTAATATTGGAGTGAGCATATAATGAGGCTCAAGATTCATGAAAATCAAATCTTCTGCATCTTGGACCTAGCTGGTTCTGACCAGTTTGTGTCTTATCCTCAAGGGCTATGTCATACTTTTAGAGGTTATTTCCTTCCCTCCTGTTTTAATAAGACCTGAAAGTCAAAATTTCTCCTTGATCCATGAGCTACAGAATGGATGTTGTGTTAGCAAGCATGAAAACAATATTAATTAGCTGACCAGGTACATTGTCAATGAACAGCAATATTTTGAAAAGAATCTTTTTTTCTGAGTTATAGGTCTCAACACAGGACTTAAAATATTCAGTAAACCATGTAAACAGATGTGCTGTCATCCAGGCTCTGTTGTTCCATTTACAGAGCACAGACAGAGTACTGTTGCTCAGTTGCTCAGTTGCGTCCAGCTCTTTGTGACTCCGTGGACTGCAACACGTCAGGCTTCCCTGTCCTTTACCATCTTCTGGAGTTTGCTCAAACTCATGTCTGTTGAGTTGGTGATATGATCCTATGTCATCCTCTGTTGTTCCCTTCTCCTCCTGCCTTCAGTCTTTCCCAATCAGGGTCTTTTCCAATGAGTCAGCCCTTCACATCAGGTGGCCAAAGTATTAGAGCTTCAGCTTCAGCATCAGTCCTTCCAGTGAATATTCTGGGTTGATTTCCTTTAAGATTCACTGGTTTGATCTCCTTGCTGTCCAAGGGACTCTCAAGAGTCTTCGCCAACACCACAGTTCGAAAGCATCAATTCCTCAGCACTCAGCCTTCTTCATGATCTGGCTCTCACATCCGTATGTGACTACTGGAAAAACCTTAGCTTTGACTATATGGACCTTTGTTGGCAAAGTAATGTCTCTGCTTTTCAATATACTGTCTAGGTTTGTCTTAGCTTTTCTTCCAAGGAGCAAGCATCTTTTAATATCATGGCTGCTGTCACCATCCACAGTGATTTTGTTGAAGCCCAAGAAAATAAAATCTGTCACTGTTTCCATTGCTTCCCCATCTATTTGCCATGAAGTGATGGGACTAGATGCCATGATCTTAGTTTTTTGAATGTTGAGTTTTAAGCCAGCTTTTTTGCTCTCCTGTTTCATCCTCATCAAGAGGCTGTTTGGTTCCTCTTTCCTTTCTGCCATAAGAGTGATGTCATCTGCATATCTGAGGTTATTGACATTTCTCCTGGCAATCTTGATTCCAGCTTGTGCTTCATCCAGCCTGGCATTTTGCATGATGTACTCTGCTATAAGTGAAACAAACAGGGCGACAATATACAGCCTGCGACAATATACAGCCTTGATGTACTCCTTTCTCAAGTTTGAACCAGTGCGTTGTTCCATGTCCGCTTCTAAGTGTTACTTCTTGACCTGCATACAGGTTTCTCGGGAGACAGGTAAGGTGGTCTGGTATTCCCATCTCTTTAAGTATTTTCCACAGTTTGTTTTGATCCACACAAAGGCTTTAGTGTAGTCAGTGAAGCAGAAATGGATGTTTTTCTGGAACTCATTTTCTGTGTTCCAACAAATGTTGACAATTTGATCTCTGGTTCCTCTGCCTTTTTCAGTTCCAGCTTGTACATCTGGAAGTTCTCAGTTNAGGTAAGGTGGTCTGGTATTCCCATCTCTTTAAGTATTTTCCACAGTTTGTTTTGATCCACACAAAGGCTTTAGTGTAGTCAGTGAAGCAGAAATGGATGTTTTTCTGGAACTCATTTTCTGTGTTCCAACAAATGTTGACAATTTGATCTCTGGTTCCTCTGCCTTTTTCAGTTCCAGCTTGTACATCTGGAAGTTCTCAGTTCACATACTGTTGAAGCCTAGCTTGAAGGATTTTGAGCATTACCTTGCTAGCATATGAAATGAGTGCAATTGTGTGATAGTTTGAACATTCTTTGGCATTGCCCTTCTTTGGGATTGGAATGAAAATTGACCTTCTCCAGTCCTGTGGCCACTGTTGAGTTTTCCAAATTTGCTGACATATTGACTGTAGCACTTTAACAGCATCATCTTTCAGGATTTGAAATAGCTGAAATTCCATCGCCTCTACTAGCTTTGTTTGTTGTGATGCTTCTTAAGGCCCACTTGACTTCGCACTCCAGGATGTCTGGCTCTGGGTAAGTGATCACACCATTGTGTTTATCCTGGCCATTAAGATCTTTTTTGTATAATTCTTCTTTGTATTCTTCTTAATATCTTCTCTTTGTTAGGTCCCTACCATTTCTGTCCATTTGTTGTTCCATTTATAGAATACAGACAGAGTAGACTTAGCATAATTCATAAGGGCCCTAAGGTTTTTGAAACAGTAAATGATTGTTGATTTTGACTTAAAGTCACCGACCATATTGAAACCAAGCAGGACCTAGTGGGGCCTTACCAAGTACAAAAGCACCTCCATAAGCCCTGTTTCTTGTTTGCAGAAAACGTTTTAGTCTCCTAGGCCTTCCCTAGGAGGCAGAATTCCACAGAGCAGACTCTAGTAGTTACTAATTAGAGAAATGAGGAAATGCAGAAACAAAGGAAAAGCAATCAAGCAAAAAAAGTAATGATAGCTTAAACTATAGTTCAGTGATAAAACAGAATCACAAGACTCTGAGTTCCTCCTGAAGGGTTATACTTAACAATATGACACATATCTTTGAATTGTTCTGCAGAAACTAAAATCCCCACCCAGATGTAGGATGGTGGCTGTATACTAACCATAAGCGCTAGACCTTAGCTTCAGTTCAGTTCTGTTGCTCAGTCATGTCTGACTGTTTGCGACCCCATGGACTGCAGCACACCAGGCTTACCTGTCCATCACCACCAGCTCCCAGACCTTGCTCAAACTGATGTCCGTCGAGCCGGTGACACCACTCAACCATCTCATCCTGTGTCGTCCCCTTCTTCTCCTGCCTTCAATCTTTCCTTGTATCAGGGCCTTTCCCGATGAGTCAGTTCTTCACATCAGGTGGCCAAAGTATTGGAGTTTCAGCTTCAGCATCAGTCCTTCCAATGAATATTCAGGACTGATTTCCTTCAGGATGGACTGATTTGATCTCCTTGCAGTTCAAGGGACTCTCAAGAGTCTTCTCCAACACCACACTTCAAAAGCATCAATTCTTCGTCCCTCAGCTTTGTTTATAGTCGAACTCTCACATCTGTACATGACTACTGGAAAAACCATAGCTTTGACTAGATGGACCTCTGTTGGCAAGGTAGTGTCCCTGCTTTTTAATATGCTGTCTAGGTTTGTCATAGCTTTTCTTTTATGGCTGCAGTCACCATCTGCGGTGATTTTGGAGCCCAAGAAGTCTGTCACTATTTCCACTGTTTCCCCTTCTATTTGCCATGAAGTGATGAGACTGGATGCCATGATCTTAGTTTTTTTTAATGTTGAGAGTTTTAAGCCAGGTTTTTCACTCCTTTTTCACTTTCATCAATAGGCTGTTTAGTTCTTCTTTGCTTTCTGCAATAGGCTGTTTAGTTCTTCTTTGCTTTCTGCCATAAGAGTGGTGTCATCTGTGTATCTGAGGCTATTGGTATTTCTACCGGTAATGTTGACTTCAGCTTGTGCTTCATTCTGCCCGGTATTTCGCACAGTGTACTCTGCATATAAGTTAAATAAGCAGGGTGACAATATAAAGCCTTGACACCCTCCTTTCCCAATTTGGAACCAATCTGTTGTTCCATGTCCAGTTCTAACTGTTGCTTTTTGACCTGCATACAGATTTCTCAGGAAGCAGGTAAGTTGTCTGGTAGTCCCATCTTTTTAAGAATTTTTCACAGACCCTAGACTGGTTGGAACCAGAAGGGTGATGATCAAAATTTCTAAAATGTTATCCTGTTACCTCATCATCGACCAATCAGAAAAAAAAGTCCATAAGCTGATCACGCACTCTGCAACCCTCAATTCTAATGTTGCCTTTAAAAACCCTTGCCTGAAAGCCATCAGGGAGTGTTGGTCTTTTGAGCGTGAGTTACCTGTTCTTGCTTGGTGCCATGTGACAAGTGCTGTACTTTTCTTCACCACAGCTTGGTGTCATTAGATTGGCTTTGCTGTCTGTTAGACAGGTTGAATTTGGTTTGATAACAGCATTAGCCCCTAACAAGAGAGTCAGGCTGTGTTTTGAAGCTGGACTTTGACTTCTCTCCAGCTATGAAAATCTTAGATGTCATTTTCTTCTAATAGTAGGCTAATTTGTCTACATTGAAAATCTGTTGTTAATTATAGCCACCTTTATTAATTGTCTTAGCCACTTCATTTGAATAACTTGCTGTACCTTCTACATCAGCACTTGCTACTTCACCTTGTGTTTCTATGTTACGGAGATGACTTCTTTCCTTAAACCTTGTGAACCAACCTCTGTTAGCTTCAAACTTTTCTTCTACAGCTTCCTTACTTCTCTTGGCCTTCACAGAATAGAGTAGAGTTAGGGCCTTGCTCTGGCGTAAGTTTTGGTTTAAGAGAATGTTGTGGCTGGTTTGATCTTCTACCCAGACCACAAACACTTTCTCCATATCAGCAGTAAGGCTGTTTCACTTTCTTATCATTCATGTGTCACTGGAGTAGCACTTGTAATTTCCTTCAAGAACTATTTTCTGCATAAGACATAGCTTTCAGCTTGCCTTGGCTCTTGACATTCCTTCCTCACTAAGCTTGATCATTTCTAGCTTCTGTCTTAAAGTGAGAGATATGTGACTCTTCCTTTCATTTGAACACTTAGAGGCCAGTGTAGGGTTTTTAATTTCAATATTGTTGTGTCTCAGGGAATAGGGAAGCTTTAGAAGAGGGAGATGGGGAAATAGCTGATTGGTGGATTGGTCAGAACAGAGCAACGTTTATGAAATTTGTTGTGTTACACAGGCATGATTTGTGATGCCCCCAAATAATATTAACAGCAGAGATTGCTGATCAGAGACTGCCATAACAAGTATAATAATGAAAAAATGGGGACTTCCCTGGTGTCTCAGTGGTAATGAATTCATCTGCCAGTGCGGGAGACATGGGTTTGATCTCTAATTTGGGAAGAAACCACATGCCACGAAGCAACTAAGCCCCTGGGCGACAACTATTGAGCCTGTATTCTAGAGCCTGGAACTGCAACTAATGAACCCACATGCCACAACTACTGAAACCTGCGTGCCTTACAGCCCATGCTTTGCAACAGGAGATGCCACTGTAATGAAAGGCCTGCGTGCCACAACTAGAGAGTAGGCCTTGCTCACTGAGACTAGAGAAAAGTGAAGACCAGCACAGCCAAAATAATAAAGAAATAAAATACTGTTAAAAAACAGTGAAGCTCAAATAAATGAGGTGTGTCTATACTTTCTATTTCTTCATGTGTACATTAGCTACCCCCCAATATATTAGGTTCTTCAGTTGTATGAAATTGATCAGAGCAATGAACTTGTTTATTGTCTATGGCACATCGGTTTTTTTCGACAGAGATCACCAATAAAGCTTGAATTAATTTTTGAAAGAAGAGAAAAGCAGCAGACTGTTTGAATTCAATATATTTAGCAGGTTAAGATCTATTTTGATTAGTTCTCTCTCTCTTTTTTTATTTGTGGTAAAATACACAAAGAAGAATTTATCACCTTAACATTTTATGAGTTTACAGTAGTTCTAAACATACGCACATTGTTGTGCAACCAGTCTCTAGAATTCTTCTTATCTTGCAAAACTGAAACTCAGTACCCATTAAACAACTCCTCCCTTCCCATGGTGCTTGGCAACCACAATTCTACTTTTTGTTTCTAAATTTGACTCTTCTAGGTACCTAACATAAATAAATTATAGCGTATTCGTCCTTTTGTGCATAGTTTATTTTGCTTAGCATAAGGTCCATATATATTGTAGCATGTATCAGAATTTTGTTCCTTTTCAAGGCTGAGTAATACTCCACTGCATGTATATTTCACATTTTGCTTATTGCTTCACTTGGGTTGCTTCCATCTTCTGGCTGCTGTGAATAATGCTGCTGTGAATAATGCTGCTGGGTGTACAATGGTCTCTTTGAGACCTTGCTTTCGTTTCTTTTTTTCTTCAGTTTTATTGAAATATAATTGATGTACAGCACTGTGTAAGTTTAAGGTGCACAGCATAATGATTTGATTTACATACATCATGAAATGATTATCACAGTAAGTTTAGTGAACACCCATCATCTCGTTTGGTTTGGGCTTCCCCGGTGGCTTGCATGGTAAAGATTCAGCCTGCAATGCAGGAGACCCAGGTTTGATCCCTGGGTCAGGAAGATCTCTTGGAGAAGAAAATGACAACTACTCCAGTATTTCTTGCCTGGAAAATCCCACGGACAGAGGAGCCTGGAGGGTCATGGTCTATGAGGTCACAAAGAGTCGAACACAACTGAGTGACTAACACTTTCACTCTCATCACCTCATGTAGACACAAAATTAAAGAAATAGAAAAACGTTTTTCCTCGAGACGAGAGTTCTCAAGATTTGCTCTCTTACAACTTTCATACATAATATAAAATATCATTAATTAAAATTTTCATGTTGTATATTACCTCACTAATACTTAATTATCTTATAGCTACAAATCTGTACCTTTTGATTACTTTCATCCAGTTCTCCCTCCTTCCCCTTCCTGCCTTGGTAACCACAAAGTCGACCTCTTTTTCTATGAGTTTGTTTTTGAAATAACAATTGACCTACAACACTATGTTAGTTCCAGTTACCCATCATAGTGATTTAATATTTCTATATATTTCAAAATGATCACCATGCTAAGTCTACGTATGATATATTACCATACAAATATATTTCTTGATTATTGAATATATTCCCCAGATTGTACATTTCATACCAGAGACTCATTTATTTTACAGCTGAAAGTTTGTACCTCTTAATCTCCCTTACCTATCTCTTTCCTCCCCCAACCCCTCTTCCCTCTGGAAATCACTTGTTTGTTCTTTGCATCTATAATTATGTTTTATTTATTCATTTGTTTTGTTTTTTAGATTCCAAATATAAATGAGATCATCCTTTTGATCTTTTACATTTTAATTTGATGGCTATCTTTAGAGTTCTGTTTGAATTCCTTTCTCTTTATTATGGTGTGTTTGTTTATTACAGTTTTTTGGTTTATGGTTACCATGAAGGTTTTTTTTTTTTTTCCCCCCATTTTATTTATTTATTTATTTATTTTTTAGAGCTTCCATTTTACTTTATTTTACTTTACAGTACTCTGTTGGTTTTGGCATACATTGACATGAGTCTGCCCCGGGTGTACATGAACTCCCAAACATGAACCCCCCTCCCACCTCCCACCCCACATCATCCCTCCG
>SJYX01004936.1:264369-278228 GCA_006410675.1 Oreotragus oreotragus
AGGGTTCCCTTTTCTCCACACCCTCTCCAGCATTTATTGCTTGCAGACTTTTGGATCGCAGCCATTCTGACTGGTGTGAAGTGGTATCTCATTGTGGTCTTGATTTGCATTTCTCTGATAATGAGTGACGTTGAGCATCTTTTCATGTGTTTGTTAGCCATCCGTATGTCTTCTTTGGAGAAATGTCTATTTAGTTCTTTGGCCCATTTTTTGATTGGGTCGTTTATTTTTCTGGAATTGAGCTGTATAAGTTGCTTGTATATTTTTGAGATTAGTTGTTTGTCAGTTGCTTCATTTGCTATTATTTTCTCCCATTCAGAAGGCTGTCTTTTCACCTTGCTTATAGTTTCCTTTGTTGTGCAGAAGCTTTTAATTTTAATTAGATCCCATTTGTTTATATTTGCTTTTATTTCCAGTATTCTGGGAGGCGGATCATAGAGGATCCTGCTGTGATTTATGTCGGAGAGTGTTTTGCCTATGTTCTCCTCTAGGAGTTTTATAGTTTCTGGTCTTATGTTTAGATCTTTAATCCATTTTGAGTTTACCATGAAGTTTTTACATAGTTATATGTCTATATGGGCTTCCCTGGTGGCTCAGTGGTAGAGAATCCACCTGCCAGTGTAGAAGACATGGGTTTGATTCCTGGGTCAAGAAGACCCCTGGAGAAGGAAATGGCAAACCACTCCAGTATTCCTGCCTGGGAAGTCTTATGGACAGAGGAGCCTGGGGAGCTACAGTTCATGGGATTACAAAAAAGCTGGAGATGACTTAGCTTCTAAACAACAACTACGTGTGTGTGTGTGTGTGTGTGTGTATGATTATTTTAAGTTTCTGATCTCTTAAATTCAAATGCATTTTAACAACCCTGCAGTTTTATTCTCCCCCCCAACCCATGTTTGTTGGTTTTGAAATCATATTCTATTACATCTTTGTGTTTACCTTAACTACTTACTGTGGATATAGATGATTTTTGTCTGTTAACTTTCCTGCTAGCTTTATATATGCTTGGTTTATTACACTTACCAATGAGATTTTGCCTCTTGTAATTTTCTTTTTTTAAATTTATTTGTTTGTTTTTGATTGTGCCCGGGCTTTTCTCTAGCTGTATCCAGTGGGGATTACTCTCTAATTGCGGTGCACAGGCTTCTTACTGTGGGGGCTTCTTTTGTCAGAGTGCGGGCTCTCGGGCACGCGGGCTTCATTAGTTGTGGGATCCCCAAATCAGGGGTCAAGCCCATTTTTCCTGTGTCGGCCGGCAGATTCTTTACCACTGAGCCACCAGGGAAGCCCCTTTTGTAGTTTTTGTGTTTCTAGTTGTGGATTTTCTTTTCTTGGTTATAGGTTTTCCCATTTCATCATTTTAAATATATTGTGCCACTCCCTCTGGCCTTCAGAATTCTACTGAACACCCTTATGGGAGTTCATCTGTAACTTTTTGCTTTTACATTGCTTATTTTTAATATTCTCTCTTCTTTATCTTTAGTTCTTGCCATTTTAGTTACAGTGTGTTTCCTTGTCATCTTCTTTGGATTGATCCTTTTGGGATCTCTCTGTTTCCTGGGCCTGAATGTTTGTTTTCTTTTCCAGGTTAAGAAAGTTTTCCAGTATTATATCTTGAAATATCTTCTCTGTCTCTTTTTTCCCACTTTTGCCCCTGGGACCCCTGCAATGTGAATGCTAGTATGCTTGATATTGTCTGAGAGGTCTTTCAAGCTGCCTTCACTTTTTTTTTTTTCTTTTTAGCTTGAGTGATTTTCACTACTCTGTCTTCCAGCTTGCTGATCCATCCCTCTGAATCATCTAATCTACTGCTGCTGCCTTCTAGTGTATTTTTAATTTCATTTACTGTATTTTTCAACTCTATTTGGTTCTTTTTTATATTCTCCAACTCTGTGTTAAAAACCTCTAACTTCTGACACTCTTCATCCAGTCTTCTCCTGAGTTCCTTGAACATCTTTACGATCATTATCTTGAACTCTTTATTGAGTAGATTGCTTATCTCCACTCACTTAGTTCTTCTGGAGATTTACTCTTGTTCCTTCATTTGGAGCATATTCTTCTGTCACCTCATTTTGCCTGATTTGCTTTTATATTTTCATATATTTGGTGGATTGGTTTCTTTCCTGATCTTAGAGAAGTGGTCTTTTTTAGGAGACCTATGACAGTAGTGTACTTACCTCTGGTCACCAGAGCTATGTATGTGGATCCTTCTGTTGTGGTAGGCTATATTACTATGAGTGGTCTGGTAGGTGTCACTGGCCACCTGTCTAGTTGGTTGCCAGGCCCTGACTTGTGCAGAGGCTATCAACTGCTGGTGGGTGGGGACAAGTCATGAGGGGGCTGGCTGGGGGGCTCCAGGGGCCCTGGGGCTAGTATTGGCACGCTGATGGGCAGAGCTATATTCCAGGGTGGGTGGTTGCATAACAGGGAGTCCTGGATCTAGTGTTGGCCTGCTAGTGGGTAGGGTCAGGGCCCCAGGGGTCGTGGGCCTAGTGCCAGCCCACTGATGGGTGGAGGCAGGTTTCTGATATGACTGTGTGTGGGGTCCTGAGTATCTTGAAGCTGGTGTCAGCCTATTGGTATTGGATTCCTGGACTGGTGCCTGCCCATTGGTGGGCGAGGCTGTGTCCCAGAGTCTCTGGCTAGCCTGCTGGTAGTCGAGGCTATGTCCCGGCTTGGCTAGCTGCTTGACCTAAGGTGTGCCAGTACTGGTGCAGATAGGCTAGTAGGTGGGGCTGGGTTCCAGGATTAATTAGCTAAAGGCAGGATTCCAAATTGGCATTTGTCAGCACCAGTGTCCACATGTTGGGACAAGTGCCTCAGAATGGCTTCTGCCAGTATCTTTGACCCTAGAATGAGCTCTAGTTACCTCCTGCCTCTCCAGGAGACTCTCCAAGACCATCAGTGGGTTTTGACCGAGGCTCTTCTAAAATTACTGCTTCTGCTCTGAGTCCCAGTTCAGTTCAGTTCAGTTGCTCAGTCGTGTCCGACTCTTTGCAACCTCATGAATCACAGCACGTCAGACCTCCCTGTCCATCACCATCTCCCGGAGTTCACTCAGACTCATGTCCATCGAGTCCGTGATGCCATTCAGCCATCTCATCCTCGGTCGTCCCCTTCTCCTCCTGCCCCCAATCCCTCCCAGCATCAGAGTCTTTTCCAATGAGTCAACTCTTCGCATGAGGTGGCCAAAGTACTGGAGTTTCAGCTTTAGCATCATTCCTTCCAAAGAACACCCAGGGCTGATCTCCTTCAGAATGGACTGGTTGGATCTCCTTGCAGTCCAAGGGACTCTCAAGAGTCTTCTCCAACACCACAGCTGAGTCCCAGAGTGTGTGAGATTTTGTGTGTGCCCTTTAAGAGTGGGATCCCACACATAAAGGGCTCCCACAGCCTGCTGTCTCTCTCAGATGTAAGTCCCACTGGCTTTCAAAGCCAAATGTTGTGGGGCTTGCTGTCCTGGTGCAGAAACCAGGGCTAGGAACCTGGATGGGAGGCATGGGCTCCCCATTCCTTGAGGAGAACCATGGCAATTGTAATTGTCTCCCCATTTAGGCAATTGTAATTGCCTACTTGGGGATGTAAATCTTGACTACACCATATCACCACCCTTCTTACCCATCTTTTCTTCTTTATATCTTTAGCTGTAGAAGAAATCTTTTCTGCTGCTCTTCCAATTTTTCTCATCAGTATTTCCTCCATAAATAATTGTCATTTTGGTGTACCCATTGGAGGAGGTGAGTTCAAGGTCTTTCATCCTCTTGGGCACTTCTCTTGATTCTTTTGGATACCCAGAAGTGGAATTCCTGGATTGTATGATAGTTCCATTTTTAATTTTTTTTGAGAAATGGCCACACCATTGTCTATAGTGGCTGCACCATTGTATATTCCCACTAACAGTTCCCATCGCTTCATGTCCTCAGTAACAACTGTAATTTCTGGGTTGTTTTTTTTTTTGATTGTTGCCATCCTAATGAGTGTTTTTGATTTTCATTGTTTTTGTGCTTTGCATTTTCCTAAAGACCCATGATTTTGAGCATCTTTTCATGTGCTTATTGGCCACTTGTATATCTTTTTTGGAGCAATGTCTATTTGAGTCCTTTATATCCTTTTAAATTGATTGTTGTTAAGTTTTAAGGAGCTCTTTATATATTCTAGATATTAGCTCTATATCAGATTCATGATTTGCAGATATTTTCTCCCATTGTGTGGGTTGCCTTTCACTCTTCTATGTCTTTTGATGTTCAGAATTTCTCTGTTTTAAAATATTTTATTATTTATTACTTAAGACATTTAAAAAGAATAATATAATAAGTATCCTTGTGTCTACTCTCTAGCAAATTAAATATTACTAAATAAGTTGAAGGTCCCTGGGTTTTCCCTTCTTGATCACAAGTCCCTTGACATCTCTCAAAGTTTCAGTTCAATTCAGTCGCTCAGTCATGTCCGACTCTTTGCGACCCCCATGAATCGCAGCATGCCAGGCCTCCCTGTCCATCACCAACTCCCGGAGTTCACTCAGACTTGCATCCATCAAGTCAGTGATGCCATCCAGCCATCTCATCCTCGGTCGTCCCCTTCTCCTCCTGCCCCCAATCCCTCCCAGTATCAGAGTCTTTTCCAATGAGTCAGCTCTTCGCATGAGGTGGCCAAAGTACTGGAGTTTCAGCTTTAGCATCATTTCTTCCAAAGAAATCCCAGGGCTGATCTCCTTGAGAATGGACTGGTTGGCTCTCCTTGCAGTCCAAGGGACTCTCAAGGGTCTTCTCCAACACCACAGTTCAAAAGCATCAATTCTTCGGCGCTCAGCCTTCTTCACAGTCCGACTCTCACATCCATACATGACTACTGGAAAAACCATAGCCTTGACTAGATGGACCTTAGTCAGCAAAGTAATGTCTCTGCTTTTGAATATGCTATCTAGGTTGATCATAACTTTTCTTCCAAGGAGTAAGCGTCTCCTAATTTCATGGCTGCAGTCACCATCTGCAGTGATTTTGGAGCCCCCCAAAAAAAAGTCTGACACTGTTGCCACTGTTTCTGCAGCCATNCACACTGGAATATAACTTCAAAAGTCAACAAGACTATCTGATTGACTTGTCAATTCTGATTCTTGCTGAAAGTAATCAAATTTACTTTCAGGTTTATACTTCAGACATTTGTGAATGTGTGTGTCATTGCATCTGAGATTGCCCTCTCTGTATGCACAGAGACCATCGTGTGTCTGAGCCTATAAAACTGAAGACAAGATTCTGGATCATTGATTCCACTATAGCACAATCATTCTGGGCCCAGTGCTTGAGGAGTAATTCAGTTACTCTCTTAATGCACATTTGGCTCTTTTAGCGTCAACAACTATCAGCAAAGTCCAGACAGAGGTGGAAAGGCAGACAGCAGTAAACAGAACTATGTATTTTGGCTCTGAAGTTGCCACATGGAGGTTGAGAGTTTTTGGTCCAGTCTGATGTTAAACAAGGGGAAAATTGTGGAAAATAATAATTTTATCATTTGGGTCTGATGAAGTTAATAGTATACTTCTTTCTCCTATGCAGTATGTTCAAAAGGAAAATACCATATGATTTGTAACTCAATATTGAGTTTATTTTCCTTTTTTTGAGTGGGGGGTGGAATTTAGTAGAAGCAAAGTGAGATTGTTGAAATTAGTTTATCTAGGTAAATCCTGGGTAATAAAAGCTTGTTTTCATAAATTATACAGGCCAAGTTAATCAGGGGCTCTGAAAGTATGTTGTTTCTCACCTTCTGAAGAACGAATCAAGATCATATCAATTATGAAGTCATGAAACCTAACTTTCAAACAAAAACCCCATTGTCATCAGAAAATATTTTGCATGGAATTAACAATAACAGCTTAGATATTAAATCAACTTCCAATGGTTAAAGTTATTAAGATTTTAAAAAAATATGTCCTTAATCTTTCCAAGGGACTTCTACAAGTCTCCTGTGATCATATTTTCACATCTTCTCCAGCTTGACACAATTGTCAAGATAGGCCCCTCTTGATCATGGCGCCTCACACATGGTCTCAGATCTTAACCACAGGAGTGAAATGGATCTAGCAACCAAGCAATATAGTAGTAGTTCCTTTGAAAATGAAGCAAGTTTACTGTTAAAAGTAATTCTTCCTTGTTCTAATTGTTCCCTTTTATTCTTTTATGTCAGATTCTCAAGTTTCTCAAATCTACTTACCACAGTTGCATTTTTGTGGGTTTTTCTGTTTGTTTGTTTTGTTATTTTGCTCAAGTAAGGTATTTAGGGAAGTAATAAATCTTTCAAGTGGGAACAATTCCAAAAGACTAATAAAAGGAAATGTCTTAAGGCATGGGTAAATGAGAGGCAAATCAAAGTAAAGACTATTTGGGAGTATTTTCCTTCCAACTGTGAAGAGAATTCAAATTACCTGAAGTATATAACACAAAGTGGAGGCCAAATCAATAGTACATATACTCAGGATGTTACTTTATCCTCAGTGATGAAAGATATAGGGCTTCCTTGGTAGCTCAAGCAGTAAAGAATCTGCCTGTGATGCAGGAGACCCGGGTTCAATCCCTGGATTGGGGAGATCCCCTGGAGGAGGCATGGCAACTCACTGCAGTATTCTTACTTGGAGAATTCCAAGGACAGAGGAGCCTGGTGGGCTAGAGTCCATGGGGTCACAAAAAGTCAGACAGGACTGAGCAAATAACACTTTCACTTCAGGAAAGATATACCATGTGCAAAAACAATCATGAAAGAAAGACTTTTCCAAACACTGGATCTGTTAAGAGACAATATTGGAATATTCCCAATGTTTTGGAATTGAAGCACTTTGCATTTCCCAAAAGGCCATCAGAATGGAGACAAAGTCGGTAAATGTATGAAAATGTCAGGACCCATCAAATTAGGGACTCTTTTCTTTTACTATGCCCTTATTTCTATGAAAGCAGCACTCAGAAATAAAAATCAAGGAAGAGTAGCTCCCACTGAAGTGAAGCTTGAGATATCAAGTCCCGGTTTGTTTCTGGTTCCCTGTAGTATGAATGGTAGCTCTAACTGCTTTTCAAACTGCAGCACATCTGTCTCTCCAGCCCCTAAACGCCATTCTTCCCCATCTCCAACCAACCAACCAATTTATGTACTAGTAACGCGGCAAACCGACTGGAGAATATAAAGTAAGATAAATATACATAAGAACCAGTCAGCATTCTGATGTCAGTCCTTCTGTAGAGGAGAAATAGGTTTATAATTCACAGACAAGATTCGGTAGTTTAACCATTTAGCCCTAAGTATTTTCCATCCTAACAACAGGTTGAAAATATTCACAATGGATTACTCTGAAGACTAATAACGTCTTTGGTGCATTGAAGCTTCTGAGTGGAAATAACTCAAGATGAAACCCTTTTGTTTAAATCGTTAGTTTTACAAAAACGGACAAAAGAAAAAAACCCTCTCACATAAGACTATGTGATAATAAATTTTCTATCAAGACATGTACAAATACTGCATACACATTTAAGCAAAAAATTTAACAAGAAAACAGAAATAATATAAAAAGTTGCCCCTTCAGGCTGGACGACCAACGCTGCTTTGTTTTGGATAATGAGCATGCGCGTCACGTCATCATCTATTCAGTCTGTCAGCTACGTCCACACAAGCAAGCTAGAGATCGGCGTGCAGGCAGGCAGCTCTCTCCCCAGTCTCTTGACAGCTACAGTCCAGGCCGCTCAGCACATTGCAAGCTGCATTTGACATTAGAGAGGGTGGTTTAACAGTGTAATCATCTTCTTGCAATTCTCTGCTTGAAAAAAAAGTTTATTGTCCAGGATTTTGATATATATATATTTAGAAAGCTGCAAATAAAAATTGAGAACTTCGACCTTCCAGCTTTGATGTCATAAATAATTATGATGATTAACTCACAAAGAGAGGTCATTTCTCAGAACTAGCTCTTTTTTATTCATACATTTGAGTTTATTAAAAATGCCCTCTGCACTTTCCCCCTAATTCTTGTGAATTATCTAAAAAATACGGAGGGGGTCATTTTATTCCCATACTTATTAGAACAAAAGGAATAAATGCTGTATTTTGAAGTTATAAATTTGAAATTAAAAAACTGAAAGAAATGAATAAGGACCTACTGTATAGCACAGGGAATTCTACTCAGTATTCTGTAATAACCTATACGGGGAAAAAAATCTGAAAAAGAATTGATATAAGTTTATAACTGATTCACTTTGCTGTACACCTGTAACTAATACAACACTGTAAATCAACTATACTCCAATATAATTTTTTTTAAATTGAAAGAACAAAAATTTAAAAAAGAAATCATGTTCTCTCTTATCTTTAATCTTTATAGATGACTTAGCACTAACCCTTTCACTGCTTATATTAAATTGATGCCCATTGAAAATGCAATGTGACTTAGAAAGCCCTATCCATCAACATCACATGCAATTAATACTGAGAATAGTGAACTGTCAAAGTAAAAAACAAATTTAGATTAAACCATTGATTAAAATAGTACCGTTAACTGAATGATCAACCAAGTTTCACTCTAATTTTCCTTTTTCATCAATTCATCCATCAAATTTATAGTACTAGGTATCATGAACCTTGGGATTCTAATTCTATATTTGAAGTGAAGTCTTCCTTCTGGTCTTTATATGACAAATAGTGTGTTTATATAACATATCACTTAAATAAAGTTTATATATTAAAATCCTTTAGCAAGATATTGAAAGACAATATTAAAGTGTTTTGCTAAATTTAGACCCTGCATTCTGTTCAGTTCTGTCTCAAACAACTGAAAGTTCAGAAATTTTTTCCCTGTTCCAAATATTCAACTGGCCATCTGACTTTATTTCTAGTGAGAACAATTTCACAGAAACTGATCAATGTTATCACCACTTTTCTCTGTTAACAGTATGTATTTTCCTTTAGATAACATAATAATTTTCCAGAGAATCTAAGATTTCTACAGAGATGATATTAACTTTTATATATGGAACCTTGATTATTACTGAGGTCTTTGTCATCTCATTGTTTAAAGAATGCTTCTTTATTGTAAGCATACCATATCACTAATGAATTAGAGAAAGTATTATTCTATCCTCATACTTGGAAAATAATAAATTGTTAGATAATGTACTTAATTCAAAATCTGAATTCTAAATTTGCTGATTTCCATTATACAGATTAAGGGGCACCTGCATTTTTCAGTCCCTCCGTTAGTATTTTCAGAATTATGTTTACCTCAGGAGTATTATCAGAAATATTACTTTTGTAGAAAACCTTAAGAATCACAGATGGAAAGCCTTACATATGCAGACCACTATCTTGGTGATGCTGTTAAACCAAACAAAAATTGTGTTCCTTTATTATCAGTGAGAAAATAAATACCACCTACTTCCCAGCTTGTTTCCTTAATCTCTCATATGTGCAATTAAACCCTAAAACTACATGCTTAAGAAATACATTTCAGTGCTATTAAAGTAACGGCTATTTCCAAAATATATAAACTCTCATTTTATTAAAATCTCAACATGGATACCATCATAGGACCATATCGTTTTTTACTGGGAAAAAAGGTAGTCGTCACTAAACATAAATATTCGCAGCTCTGGCTGCAGTCCAAGTTGTAAGCACTTTCCTCTGCTGTCTCAGCAATTCTCCTGATGTCAAAGACACATTAAAATAAATGGGAACCATATGGCTCCACAGCAGAATACCCGCGCTCTTACAACTGAGAGGGCAATGCAATTCATTAGCCCCATCTGAGAAATATTTGGGGGACATGGAGTATCTCAATGCAAAATAAAGCTGCATGAGGCGGGCCATTTGATTAAAATGCTCACACAATGGCAGAAGGAGATATTTGCTATTCTTTGGTTCTACTAACCTGTTTTGCTGCTTTTTACATTTTCTCCGTACCACCATGAGCCTCCCCANTATCTCAATGCAAAATAAAGCTGCATGAGGCGGGCCATTTGATTAAAATGCTCACACAATGGCAGAAGGAGATATTTGCTATTCTTTGGTTCTACTAACCTGTTTTGCTGCTTTTTACATTTTCTCCGTACCACCATGAGCCTCCCCAGTTAGAAGGATTAAACAGCACTTCCCACCTGCTGAATGACTTCCCCACACTGTATCTCTTCTGGCCCAACAATGTAGCCTCATCAAGCCTAATAGATCATGATAATCCAGGTCAGAGCATCACTGAACAACAACAAAATGAAACAAAATCCTCAAAAATAACAAGAGCAACTAAGATCAAGTCATTCTGGAGAGGACTGCGTCAAAGGTAATGCACTTGAACTTTGCTAACAATGAGGAAATCTGAAAGCACATTTCTTTTTTATATCCTTAACCTAAAAGGCCTTTACTATACTCACCCCAAACAAAAATCGAAATCATTAAAAAAAACATAAAAGGAAGAAATTCATCAATGCTGTATTACTGGCTCCATATGTCAGACATTCTAAATTTAAAAAAGAGATCTAGGGCTGCAGAGTTGGGATTAAAACGGAGTCTGGGAAGGCAGCTGGGAGTGGGGCAGCTGGGGTTACTGTGGTACCTTCTGTTTCCTGGCTGTCAACGAACGATTTGGGAGGGTTGTAAACATCAAAAAGAAAGAAAGAAAAACAAAAGAAAAACTTCATGATTTTTCTACAAAAATAGTTTTTTGTTGATTGAGCATATGCTTCGACTTCTCATAATCCTCTCATTGTCTGTTTTAACACTTCTGAAAGCTACAAATAAGGAACCTGCTTAAAGTATCATGATTGGCATAAAATTACCACCAGAAAAATTAGTTGAGATTCAGCTCAAATGTCAACTTTAAGAAGCCTTTCACAGAATCCCTATGGTACGTGCCCTTTCTACACATTTCCAGAATACCCCTGACTTGGTATAGATAATATGAGGGTGTGTTTCTCCTCCACTGCCTGGTAAACACCCAGTGGGCAAGGAGGTCATTTTGCTCCCTGAAGAGCCCTCAGGGGACAGCACACAGCCAGGCACTGAGGACTCACTTGATAAATGTTTGTGTAACCAAGTGAGATGAATGAATAACTGAGCTATGAGGTAAGTATGTAAACGTATACATTTCCTGAATATGCTTTCCTTAATTTTAAATGATAAGATGACATTTGACAGTTTTCCCCTAAAGCTTCATGGTCAGTGTCTTCCTTCCTTCTTAGTTTCTAGTCTCTTTATTTTCTGAAGGTACCCTTCAATAAAAAACAGTATACTGAAGAGAGGACACCTTGCCTTCATGGCTTCAGGATACACATAATTTTTGTATTACAAATGATTTGAAATATGCTATATTTTCCATTTCAATAGATCTGACATAAAAACAAAAACCCTGGCACCATAATAAACCTCTAAATAATCCATTAATAATGAGCTGATAAACCCATCTCTAAAAAGCAAGTAACTAGTAGGGGAGTTACCTGAACATTATAAAACAGTTTTGAAAGAGAAATCCTGCTGATAAAACATCACTAATTGGTACTGACCTCTAGCAAAAACAAGACTGAAATTTTTGCCTTTAGCAGTTCACTAGTGATAGATCTACAAAACAATTCTGTCTCTTGGTATTTCAATTATTATCTTTGCCTTAGAGTAATGACTATCCTGTAAAAATAAAATCATATCACATAAGATATTAATTTCCTATGGAATTTTATGATATACAGCCATGTTCTAAGACATCTAATTTTCCTCTTTTTGTGGTTGGTAGAAATGAAAGTAAAAGTCATGGTTGTTGAGTTCCTGAGACAAAATGCAGAAGCAAGCAAGGAGAATTTTGATTTTGTTATTGAAATATGAGAGCTAGGAAGAACTGATACAATATAGGCTACTATGTAATTTGAGAGAAGGCAGCTATTTATCTTGTCTGGGACAATTTTACTCTGCAACTAAAGAGTTGTCCTCTTAATATTTCACAGATGGGGGCAAAAACACGGGTTTCTGGGTCAGAAACAAACTATTTCATTATTCACAGTACAAGAAGCAGAACGAGCATCTTGCTTCTGTTGGAACTCCTTGTTCACAGATTCTTCAGGGGCAAGGTGGAGGAGCCAAATAGATGCTGTGCACACACTGCGTCTGCACTGTACCAAAGGCACAATGAGTTTGGGAATCCACTGTTTTCCTTAGCAAGCAATAAACAAGCCTGTTGTTCATTGGGAAGGAGACATTACCTCATCCTTCAGGGTGGTGGTGGTTTAGTTGCTAAGTTGTGTCCAACTCTTGCAACACCATGGACTAGAGCCCACCAGGCTCCTCTGTCCATGGGATTTCTCAGGCAAGAATACTGGAGTGGGTTGCCACTTCCCCCTCCAGAGAATCTTCCTGACCCAGGGATCAAACTCTAGCTGCTGCACGGCAAGCAGATTCTTTACCACTGAGCTACCAGGATCTCTTTGTAGCTCACAGATATTTCCCTTTGAAAACATCTTGCCAAAGGAGAAATTAAGCCCAAAGTTCTTGGGAATGTACTTGGCAGTTCACAGGAGTGGACCCGGTTATGATTTGATATCACATCTATGGGGCAAATAGGGGGATAAAGGTGTCCATTGGTATCCACGGGAAATTGGTTCCAGGACCCCCATGGAACCAAAGTCCACAGATACTCAAGTCCCTTAAGTAATATAATTTTGCACATAACCTATGTGCCTCCTCCTGTATACTTTAAATGAACTCAAGATTTCTTATAATACCTTGCTGTTCAGTTGCTAAGTTGTGTTTGACCCTGCGACCCCATGGACTGCAGCATGCCAAGCTTCCCTGTCCTTCACTCTCTCGGAATTTGCTCAGACTCATGCCCATTGAGTCAGTGATGCCATCCAACCATCTCATCCTATGTTGTCCCCTTCTCTTCCTGCCCTCAATCTTTCCCAGCATCACAATGTAAATACTATGTAGATTATTGCAAATATAATGTAAATATTATGTAAATAGTTGCCAGAGCACAGCAAATTCATGTTTCTCTTTTTAAACTTTCTGGAATTTTTTTCTGAATATTTTGAATCATTTGTTGGTTGAATCTGCAGATGCAGAATCCACAAATACAGGGGGGTCAACTGTGTGCATCCACATATACTCTCAGGTACCTCAGGATGTATAGAAACAGTCCCCCTTCTGGGATCTATGTTTTCCCTTTCCTATGCTACTCATATGACACAGGGGTTGTTACAGGAAATATTTTTTCCAAAGCTAAATGTGACTTTGGGCTATAAAGGAGAAACGAAGGTATAAAAAGGTTTCTTTTCCTTCTATATTTTAGGATTTTCTATTCCTTGGGATGGAAGAGAAAAAAAATGAGCAGAATGAGTATACTGAGTTTCATAAAGGTAGGATTCAACCCCGTCTGTCTTCAAGAGCATCACTTCTCAATGATTTCTATGCTGCTTCTACATCTGGAGTGAACTC
The DNA here is from genome assembly GCA_006410675.1 of Oreotragus oreotragus. NCBI lineage: Eukaryota > Metazoa > Chordata > Mammalia > Artiodactyla > Bovidae > Oreotragus > Oreotragus oreotragus. The sequence continues at coordinate 277,810 of SJYX01004936.1, forward strand.
AACCTTGGATCCCTGGTTCTCAGCATTCTCCACTAACCAGTTCCCTGAGCTCCTCCCATGCATATATGGTCTTCAGTGCCTCTAAGTCTAAGGTTTTCTTTTCAGTTAAAAAATGTTTTTATTGGAGTATAGTTTTTTTACAATGTTGTGTCAGCTTCTGCTGTACAGCAAGTGAATCAGTTATATATATGTACATATATCCACTCCTCTTTGGATTTCTTTCCCATTTAGGTCCCCACAGAACACTGAGTAGAGTTTCCTGTGCTAAACAGTAGGTTCTCATTAGTTATCTATTTTATACGTTGTTGTTGTCTGTGACTAAGTCCTATCTGATTCTGTGATCCTATGAGCTGTAGTACGCCAGGCTTCCCTGTCCTTCACTATCTCCCTGAGTTTGCTCAAACTCATGTCCATTGAAT
>SJYX01004937.1:0-50632 GCA_006410675.1 Oreotragus oreotragus
GTGTTTGGGACTTCCCTCTGATTACAATAATTTCTTCATGATAAAAAGCTGCTGCTACTATTACTTCATGACAATAATGACCCAGCCTTCATCACACTATTTTGCTAGCATTATTTTAAGCATTTCACATGTATTTATCCAATTAATTCTTATAACTCTATTTGGTAAATTCTATCATTAGCCCCATTTTATAGATGAAGAAGCAGGAACAAAATTAAGTAACTTGATCAAGGTCACAGTTAGGCCCAGGAAGTCTGGTTTCCACACTAATCTTTAAATCTCTGTGCTAGCCTTTGTGTTACAACTTTCCATGTTTATACTGTATTTTTAGGTGGACATTCAAGAACTGGATTACAAAATGGATTATCTACATTTTTGCATGAAGCCCGTGTCCATTCACTTATCCAATATGTGAACCCAACCTGTGAACTCACCAAATTCGAACCCAGCACCAACCTTAGAACTTTCACCAAGACAGAATGAAATGTGTTTTCTTTAAGATTAAAGTTTTGTGGGAAGATAAAGAAAGTAAGCAGGCAAGTATAAAGTAATCCTTGCAAGGCCAAGAATAGTGCAGGCATGAGGTATACACAGGAAGCACCTCTATTCCCCATGACGGGAAACTGGGGGTATGTGGGGATGGTCAGGACCATCTTCCTGGAGGAAACGTTATCTGAGAAACAGAACATGAATAAGAGTTAACTCTGGGCTTTGTGCAAAGCAAGGAATGTGTTCCAGACAGAGAAGAGAGCTCATTCGGGGACCAGAAAGCACATCAGGATAGTTCAAGTGTGGAGGGCTGGCTGTTCTCTGTTGAGAAGAAGCTGGAGAGGTAAACTTGGTCATGTTAGGGCTATGAGTTGCACCCTCCAAAGTCATCTTCAGAAAGATTACTCCCTGTAGAGTGCAAAACAGATGCAGGGAGATGATGAGTCAAGTTTGGAGGCAAGGACAATAATTAGCAGCTATGGAGATGAACTATATCCAATAGTTTTCTAATCCAAATGAAAGCTGGCAATGACTGTGATTGGTGGGAGGCTGCAGGGAGTAATGTCAGGAGATTTCAGAGCTTAAAGTATATAGCACCTGGTTGGTAAAGATGACGGAAGCATCAAGAATGACTCCCAGGTTCCTGCCATGAACAAATGGATGGATAGTGATACCACCCCAAAAAGGAAAGAAAAACTAACAGGTAGGAACACAGATTTTTAGTAGAATGAGGCTGCAGGGAGTAATGTCAGGAGATTTCAGAGCTTAAAGTATATAGCACCTGGTTGGTAAAGATGACGGAAGCATCAAGAATGACTCCCAGGTTCCTGCCATGAACAAATGGATGGATAGTGATACCACCCCAAAAAGGAAAGAAAAACTAACAGGTAGGAACACAGATTTTTAGTAGAATTTTGTAAATGTACACTTTCAGCAGAAAACTTTCCACATATTTCTTTGTTGTGCATGTAAAAAAAAAAATAAAGAGAATGAGTGGCAAGTGGGAGTTGGGTACTATTCATTCTTATAATGTTTCACTTTGTTAGTGTAGAATCATCAGAGATATTCATTTTAAGGCCATGTGCATAGCCTCCAGCTTTGGACAGGCTCCTGTCCAATTCATGCTACTGATTCATTTTAGTAAGTGTCCTTGTGGCAAAACTGCATCACTTAACGTTACTAAAAATAGCCCAAAGAAGTTGTGATATGAATACTTCAGGAAAACCACCTTTATTTCTGTAGATATCACTCCACTTTCTTTCTAGAAAAAATCAGTTATTTTTCTTTTCTTTTTTATTGGCTTGCCACAAGGAATGTGGGATCTTAGTTTCCTGACCAGGGATTGAACCCATCTTTCTGCAGTGGAAACTCAGAAATCTAACCACTGGATCACCTAAGATCACCAAAGAAGTCCTTTTTGTGTGTGTGTATGTCTTTTTTTTTTTTTAAGTTAAATCTCTCCTGCAGGGACTTCTCTAGTAGCCCACTGGTTAGAGTTCCAGGCTTTCACTGACTTGACCCAGGTTCAATCTCTGGTCTTGTCAGAGAACTGAGCTGGTGGGCAAGCCCCAGGGCACAGGCCAAAAAAAAACCCCTCTCCTCCAAAACTTTAAAAGTCCATGTGTCTGCTGCAACCACTGAAACATCACAAAGATATCTGTATGAAAAAAAACTTGAATAATCTTCCACATCGTGTCTCCACCCTCTGTCTTTCCAAAAGAAAAGGCAGTGGCAACCCACTCCAGTACTCTTGCCTGGAGAATCCCATGGATTCTCATGGAGGAGCCTGGAAGGCTGCAGTCCATGGGGTCGCTGAGGGTCAGACACGACTGAGTGACTTCACTTTCACTTTTCACTTTCATGCATTGGAGAAGGAAATGGCAACCCACTCCAGTGTTCTTGCCTGGAGAATCGCATGGATGGAGGAGCCTGGTGGGCTGCCGTCTATGGGGTCACACAGAGTCGGACACGACTGAAGCGACTTAGCAGCAGCAGCAGTCTCTTTGCCTGCTCTGTCTTTATCACCAGTGTCAACGGGACCCTGGCCCATCCTGTGGATCTCTGGGGGTGGGTTGGGGAGGAACAGATGTTGAAGGGACTGGGTAGCCAATCAGTCTGGAAAAAAGAAACAGGAGAGCTCAATTCTTACCCCCACCACCTTTTTCCTTAACTTTTTTTTTTTAAAATAATCTCAAACTTTGAAAAAATTGTAATATTAGTACCCAAAACTCCCATATATCCTTCACCCAGGATCCTTAGAGTTTTGCCAATTCTAATGATTTCTCTTTTTTTCAGCTCTGTCGAGATATAACCGACAAAACTGTAAGATGCCTAAAGTATACATTTGATGATTTGATGTGTATATTTGATATATATTAATATATATAAAGTATAATTCCTTCAAAATACTTTATAGCCAAAGAAGCTAATCTAGAAGCACATGGTCAACCCAGTAGACTAGAATCTTTCTGTAGACTAGAATCTTTCTGTAGACTAGAATCTTTCCCCAGCCTTCCCTTGACCTTCTTGATACTGGCACTTTTGGAGATCACAGACCAGTCACTTTGAGAAATATTCTTCCTATTTGACTTGTCCAGTGTTTCTTCATGATTAGACTCAGGTTATGCACCTTGGGCCAGAGTATCACAGAAGTGATGGTGTCTTATTCTTTTTTAAAAGAATATTTAATTAGTTAATTTAATTTAACTGTGCCAGGTCTTAGTTGCAACATGTGGGAATCTAATTCCCTGACCAGCAATTGAACCCAGACGCCCTGCTCTGCAGGAAAGAGTCTCAGCCACTGGAGCACAGGGAAGTCCTGATGTGCTCTTCTTATTGCATCCTATCAGGTAACATATGATGTCAATTTGTCCCATCACTGATTGCTTTGATCACTTTCTTAATATGGTAACTGTTAGGCTTATCTCTGGGTGCCTCAGTGGTAAAGAATCTGCCTGTGATGCAGGGGATGTGGGTTCAATCCCTGGGTCAGGAAGATCCCCAGGAGGAGGGCACAGGAACCCACTCCAGTATTCTTGCCTGGAGAACGCCATTGACAGAGGAGCCTGGCAGGCTACAGTCTGTAGGGTCACGAAGAGCTGGACACAGCTGAAGCAACTGAGCACACATACAGGCTTATCTCTAAAAAGTTACATTTTCCCCTTTGTAATTAATGAATAATTTATAGGGAGATAATTTGAAATTCTTAAAATCCTATTTCTCATCCCATTTTTACCCCATTAGATGTAGCATCAAATGATGTTTCTACCTAATATTATTATAACTATAGTTGTTGTCATATGACAATATTTTTACCTTTGTTAGCATTGTGCTGTAAGAACCTTCCACTTACCTATCCACTTATTTGTTTATATCAGTGTGGACTTATGAACTCTTATTTTATTTAAAGGGTCTAATGCATTTTTGGAGCTTTGCAGGTGGCTCCGTGGTAAAGAACCTGTCTTCCAGTGTAGGAGACATGGGTTCAATCCCTGGGTCAGGAAGATCCCCTGGAGAAGGAAATGGCAACCCACTCCAGTATTCTTGCCTNAGTGTGGACTTATGAACTCTTATTTTATTTAAAGGGTCTAATGCATTTTTGGAGCTTTGCAGGTGGCTCCGTGGTAAAGAACCTGTCTTCCAGTGTAGGAGACATGGGTTCAATCCCTGGGTCAGGAAGATCCCCTGGAGAAGGAAATGGCAACCCACTCCAGTATTCTTGCCTGGGAAATCCCATGGACAGAGAAGCCTGGCAGAAGTCCATGGGGTCGCAGAAGAGTTGGACATGATTTACTGACGAAACAACAACAATGCCTTGCTACCATTGTTTATTTTGATCCTTATATCATCCCAATATTGTCCTAGGCACCCCTGCAATCTGGTCTCTGTATATTCTTAACATCTTCTTTTCATTTCTGGAGCACTTCCATATTTTCTAGGACAAAATGTTTCAGGTTCATCTTGTTCTTTACCTGCCCCAGCCTTGTAAGCCATTTTCGCCAAGGACCCTTGGTTCCTTTAGTGAAGAATGGTATTTAGAAACCAAGATCTGGGCTCTGTTCACTGATTGCTACTGGGGTATCAGTTCTTCCTGGCCCTCTCAGTGGATTAAACTAAGAAATGTGTGTGTATGTATGTATGTATACACATTTATATCCACATATATGTATCTACAGATTGAAAACCATGAGTTCACACCAATACCTTCCATTCCAATCTAATACCACAGGGTTCATTTCAGTTCCCACTCCCCTTGCATATTTGTATCTCTCTTCACTATCACTGAGAATCTTGTCTCCCATTGGCTTCTACACATCAATTTCTCTGCTCAATTGCCCTATGTAATCAGTTTTCCAGTTCCCAGAGGGCCAGTCAAAACACTTCCTCATGAAATCACCAACCCCGGCTGGCTGTCCTCTCCACACATCAACATCCTCCCCGTGGTGCGGCTGTTACCCAGCCACCTTCCACTTCAATTACTTTTCACATGCTACCATCTTCCTCTGGGAGACTCTCCATTACCATTCCTTGAACTCATAAAAGCACTCAAACCTTGGTGCTTTCATTTCAGTTTATTCAGTTCTGTTCCTCACTGACAATCACAGCAGAATGAGTGGTTTTGTTTTATTTTTGCCAGATGCCCAGGACTTAGTGCTAAAGTGTATACATTTGGAAGTGAGTATTCACAGTTCTGAGAGGACGTTTGCTTCCCACTCTCAGTGTTTAATGTCAATAATCGGCAGCATCGTGTGGCTACTCAACGAGAAGGGCCTAACTGCAGCTCTGTGCGGTTCTGGTTTACTAACTAACTTGTACCCTTCCACGATCTCTCTTGATCTTTTTTCTCACCAGGTCTTTTCTCCCATTGAAGACCCATCTATGGAAAAAAGGCTCTGCCTTTGATTTAAAGGCAAAGATCCTACTGATTTGCTTCAGTCATTCGTTTAATCCACTCATTCATTCACCAAACAGTCACATGTATTTGGTAGTATGTATTTGATAGTAATATGGGCTTCCCTACTCAAGCTGAAATGGTGTTTCTTGTTTTTCATTCTGCGCTGGCCTCTATTTGCTGCTTGGCTGATTTAGGCTACCAGGGTGTGTAAAGCAGGGAGAGGAAAGGAAGTGAGTCCTTGTGAGATGACCAGTCCCCTCGAGACAGGGAGGAAGGATCCCATCAGAGCCACTTTCCCTTCCCCTTGGGTTGTCAGCTCCTCACAGCACACCGAGCACCAAGTCAGAATCCCAGAGAACCCATCAAAAACAGGGAGTTCACCACCTGGCTTATTTCCATTCTGGCTTCTGGGGATCTTCAGGAGGGGTGACAGGGGAAGAAAAGGTGAGCACAAGCCCCTGCCTACTCAAGACTGCTGAAACAGCTCTGGGCCTCAGCCCTCTCTCCCCATTTCCACTGCTCCCTCTCATAAATGCCTCTTCCTAGCCCAAAGAACTGTGGAGGAGCAATCCTACCCTGCACATTCTGAGACCCGGGAGCAAGGTGGCGGCCAAGTTTGTCTGCATTGTGGTCATGGGTTCTCACATGGCTGAGGGAAGGCCCGAGCAGGGCGTGGGCTGCAGCTGCAAGTCACCTTGAGTGACTGTGATGCTATCTAAGCCTAACGGTTTCCTTTGGTAGGCACTTCCGCCCTTCTGTTTGTGAACCAGAAACCTGTGCTGGGGCAGCCCCATTCTGAGCAGAAAGGAGGACTAGATGGAGGTTAGAAAATATGAGAAGAGCCTCGGCTCCCATCACCAACTCAGCCCTGCACATTTGAAAAAAAAAAGAAAAGGGAAAAAATTATATGCACAGGTATGCATTGCAAGGTACCAGGAAACTTCCTTTCTTGATGCCAGCTCTGTTCTCGAACTCTCACTTCTGCAGCTGTGTGGCTGGAATGGAAAGAGACTGACCATTAATTCCTGGGAGTAGAATCCCATTCACTGGGCCTTAGAATGCCTGGGAATAAAAGAAATATTGGGTCCCTATTTATTTGAGCTTGTACATGAGGCTAAGTATTATAAAAGTAGCTACTCAAAAAAAAAAAAAAAGATGTAGAGACTTTTTTCAGAGTGCCTACTAAACTATACAGGTGAGGCAAATGAGGATCAGACTGGGTAAGTGACTTGTTGCAGAAAACACAGCTAGAAATTAGCAGAGCAGGAATTCAACCTTCAATCTGCTTCTGAAATAAAGGTTCGGCTAAGTTAAATGAACTAGAAAACACTCTGGCATTAGGGCTATCAGTGTTTCAGAAAGGCCAGTCTTAGAAGATTCTACAGGGAAGAGGCCATGTTTCTAAGGCTGGTACTCAAAGCAACAATCTTAAGTGCCTGAAAGTCTGCAGTGAGTGCTGGGATAAAGAGCGGAATTAGGGCAGTTCTTTGTAGTGTGAGCAAACTCTCAGCTGGATTCTTTTACCCGTTTTTCCACATCTCTCTCTTCACAGTGCTCATGATTACCTGGCCCAATGTCTCTTTCCCAGGATGAGTCGGATGAGGGTTTGGGGTGGGGTGGAGTGTGGCACAAGGACCCTGCAGAAAGACACAGAGGCATCCCTGTGGGCCAATCCTCTTCACACTCAGAGGTCTCTGAAGGCTTCCCCCTTTTCTTCTCTGGGAGGGGTCCAGATCCGAAGGGGCACCTAGCGCTGGTGACCAGTGTGTAAACTGGTGGCAGAGAGAGAAGCTGCTGCAGATTCCAGTTCCCCTGTCCCTTCCTTGCAGCTTTGTTTTCTTCAGCCTCTTTGCTGCTCAGGGAGCTGGGATGGCCCTGGGGGAGGATTGCTATGTTGGGCCTATGGGAATCGGATGTTCGGGATCTTGCCCTTTGCTCTATTTCTTAGAGTACACTTAGGAACAGCAAAAAGGCCCTTTAGCAACAAGCAGTTTGTGGGAGATGAAATTCCACAAATCCAAATGCATCAATCCAACTGGGGAGAGAAAAAAGACAGATTGCTACAGGGAGCTTGGAAAACTTGGCTTGAACTCCTTTTCTCCACCTCCTCTACCTGATATACGGATGAGAGATGGATCGATTGATAAAGGTCTCCAGAAAATGTGAGACTGAGAGGTGGAGAGGAAGAGAGATGACAAAGGGGGAGGTACTTGAGTTTGCAACACTAAGCGTTGCAGGCACTGCCTGAACGGTCTCTGAGGGGCGGGGAGGAGGGGCGTGGGAGAACCATTTATCCCTCAGGGAGGGTCCTCATCCTCCGCCCAGGAACGCCGGGAAAAACAGGTATGCGGCGAATGCAATTTCCTTTTAAATGAGGAGAGACAGGGGTGGAGATGTGCATAAAAGAAGTAAATAGAAAAGAGGGGAGATCAAAAGAATGGAAGAACCACTGTAACCTTTAGGGCAAGCGAAAAGAAAGAAGAGATGTTAAAGGAGGGAGAGGTTGAGGACTGACGCCGAGCAAAGACCCGGGTCCTGGAGGAACTTCACGAGAAAGAGGGGCCACACGACTGTCCCATCCCCATGTTTGGGCAGCTTAATGGAGTCGTGGCTCCCTCGCTTGAGTCCTGCCCCGGGAGGGGACAGTATCTGTTTAGATTTGTGTCTAAATTTAAACCCTGATCGCCGGCCTCCTTCCCCAGCTCCCCACCCTCCCCGCCTCCTCTCCTTCCCCTCCCCTCCGCTCCCCTCCCCTCCCCTCCCCTCCTCCTTCCTAGTTCTCTAGCGCGGGGCTGGGGCGGCCAGCAGTCAGTCCTGCAGCCAGCGAGCCGGGCGCGCAGCCGCTCACTTGCGCTGTGCCCGCCGGAGCCAAACCCGGTCCAGGCGGGAGCAGAGCGCTGAGCGGGCACCGAGAGCCGGGGACGGAGCGAACGCGCGCTGGCGGCGCTGAGTCGGCACCTGGAGGACATGGAGGTAAAGGATCCCGCGGCGCGCGAGCAGCGTCCGGGCAGGAGCACGAGCGAGGCTCAGCGCTGCGGCACTCCGGAGGCTAGCCCCCGGGCTTTCCTAGGGGACCCCTCCCGGCAGGCAGGGGGTCGGCCGGGACGACCTCAGGGGGAGGGGAGGGGCCTTTCTAGAGGTTCAGCTATTTTGCTTAGGGACTCAAATGCTTCAAAAAAAAAAAAAAAAAGTTAGGTGCTGTAAACTTTGTAAATGGACAAATGTGTGAGCAAAGCCTCTTTAGAAATCAGAAGCCGCTGGATCTGAAGAGATGAATATTGAAAGAGAAACAGAGCTGTTACCCTGAGGCACAGCGTCTATGGGCTTCCCTTTTCGATGAAAATTGAGCTTTAAAAAGTCCGGTCGCCCTCTTGCTTCTCAAGTCCCACTTTTGTCTGTCACATCTTTCAGAACTTTCTGGAAAGCTCCCCTCATGAGCAAATGGCCCTATTTCTGCCCAAACTTGAGACTTTCCTGTATGTCCCTGCATGCACTGGGGTGCTGGCTACATGTCTGTGGGGGGCTCCAGGGTGAGGCCCCCCACTGCACCGCCTGGGGTTTTCCTGGGACAGTTCCAACCAGTGGGATCCAGGAACCACCCTCTAGTGGAGGAGTGGCTGGTGTATTCCCCTCCTCCCTGCCTCTTCCATATTTTGAGGCTCTCACAGATTTTCCCCTTGAAATAGACCTGACATTTAGCCCTAAGCCTGTTTTAGCTAGATTTAGGCTTGCTTTTAAAAAGAAGAAAAGCAAAGGTGATTCCCGTTTTCAAAAGCTGAACTGCTGCTCCCAGTGCCGTCGTCAGCACTCTCCAGAGTCACAATTCTGCTAATTCTTCTTCCCCTTCGCTGCTCTACACCAGGACTCAGGTTGGCTCTTCTAAGCCATCCTCACTGCCTGCAAAGTGCTGGGACTTCTCTGCGTGGGCAGTAGGGCTGTCCTGGGCAATGGCAGTCAAGTGTCCAGCTCTATCAGTTGTCTTCAGGGATCACCTTCAGAGTCTTTATAAAGTGCAGGGGCCCATTGGCTCCACCAGAGGCTAAGATGACCCTCTGGAAACATCTGTAAACTGGGGAAACTCCAGGCAGATTAGGGTTGGGAAAGGGTGAGAGGGAAACCCAGCAGTGGGTGTTCACCAGTCGACTCAAAGATAGCCTAGAGCAACAAGATCTTTTCTGGCTGCAGCTTCAGAACCAAGAAGGGAGATGGCTCTGGGAATGCCCATGCGAACAAGAAGGTTCCCAAAGAAGTTGCTTTAAGAGTTGGTTTCCTCTTCTGACAGCACGGGGTGCCTCAGGCCTTGGCTAGAGGTGCAGTGGAATTTAGGACCTCTTTAATCTCCTGCAGAAATGGATGGGAGATAAGAGCAAAGCAAGTTTTAGGCTTAGAAGCAAATTGCTTACGGTTTGTTCTAAGAAGACACAAGGGAATCCTTCCAAAGGTACTTCTTCAGTTGAGGAAGGAACAGTGTGTGGCTGAGGCCCTCAAACTTGCCTGAGCAACTTCCTGTGTGGAAGTGAAAAGAGAGAGGGGGGCGGGGGATGAAAAGAGAAGTGAGTGGTGAAAAGAGAAGATCCTCCAGTCTATAAACGGACGTGTATTGATAGGGGATTCTGCCAAGACAGGAGCACTGCTGGCCAGTCAGGAAGCGTGTCAGTTCACACTGAATCTGTACAGGGCATGGATTGGCTGGTTGGCAGTGATTGCTTTTGAAGTTCTCTTGTCAAAATGCCTGAAAAAAAGCACTCCAGCAGCTAACACTGGTAAAGGAAGTAAAGAGGAAACCAAGAGGCTGCAGAAGTGACATTTCTTAGCCAGGAAGTGAACTTTTTCATGGTGGGACATGATATGCAGGAGTGGGATTTGGGAATTTCTGAAAAATCTCAGAGTAAAACTCTTTGGAGAGGTGAAACCCACTTTTGAGACATGCCACTGTATTTGATGAGAAATGGAGCTACATTACTTCCCAGTACTAGTAATTTATACCAGGCCAGTAAGAGTTACTCGACATGTATCCTCTAGAACCCATTTAACTTTTGGAAGTCTTTGGGGAATCTTTTGTTTTTTTTTAAGTTACTTTACTGTTATCAACAATATCAATCATTACTTCACCCCTCTTTAAGCCCTCTGGAGTAAACAAGAAAAGATGCCTTTTAAAAGCTCACAATCCCATAGGGAAAATAAGACTAATCTTGTCTTGTGCATAATTTTCAAATGCAAAAGTGCTTTAGGGTATGGCATTTGCAGACCCTAAATTCTATAGTATTTCAGTATTTCTTACATTTCTGTGTAAGACTCAAAAGTCTTAAAAGAAAGATGGGTGGTGAGGAGGAGATGGTAGCAGGGATGATATGGCAGAAATGCCAGTGTATAGAGTAAACAAGGAAACCAGACTGAAGAGCTACTCTGAGAGTCCAGGCATATTCTGACTTTGAGAGAGCAAGGATGAAAAAAATGGAAAAATAAAGACTATGTGGTATATAAGAAACCGGAAATGACGTCTGTGTTTGAGCTCATCAGTGTGCACAGGTGAGTGGGGTTCTCTGAGAAGCCAAGGAGAGTGGCAGCGCTGCTTCTTCACTTTTGGAATAGCCTTTTGTAGGCAGCGACGCTCTTACTGGTCTTTAGGTCTCCGGAAGTTTGCACAGTGCCTGGATCATCATATAATTTCTTGAGACGAGCTTGCTTGATAAATGAATTAACAGCAACAGAAAACTCTTCCCCTCTCGGTCTGCAGCTCAAATATCTCCACCTCGGGAACCTGTACAGATGCCCTCAGACTCTACAGCACACTCAGGGCACTTTTTCCAAACTGAATTAGAGTACTAGACAGACCTGTAACTGTCTGCTTACCTGGTTCTCTTCTTGGAAAATTCCTCAAGGACAGGGGCCATATATATCTAGTGCCTGGTGGCACTCAAATGCTTACTGAATGAGTAAATAAATGGTTGAAGATGGGAGAAAATCAGTTTAAAAAAACAGCAACAAGGTTTTAGATATGTTGGTTTAGGTTGTTCTAACCAGGAATCTCCAGACTACCGTGACAAGTACAGTCTTCTTATGATGAAAATATGATTCTTCTCTAGAAGAGATGATAGGTTGAAGTTACTCTGGATAGAAACTCAGAATGGAGAAGTGTATGATAAAGAAAGAGCTGGAAACTTTGTGCATCAAAATCAAACCAATACTCTTCAGTTCAGTTCAGTTGCTCAGTTGTGTCCGACTCTTTGCGACCCCGTGAACCGCAGCACGCCAGGCCTCCCTGTCCATCACCAACTCCCGGAGTCCACCCAAACCCATGTCCATTGAGTCGGTGATGCCATCCAACCATCTCATCTTCTGTCGTCCCCTTCTCCTCCTTCCTGCCCTCAATCCCTCCCAGCATCAGGGTCTTTTCAAATGAGTCAGCTCTTCGCATCAGGTAGCCCAAGCATTGGAGTTTCAGCTTGAACATCAGTCCTTCCAGTGAACACCCAGGACTGGTCTCCTTTAGGATGGACTGGTTGGATCTCCTTGCAGTCCAAGGGACTCAAGAATCTTCTCCAACACCAGTACTCTTAGTTGCTTAAATATAAGTTGTAGGTACTACCGGATAACCTGAGGTATTTTAAAAGGTTTAATTTTACCACTGAACATGTAATGAATTTCTAATTTAGATGAAGATAGTTAATGAGCCCTTTTCTCTGAGGTAACTCCACAGTCCTTTCCAGATAGTGTCATTCATCCATTTATTCGGTATTTATTGAGCATTTATTATGTACTGGATCTTGTGTGATGAATGGTCATTAAATACTCTCGAACTATCTTGTCATCCTCACGGGTTATCAGTATTACTAATGACAGGTATGTGTGTATGTGTATATACTGGTACATATAAAGTATTCATTTTGTAATCTACTTTTTCCAATGATATCTTTTTACTTCATTAATATTGGGGCAGGGGGGATGTTGTGCCGGGAGTCTTGGAGTCCTAACCATTGGACCACCAGGGAATTCCCATACTTCATTAAATATTTTCTACCACAGTGTCACCAGCAGCCTTAGCTGGTTTTGGACCTGCCCTCTCACTGAGCCATATGTTGGCTGCTGACTGATGGGCCATAATAAGGGATTGCTTGGCCTCTGGAAGCTGGAATTTGGCTCAGTGGACTTGCAGGCCTGCCCAAGTACCCCCCACATTCCTGTCTGGCTCCCACTCTGTGGGACCCTCGAAGTACCACTGGCTTCCATTCCCAGGACCACAGTGACAGGGCAGGTTCCAGCAGGCAGACTGGAAGGGCCCAGGCGCTCTCACAGGAGGGGGTGAGCACACATTCCCCGAGCAGAATCAGGTTTCAGAGCCCAGTCCACAGCGTGGCTGCTGACAGCTAGGGCAGCCAGAAGTTGGCGAGTATGCTTCCGTGGGAAATCTGAACACTGGAAGCTCAGCAGCCTGGTAATCTTATCAAGGCCTCAAGAGAACGTTTTGGTTCCAGAGAAATCTGAGGGCGAATCTGCCATCCTAAAGGAATAGTTTTAGGTTTGCAGAATCAGCTTGACCGCCTCGACTCAATTCATTAGAATCTAAACATCTCAGAGCTCTGGGTGGAATGAAACGATCTCCAATTGCCATATAACGAAGGAGAAAACAAGACACAGAGATTGAGGCTGCCTAGGGAATTAGGCACCACTGAACCTTGGGAAAGCTTGCAGTTTTTCTCTCACCTAGTTTTTCTCTCCTGGTGGCTCAGAGGTTAAAGCATCTGCCTGCAATGCGGGAGACCTGGGTTCGATCCCTGGGTCGGGAAGATCCCCTGGAGAAGGAAATGGCAACCCACTCCAGTACTCTTGCCTGAGAATCCCATGGACAGAGGAGCTTGGTGGGCTACAAGTCCATGGGGTCGCAAAGAGTCGGACATGACTGAGTGACTTCACTTTCACTTTCAAACCTTAAGAGGTAGAATGGTGTGTTTCATGACAAAATAAATATCCACCTCATTTTGGCCTTCAGAGTCAGGTAGATGTTTTTAACCACTCTGTGCAGAAGATATAATGAAACTGCTAACATAGTACTAAGATTTGGTCACCAGCATCAGTATTGTTGCTCTAGGGACGCAGAGGAGTTCATCTACCCAGTAGATCTACCTGAGTCAGACACTGCCTTTATACCCTGGTCATTTGCGGATTGAGCTCTCCATCTTTTTCCTTTTGGGTTTCCCGAATATCTATCTTCTGGGAATTGTGGGAAATGACTGCTGAGCTTATGAGATTCGTCTTACATGAGTCAAATCTTATCCTGAGGAAATGGGCCTCTGCAGTTGGGGCCCAGGACCTCCCTAGGAGAGGTGAGATGGGCTTTCAGGGCCTTTACATCTATAATAAGCCTCCTGAGATGCCATCAGAATGCATACTCAATGCGGAGTGTTGGGGCCCCCAGGCTGGAAGCACCGAGAAGTTCTAGACATTGGAGCTGGATATTCTTTTCAGCTAAGATGTCCCTAGCCCTTCTTTTTGACCCTGCTTGCACTGTATCAGAGCTGCCTTCCTGGCCTTGGGATAGCAATCACAACTCTTTCCTAAGCTAGATCGTCAATAATCGATAATAATTCATAGCATACAACACACTATTGTTCTTTAATGAGGTCCAACAGGCATACACTGAGGCCCCACTGCTGCCAGGCAGTGGAGACGGGAAGGTGAATGTGTCACCCTGCTGGTCTCCGAACAGCCGGTCCAAGAGCGGGGCCAGCACCCATAGGCATGTGCAGAACAGGGGTTTGAATTCACGTGGACAGAGGAGAGGCATCGTACCCAGCCTAGGATTCAGACGGGCTTCCTGCGAGAGACGGTTTCTACTTGGAGTCTGGAGGGATGGGGAGGAGTTGACCAAGTGCAGAAAATGAGGTGGTGCCTTCTAGTTAGAGGGAATGACAAGCAAAGCACTGATGCTAGAAACATTGTGTGAGGTACAAGCAGTCTGTTTCTGGAGAATCAATCCAGATAAAGGTATTTGAAGTTGGGGAGCTAGAGGGGGGATATAGAGAAATAAAAGTTACAGTTCCTGCTGTAAAAGGACCTCTGTTCTATTTGGGGAAACAAAATATACACATATGACACAAGGTAAAAAAGTACAAGGTTGAAGATAAGTTCTCAGGTGTGTGAGAATTCAAAGTCAACGTCTCTACTGGGAGCTAGAGAAAACTTGCTTCCTCTACTGGGGATTTCCCCTGCAAGTGGGGCTCTTCCCAGGCTCCCTGGCAGCCCCAGGGGTGCACAGCTAACAGGGGATTTCAGCCCAGCCATTAGCATACTCAGCCCAGGGCCTGCAGCTAAAAGCAGAAATCCAATTTGAAATAGACCCCAGGCCACAAGGGAATGGCTGTGGTCAAGCTCAACCAAAGCCGCCCCCCACAACCCTCTTGCCTTGTTTGACAGAAAGAGGACTTTGGGAATTAACCACATTCGCACACACAAAATCTCCTCTTTCAGTTCACACCTCCACCTGCAGCTCCACTCCTACGTTCCTCTCACTGTGTTCACACGTCCTGTGCCTGCTCCAAAAAGCCAACATTTCTCCTCTTTGTCCAATGGCAGCACAGCCACAAGCCGAGGTGGGCCCAGGAGCAGCAGCCAGCCACGTGCCTCAGCTCAGGCTGGGTCCAGCAAAACAGTGCAACAGCAACAATTCGCCAAGACTTGTGACTGTTATTACACAACCCAAGCGTCCACCCCAGAGGTCACAGAGAATTTACATCTCACAACGTGCCACAGAGGGCTTCTGACTTCCTTGGCGCCTTACCCCTAGACCCTCACCCGTGCTAATTTATTCCAAGCAAATGAGTCAAATGGATAGTTCTCCTACCTTGATGGGGCCACCCCACCCCCGCCTCCATGTCTGAAATACATTCCCAAGCTTCAGGTTTGTGGCTTGTCTTACTTTCGAGATATGTTTTGATGGATAGTGCAAAATCCATTTCTCAGCATCCATACTGATAATTCAGTCCTGAATATTCGTTGGAAGGACTGATGCTGAAGCTGAAACTCCAGTACTTGGGCCACCTGATGCAAAGAGCTGAGTCATTTGAAAAGACCCTGATCCTGGGAAAGATTGAAAGCAGGAAGACAAGGGGACGACAGAGGATGACATGGTTGGATGGCATCACTGACTTGATGGACATGAGTCTGAGCCAGCTCCAGGAGTTGGTGATACACAGGGAAGCCTGATGTGCTACAGTCCATGGGGTCACAAAGAGTCGGATACGACCGAGTGACTGAACTGAACTGATACTGATGTCAGTGTAGGAGAACCCTGAAGCTTGCTGTCATGGTAATCCACTTGTTGAACACCTTCTATATACAAATGTTTTACATAAGTCTATCTTTTTAATCTTCATAAAATCCTATTCCATCTGTTTTCTAGATGAGGATGCTGAGGATTCAATATGATTAAATTATATACCCAAGGTTTGGAAGGTGATTACCCAGAAGTGCCAGCATTTGAACCCACCCCACTCGGTGGGATCCTGTGGCCCGTTCTCCTCCTCCTATAGTAGAGAGGCTCTGGCTACCCACACAGTGCCCACAGCATGTGTGACAGGGAGACCACATGCCCCTTGACCCGGCCAGTTCTCCTCCAGCTCAAGGCCACTGGGGAGGCCAGCGGCTCAAGGCCTGGGGCCTCTAAGCTCTGGTACAGATTTACTCTGAGTCCTCATCTACACATCTGATAGGCTTCTGAAAGGCTCCACTTGTGTTTCTGAATGAAAGTAGTGCCAACATCTGTGGCACAAAGGAAGTTTAAAAAAAAAATTCATTGTTATGGCTTAGAGTTTTGAGAGCAAGAAGGAATATTAGTTGTTTCTTTCATTCCCTTCATTCTAAAAATGAGGAGGGATTCCCTGGTGGTCCAGTGATTAGGACTCCTTGCTTTCACTGCTGAGGGGCTAGGTTCAATTCCTGGTCTGGTTGGGGAGCTAAGAGCCCACAAAAAGTATGGCATGACCCCAAAATGAGGAAACTGACGTAAGTGATACACTGATGGTCACGCTTAAAGTCAGTGAGTGGCAAAGTCAGAACTAAGATGAAGATCTTCTAGGCCCCAGCACAGGAACCTCCCTTCTAACGGCATGTGTGATCCATGTGTCTAAGTAAGTTCATAATTACTTTATTGCCTCCGTATGTCAGTGTATAGTCTTTTGAGGCTTTCCAAGTCCCTACCAGTGGTGCTTGGTTTCTAGGTTTTATCTGGCAAGCACCATTATAGGGGGATGGTAGGGGTGGGAGGAGATGGGCAGAGAGAGGGACAGCTATTATTATCACTCTTTTAAGCAACAAGTGCCAAGAGATCTTAAACTAAGTCCACAAGGGCGGCACCCCACTAGGGTGACTACTCCACCGGTCCTCCGACCCTCCTTTCTATGATGCCCTCAAAGGGTCTTTCTGGAGGAGTCTTTGGCCCCTGCAACCTAGTCATTCCTGAATTTCTTCACAAAAGCCTAAATTGAAGTACCTGGGAGGACAAGAACAAGGATGATTCCAAGCCCATGTGCAATGAATGGAAGACTCAGGGGGATGCTAGTACTCTGGGTTACTATCTAAAGCCAGTGGAGTTGGCAGATGAGTGAGCTTGCTAGGACTACCATAACACGTGCCTACAAATGCGGTCTCAGAAGTCTATTCTCTCACAGTTCTGGAGGCCAGGTGCCTGAAACCAAGGTGTCACAGAAGACCCTAGGGGAGAATCCATTCCACATCTTCTAGAACTTCTGGTGGTTGCCAGCTTTCTTGGCTATGATCACTGTAATCTTTGCCTCGCGTTCCCTTTACCTTCTACTCTTGTGAGTCTCTTCGTAAGGACATGTGTCGTTGGGTTTAAGACCTGCACTGATAAACCAGGATGATTTCCTCATCTTAGAATCCTTAACTACATCTGCAAAGATCGTTTTACTAAATAAGGTAACATTTACAGGTTCCAGAGATTGGGAAGTGATCATATTTGGAGGGGGAGCACCATTTAGCTCATGACAGCAGTCAACCCGCTCTTCAATATAAGGGCGGGAGACTTCAGGCTTGGCAGGTCAGTCCTTGCTTATTGCTCGGCTCTCTTGTGACACTCCTCCCCCTGCTGTCCTGAGGGTGAATAGTGGTGGTGGAGTCCCTCCGTCATGTCCGACTCTTATGACCTCATGGACTATAGCCCACCAGTCTCCTCTCTCCAGGGCATTTCCCAGGCAAGCATACTGGAGTGGGTTGCCATGAACAGCCAATTTATGGATTGTTGTCGTGAGACTAATTTCTTGCCTCTGGGGTAGCCCACACACATGTATATACTGTACTGGCATGAGGGACAGCCACAGCCCTCTCTGCTCAGAGCCACAGTTGGGAGAGGAGGGAGGAGGTCTGCAGGGCTGGGGCTCCTCTCCACGGGGCCGTGAGGGTCTGCGGGGCTGGGGCTCCTCTCCACGGGGCCGTGAGGGTCTGCGGGGCTGGGGCTCCTCTCCACGGGGCCGTGAGAGTCTGCGGGGCTGGGGCTCCTCTCCACGGGGCCACGAGGGTCTGCAGGGCCAGGGCTCCCCTCCACGGGGCCATGAGGGTCTGCAATGCTGGGCTCCTCTCCACGGGGCCATGGGGGCCATCTCTCTCTGCTCTGGGCCCTTTCCCATGGGATAACTATGGTGTCAGCAGGTTGAGAACAGCTACTTAAGATTATCTGGAATCATCTCCACCTTCAGAGAGGATTGTGTCTAGCAAGACTATAAAATTACATTTTATACGATCTCATTTGATATTTGGTTATCAAATACCTTATTCATGCATTCTCCCATTGATTCATCTAAGCTTCCCTGGTGGCTCAGTGGTAGAAAATCTGCCTGCCAGTTTTGGAAACACAGAGAATAGATTTGTGGACACCGGAGGTGGGCAGGGGCACGGGGAGGAGAGGATGGAATGAATGGAGAGAATAATATAGAAACATGTACATTACCTTATGTAAAATAGATAGCCAGTTTCCTGTATAACTCAAACTGGGGCTCTGTGACAACCTAGAAAGGTGGGATGGGGTGGTAGGTGGGAAGGAGGGGACATATGTATACCTATGGCTGATTCATCTTAATATATGGCAGAAACCAACACAATATTATAAAGCAATTATCCTTCAATTAAAAATAAACAGAATTTTTTTAAAAGACCCAGCATAGCCAAAAATAAATAAATAAAATTAAAAATAAAATGAGCTAAAATTAATTAATTTAAGTGTTTAAAAAAGAATCCACCTGCCAATGAAGGAGATGCAAGTTTGATCGCTGGGTCAGCAAGATTCTCTGGAGAAGCAAATGGCAACCCACTCCAGTATTCTTGCCTGGGAAATCCCATGAATGGAGGACCCTGGAGGGCTACAGTCCATGGAGTTACAAGAGTTGGACACGACTTAGCAACTAAACAGCGCAACTGAGCAGTTACCAGATGGGAGTTTATAAGACACAGTACCTGCTCTCAAGATCTGCACAGTCTGGGGTGAAAGAAGAGCAACGATTACACAAAAGTGTGATTGGCCCTGTAAAGGCAGAGTGTGAGGCCCTGTAAAGGCAGTCTGATTGGACTAGTGAGGACAGGTGACTGTAGCGGTCCAGGCAGCTAGTGTCACTGTAAGACAATTTCATAGTCTTAGTGGCTGAAAAGAGTGAACGCTGTTTCTCACTCTGTGAAGCGCTGCCTGGGGGCTCTGCTTAATGTTATTGTTGTCCTCCGGAAACCCTGGTTGACAGAACAGCTACCAAAAAGCACATTGTCAGTTGTCACAGCAGGTGGAGGAAGGGTTCTGGAGGACTTGTCCTGGCCATGACTCTGGCCTGAAAGGATTGGAACTAACCACATTCAGCTCAAGCCCAGGGAGGAGGAAGTGCAGTCCTCCCACGTGCCTCAAGTGATGAGAGAGCTTGACATGTTTCATGAGCATCATTCAGGTCCTGGTGAAATCTTAGAAGACCTCACAGAGCAGATGACCTTCAAGCTTGTCTGGAAGTTAGACTGTTGTGTCTTTCAGGTTGACAAAGAAGTGAAGGCTGAGGAAGAAAGCATTAATTTGTGCTCACTCAGGGCTCACTTGAGACTTATACTACTCTTGGGGTCAGAGATGTTCTTCCTGATTAAAACAAAAGCTGCTTTGCAAGCATAAAAAAAACGTTTTTAGTGATTTTAGTAGTTCTTCATGCTCTGAGGTATGATTAAGAGGGGCAGGTAGATTTGAAACAGAATTCAGGGGGTGAATACATGCCCTGTTTCTATGGGTAAACATATTTCTTTATAGTCCAACTCTCACATCCATACATGACCACTGGAAAAACCATAGCTTTGACTTAGACAGACCTTTGTTGGCAAAGTAATGTCTCTGCTTTTTAATACGCTGTCTGGGTGGGTCATAACTTTTCTTCCAAGGAGTAAGTGTCTTTTAATTTCATGTCTGCAGTCACCATCTGCAGTGATTGTGGAACCCCCCAAAATAAAATCTCTGTTTCCGCTGTTTCCCCATCTATTTGCCATGAAGTGATGGCACTGGATGCCATGATCTTAGTTTTCTAAATGTTGAGTTTGAAGCCAGATTTTTCACTCTCCTCTTTCACTTTCATCAAAAAGCTCTTTAGTTCCTCTTCACTTTCTGCCATAAGAGTGGTGAATTCTGCATATCTGAGGTTATTGATATTTCTCCCAGCAATCTTGATTTCCCGCTTGTGCTTCACCCAGCCCAGCATTTCTCATGATGTACTCTGCATATAAGTTAAATAAACAGGGTGACAATATACAGCCTTGACGTACTCCTTTCCCTATTTGGAACCAGTCTGTTACTCCATGCCCAGTTCTAACTGTTGCTTCCTGACCTGCATACAGATTTCTCAGGAGGCAGGTCAGGTGGTCTGGTATTCCCATCTCTTTAATTTTCCAGAGTTTGTTGTGATCCACGCAGTCAAAGGCTTGCACATAGTCAACAAAGCAGAAATAGATGTTTTTTCTGGGACTGTCTTTTATGATGACCCAGCGGATGTTGGCAATTTGATCTCTGGTTCCTCTGCCTTTTCTAAATACAGCTTGAACATCTGGAAGTTCACGGTTCATGTACTGTTGAAGCCTGGCTTGGAGAATTTTGAGCATTCCTTCACTAGCTTGATGAGTACAATTGTGTGGTAGTTTGAGAATTCTTTGGCATTGCCTTTCTTTGGGATTGGAATGAAAACTGACCTTTTCCAGTCCTGTGGCCACTGCTGAGTGTTCCAAATTTGCTGGCATATTGCATGCAGCACTTTCACAGCATCATCTTTCAGAATTTGAAATAGCTCCACTGGAATTCCATCACCTCCACTAGCTTTGTTCGTAGTGATGCTTCCTAAGGCCCACTTGACTTAGCATTCCAGGATGTCTGGCTCTAGGTGAGTAATCACACCATTGTGGTTATCTAGGTCATGAAGATCTTTTTTGTATAGCTCTTCTGTGTATTCTTGCCACCTCTTCTTAATATCTTCTGCTTCTGTTAGGTCCATACCATTTCTGTCCTTTATTGTGTCCATCTTTGCATGAAATGTTCCCTTGGTATCTCTAATTTTCTGGAAGAGATCTCTAGTTTTTCTTATTATATTATTTTCCTCTATTTCTTTGCACTGATCACTGAGGAAGGCTTTCTTTTCTCTCATTGCTATTCTTTGGATCTCTGCATTCAAATGGGTATATCTTTCCTTTTCTCCTTTGCTTTTTGCTTCTCTTCTTTCCTCAGCTGTTTGTAGGACCTCCTCAGACAGCCATTTTGCTTTTTTGCATTTCTTTTTCTTGGGGGTGGTCTTGATCCCTGTCTCCTGTCCAATGTCATGAACCTCCATCCATAGTTCATCAGGCACTCTGTCTATCAGATCTAATCCCTTGAACCTTTTTTCACTTCCACTATATAATCATAAGGGGTTTTATTTAGATCATACCTGAATGGTCTAGTGGTTTTTCCTATTTTCTTCAATTTAAGTCTGAATTTGAAGCTGAAACTCCAATACTTTGGCCACGTGATGCAAAGAACTGATTCACTTGAAAAGACCTCGATGCTGAGAAAGATTGAGGACAGGAGGAGAAGGGGGCGACAGAGGATGAGATGGTTGGATGGCATCACCGGCTCAATGGACATCAGTTTGAGTAATCTCCAGGAGTTGGTGATGGACAGGGAGGCCTGCCATGCTGCAGTCCATGGGGTCGCAAAGAGTCAGACACGACTGAGTGACTGAACTGAACTGATACCTGAATGGTCTAGTGGTTTTCCCTACTTCCTTCAATTTAAGTCTGAATTTGGCAATAAGGAGTTCATGATCTGAGCTACAGTCAGCTAGTGGTCTTGTTTTTGCCGACTGTATAGAGCTTCTCCATCTTTGGCTGCAAAGAACATAGTCAGTCTGATTTCAGTATTGACCAGCTGGTGATGGCCATGTGTAGAGTCTTCTCTTGTTGGAAGAGGGCGTTTGCTATGACAAGTGTGTTCTCTTGGCAAAACTCTAATAGCCTTTGCCCTGCTTCATTCTGTACTCCAAGGTCAAATTTGCCTGTTATTCCAGATGTTTCTTGACTTCCTACTTTTGCATTCCAGTCCCCTATAATGAAAGGACATCTTTTTTGGGTGTTAGTTCTAGAAGGTCTTGTAAGTCTTCATAGAACTGTTCAACTTCAGCTTCTTCAGCGTTACTGGTTGGGGCATAGACTTGGATTACTGTGATATTGAATGGTTTGCCGGAAACGAACAGAGATCATTCTGTCGCTTTTGAGATTGCATCCAAGTACTGTATTTCGGACTCTTGTTGACTGTGATGGCTACTCCATTCCTTCTAAGGGATTCTTGCTCACGGTAGTAGATATAATGGTCATCTGAGTTAAATTCACCCATTCCAGTCTGTTTTAGTTTAGATTGGATTGTTACGAGAGCTAAGTGAATTATTGCCATCATACCTCAGTATACACAGGGAATTGGTTCCAGGAACCACACACACACACACCCTTCCACCCCACTCAGATTCTGTGGATGCTCAAGTCCGTGTATAAAATGGCATGGTTGTTATTATTCAGCCATGTCAGTTGTGTCCGACTCTTTATAACTATGCACATCCTCCTGTATACTTTAAATCATCTCTAGACTACTTATAATAGTTAATATGATGTAAAAGCTGTGTAAATAGTTGCTGATACTTGGCAAGTTCAAATTTTGCTCTTTGGAACTTTCTGAAGTTTTTTTCTGAATATTTTTGATCCACAGCTGGTTTAATCTAAGGATGCAGAACTGTGGAATTGAAGGGCCAACTGTACTTGTGTAAAGCATTTAGAACAGTGCCTGGCACATGTTTTATGGGCAATGATTGTCATTATAATAAATAGCCGTTCTAAAAGAGATTGGCCTCTTTTGGTTTTGACTGTCACCCTGAATGGACAAGAGAACCCCCGAAGTTCTCCAGCCTGGGAGTGTGGGGGGAGAGGGGTGTTAGTGCACACCACACGCCGCTCTCCTGGTGGTGCACTCACTCCAGACTCCTGTATGCAGTTGGTGTTTGGAACCAGTGCTTTAACAGTACCCACGGAAGTCCAGACTAGAACCAGGGTAACAGCCCTATGGGAGCCTTAGGCATGGAATAGCGAATCCAAGCTGCAGGCTCACAGGCAGCCAAGGCCTGCCAGCAGAAAGTATCATTAGCTCAATAAATGCATTTCAAAGAAAGGGAGGCAGCAAGTATATTCTGTGGCTCACTCTGGTATAGCAGGTGAAACAAGGAGGTAGGAAAAAGGAAGAAGACAGCCCGAGTGATGTATGATTTCCCTTCCTCTTCCTGCTTCTTTCACTAGTCACCTCTGCCCTGACCTCTCCTCACCTTTCACACCTGTATGAGAGGTCCTGCCAGGGAGCTGAACAGGGTGGGGTGCCATGATTGCAAAGACACCTGCAGGGCCTGGAGACTTAGAAGGTAACCACGCAGAGCCCTTCCCGGCTAACGCCAGCCTCAGCTGACATACATCCTGAGCTTTCTGCTGGACTGAAGGAACTGAGTGCCTTCATATACCAACAAGGGCATTCCTGGTGGCTTCGTGGTTCAGAATTCACCTACCAGTGTGGGAGCCACAGTTCTGATCGCTGGGTAGGGAAGATCCCCTGGAGAAGGAAATGGCAACCCACTCCAGTACTCTTGCCTGGGAAATTCCGTGGACAGAGGAGCCTGACAAGCCACAGTCCATGGGGTAGCAAAGAGTCAGACATGACTTAGC
Source organism: Oreotragus oreotragus (assembly GCA_006410675.1). Lineage (NCBI taxonomy): Eukaryota > Metazoa > Chordata > Mammalia > Artiodactyla > Bovidae > Oreotragus > Oreotragus oreotragus. The sequence goes on from SJYX01004937.1 coordinate 23,630, forward strand.
AGCTAAGCAACGTATACCAACAAGGGTATTCTGATTTCTCAAATGGTCAGGCTTGCGCAACCTTCTCTGAGTTCATCCTGCCAAAATAATTACTTGTATTACAAAGGGTGGTTTTTGTTTTGTTTTGTTTTGTAACATGGACTCAGAGCAGGTTGAATTACCTTACCTGTAGCGGAGCTTCTGTACACTTTGCATCCCAGGTCTGTCCCAAGGGGCATCTCCAGGGTCAGGCCACTGGGCTCTGTCATTGGCCCTGGCTTGTTAAACACTTTTGTTAATGAATGGCCTGAATGAAAACATAGAAAGAAACCAGATGACCCACAGCTGGGATAGTTAATATGATACATGACATATTCAAGTTCAGAATGATTTATATAGGATGGGATGCCAGGCCAAAACCAACATAATGAAGTTAAACAGGGATGGATGAACTTCAAGTCCTCTGCTTAGCTTTGGAATGTCAGGCACCAGGGTAGGACAGACCTGGCTTGGAAATACTCCTTTGTTTAGTCAAGTCCACGTAGATTTATCAGGACCACTGTGTGAAAGAAAGATGCTGTCTGAACCCTCAAAGGGAGTCTGATATAAACATGATATCTCAAAATGCTAAAGGTTTGGTAGTGTTTGGGGGAAGTGATATGCATATCTATATAAACACAAGGTACACAATATGAAGCATCATGTAAGTGACAAGACCACGGGGCTGGGAGACTTTCTCAGAGACAGATCATGCTCAGCTGGTAGTGCAGCTGGAGGAGGCTTCATGGGAGAGGCTCACAGTGGGCACTGAAAACCAGGAAAATTCTCTCTCTCTCTTTTCTTTTTAAGCAGGTAGCATAGTGAAGGAGAAAGAAGTAATGGTGGTAGTCAGCTAATGCAACATGTTGGGGGAGTGGGGAGCTATGAGTACCCTAAGTGACAAGTGGGCATATGTGTACACACATGTGCCTGGGTATGTGCCCACGGGAGTGGGGAGAGGATGAAACCAGGCTGTGCACAGACCAGAAAGACTGTGTTGATAACGTGGGCTTTCTTCAGTGGTACTGAAGGTCTTTGAAAAATGGGGGACTCCTGGGATGAAAGGAGCACTGGAGGTCTGTTCGTCTGGCCCCAGGGTGTAGGATGAATGGATGGAAGACTGGAGAGGCCAGAATACCAGTTGAGAGGCTAAAACACCTGTGAGAGAGGGCCTTGAGATTGGCAAAGCAAAGAAACTGCAGAATAAACTGAAGCAAGGATTCACATATTTGGCATTTGCGGAGAAGGCAGTGGCACTCTACTCCAGTACTCTCGCCTGGAAAATCCCATGGACGGAGGAGCCTGGTAGGCTGCAGCCCATGGGGTCGCTAAGAGTCCGACACGATTGAGCGACTTCACTTTCACTTTCATGCATTGGAGAAGGAAACGGCAGCCCACTCCAGTGTTCTTGCCTGGAGAATCCCAGGGACAGGGGAGCCTGGTGGGCTGCCGTCTGTGGGGTCGCAGCGTCGGACACAACTGAAGCGACTTAGCAGCAGGAGGCTGCCCATAGGTGTGGGAGTTAGACAGAAAGTGATCGGAGTGACTGCATTTTCAGGAAGAAGAATTGTGCTGGTTTGCGAAGGAGAGAGGCTGTGTTTAGGCTGATGTCTTGGCAGGACACTCCAAATTGGAAATTCAGAGCTGGCGCGTGGAGAGGCAGTAGCCTGAGACAGCTTCAGCGGTCTTCTGCACAGACTGGTCTCTGCAGCCGGCACAGCGAGACACCACTGTAAAGTGAGGAGCAGGCCAAGGACAACGTTGTGGGTGTCCTTCACACTTGAGGAGCCCAGGATGACTAAGGACAGTGAAGGGGCAGTTCATGTGCAAAGGGTTGCGAGTGTTAGCTGATCACAAGCTTCCCATAACCTAGTCCTTTTTTCTTTTTCAAAGAAAAGACTCAATCCCAGGCTTCATGTCTGTATCCCAGAAATATAGGACTTAAACTTTTTTATCCTGCCCAGGTGTCCTCCCGGGACTCTGTGTGGTCCCGTCTCCTTTCCCCTAACTCTCTCAGTCCAGGAGCAGAGGCCTTGAGGGAATGGGACTCAGTGCTTTCAGGCTGTACCCTGGAGGAGCAGATGTGCTGCCTGAGGCACAGAGAAAGAAGGGAGAGGGAGCAGAATTATTAATCCATTAGGTAAAGGTCCTCTAAGTGCTTTTAGTGGCAATCAGGTTACAGGCCTCACATCAGAAAATTTATAGACCCATCCACAGCCTCATGCTGGAAAGGTCTGAAGGAAGCCTGTTCTTCTTATTATTTTAAAAACGATGATAAAGCCACAATCAACAACAACAAAAGTCTGTTTTAGAAAATCCTAGGTCTTCGTGTTCAAGGGTTTCTCTTTAGTTTTAAAACGATTACTTTATTTTTAAGCTAATATTAAACATTTTAAGGTAAAATTACTAAAACTTTCCTTCTAACACAACTATGTTTTGTTCTTGCTCCCTTCTCATCCTCAATTTTACCCCCTTTATCATTAAAAAAAAAAACAACTGGGAGAAAAAGACAATTTCACTTAATATAACTGCTTCCAATTTTATGTCTGTATTATTTCTAGCCATATATGTAAATCTTAAAAAATTGTAATCGGTGTCTGTGCAATTCTGTGCTCTATCTTTTTACCTAATGTTATTTCCTTTTTCTGTATAGTCTTATTTTCACTTAAAATGTCTGCATGATATTCTGTTACACAAATGTGCTATCATTTGTTAAATCGTTTTCTGTTTTGGGACATGGCATTTGCTTTCCTTTTCTCCTTATTGTAAATAACATGGCTATAAACAGTACATGTATCTTTTTTTCTTCTCTTGGATTATTTCTTTGGAAGCAATTCCCAGGAGTGAAATGATTAGGCCAAAGGATATGAATGTTTTTATGGTTCTTGATAAATGCTACCAAATTAGCCCTGGGCGGCCTTCCTTCTGCAAAGGCTCACTGTACCTAGTATGTAAATTGCAGGCTAAGTGAGACGTGCCAGGAAGGAAGCGTGAGGTGACAATGCCCCGTGGAATCTGGTTCAGTCCAGAGCCCCATCTTCCCACTGTACTCTTGTGGGTCCCGCCGCCCCTGCTAGCAGGGAGGAGGGGAGGGCAGGAAAGGGGTGTGGACACCCTGGGAAATGAAGCAACCATTTGGACTTCCTACTGGAGCAGCTGCAGATAGGGGGAAATTACGCATCAGCAAGAGGGGGGCAGGGCAGAGTAAGCCAGAGGACACTCAGAACTTCACCCACAGATCAAGGATGGAGGCAGAATAGTCTGTTTGAGCTGGCCTCTAGGAAGCAATGATTGGGCTTGCTCCTAGGAAATCCCTTGCCATCATGGGCAAGGATGGTCTGGGTTAGGAAGACTAAGCAATCGCCACTCACTCCCTTGCTTAGTAAAGATTTCCTGTGTGCCCACTGTGTCAGGTTCTATGCTGGGAATTCTGGACTCAAAGGGGAATAAAACTGGGCTACTTCCCTCAGAGAGCTTGCAGTCCAGTAAGGAAGTCAGAACAGATGATTACAGTAGTTTGGTCAAGTATGCTGATAAATCTGTGCTCAGCAGATAGATCTGGGTGTGACTCAGGGGATGGAAAGACTTCCCAAAGGAAGTGATGCCTGAGCATGGTTGGAAGGATGAGGAAGAGCTGGAGAGCTGAAGAGAGAGAAGGATGCTGCAGCTGGAGAGCATGTTGAAGGGGGAGGGGAGAACGTGGAGTGCAGCTAGGTTTAGTGGGTGCTGCCCAAGACTCCCCAGGGCTTGATCCAGGAAGCACCAGGATTTCCATGCAGAGTCTCTGGGGGCACAGTGCCATTGCAGAGGGAGAGCTTAAAGGGCCAGCTTTGAAGCTGTATCTGTAGGGCAGGCACACTTAACTTAAACTGGACATGTATTTGGCATGGCTGCTGAGACTACAGGGAACGTTCAGGCTCTCAGAAGCCACACTTTGTGTTGCCACATGGTTTAGTCCACATGCAGTGGAGGACAGGGAGTTAGGTGATTAGAATCACATTTTTAAAAGTTCACTGTCGCTATGGTCCCCAGGGAATGGATTGGAGAGAGCATGACATGGAGACCTTTAGAGGGCTATTCCATTATCTGGACTAACAACCAGGCAAGGTAGGCTTTGGAAAGGACCACGAAGGCAGAGGGGGAAAGAGGAGTTTGAGGGGTGACCCGTCCTCACAGGCTGAGAGTTTTCCATCTGAGCCCTAACTGAAGACTCAGGGAAGAGGCAGCGTGGTCCCCAGGCCTGTGCAGGTGCACTGTGTGTGCGTGTGCTCAAAGAGAACCGACTGAGTCTTACAGTCTAGCTGGAAGGAGCCAGGCACGGTGGTACCGGAATTCAGGGGTCTGGACCAAATTCTGTTGCTGTGGAAATTGCTGTGGGGTCTTGAATCATTGGTAGAAGATCTGGGGCCCTCAACAGGATGATCATTCCGGCTTATTGCATGCCTGGCTTATTGGGAGGATTAAATGAGTTAATGTGTTCATTGTCAAGGACTTAGAAGAGGTATAAAGGATGGGACAGATGCAAGGTGTTGTCACCTCTGTGTTTTGAAAAACACAGGGAAGTATCTGTAAATAACTTGGTGCCTCAAAGAGAAGCCTGCTCTCTGGAGTGTATGAGGCAGGGTAGGGGTGGGAGGTCAGTGGGCATGTACTTCTGGTTGGGCCTCTGCTTCCTCCTCTCCTGTGGTTTTTCTCTGAAGCTCCGCGCAGCTGTTACAGAAAGGCCAGGCTGGGCCCTGCCCAGATCACTCTGCTCAGAGGCAGAGGCTGCCTTTCAAGCTACAAAGAGGCAACCAGTGGGGTGGGCAGGACTTCCTGACTCTAGTGTGTGGGTCCGCCCCTGGCCTGACACCCCAGGACCCTGCCAGGAGGCCCTGCGTCCTCAGGAAAGACCTGCTGTCCGTGCAAGAGGACCACCGCCTTGGCCACCATCTAAGAGCTCTGTTGCAGCTACAGTAGGGGCAGCGTTCAGGAGCTACAGGGACTCCCCCGGTCCAGTGAAGCATTTTGAATTTTGGAAGCAAAGGCACCAATTAACAGAGCATAGCGGGGAAAGGGCCAGAATCCACCCCAGCCAGTCACTCTGCTTATGTGAAGCTGAGCAGTTTCGAAAGAGTAGGGAAAAAGTTGAGGTGCCTTTGCCTTGCCAGCTGTCAGCACGAGTATATACAGTCTGACGGGCTGGGGAGGCGTGGGGCGCGGCCTGTATTCGTTTGCTAGGGCTGCCAGAACAATGTACCACAGACTGGGGGGCTTAAACCCAGAAATTTATTTTCTCACAGTTCTGGAGTACAATCTCATCCTGAGGTACTAAGGACTAGGACATCAACATGTAAATTTGAGGGCTACAATCCAATATATAACAACATCCCCAGACCTAAAGCCTCACTTCCAGCTGTGGGTGAGGATGGAAAGAATTGCGGTAGAGGTCACCAAGCCGCAGGGAAGGAAATGGCCCTTGAAGGTCTCTGAAGACCCAGCCTTTTGCTCCCTGCCTGGCCACTTCCCGCCACTCCTAGGAAGAGGCACCCTGCTGTCTGCACAGGCAGTGTTGCTGCCTGGCTCTCCTCCTCCTCCGCTTTGCCTTGAGCCCAGGCACAGCTTCCAGCACCTTCTGGGTAGATAAACTCATATCACCTCTCCTGCCAACACTGCGTACAATGCGATGGACTCCACATTTGAGTTTTCCGGCCATTCTGAGCTGCCTTCGGTATTCTGCGTCTTTAGGGCTCTGCCCTGAACTTCCCTGCTCTTCCCATTCTCCTCTGGGGAGTCTTGTCATCCTGGGCCTTTTACTCTCCAGTCACTAGTCCATTTAGGGGGCCAGGGCTGCCTAGCCAAGACGAAGGGGCGAGGCATGGCGGGGCCCCTTGTCCGTCCTGACCCACCAACTGCCTGTCATCCCTGTATTCTGAGATCACTGGGCCAGCAGGAGGAGGCTGCGTCGGACAGGCACTCTCCCAGTTATCCTGGGGGCTGCCCTCCGCCCGCAGCTCCGCCCCTGCCTGAGTCTCCTCTCCCCTGGAGAGTCTGCCACCAGCGCCTTTTCCCACGGGAGGCTGCTGCCCTGCTATCACGTCCTGGGAGGAGTTTTTCCCCAGCCCTGCTCCTATCTCTCTTCACTGTCCATTTCCCCCCTTATCGTCTGGAGAGGAAAGGATATGAGTTGAAAAGGAACCCTGTTCCATTTAGTTGAACCCTCTTTAAAGCTGAAACCTCACCATGGCCCGATTCTGGAGTGTATTTTCAGCCAGGAGGCCTAGGTAAAGATCCAAGCAGTTGTCAGACTGGAACCAGGCCTGCCCTCCATAAAAAGAGACTGACCGGTTGCTACCCCAGCTGGGAGCACACCCTTTCTAATGACAAAAACTGTGAACAAATTCAGAGCTGATGAGCAATGTGTTTTGCCCCATCTTTCCAAATTCACTGCCTTTTTTGTCAACGTATATTTGTGTGATTCTCATTTTTGAACAAAACACTGTGAATTTCTCAGTTCCTTTTCTCTGTGTGTTCCATGCACATCCCCATGTATTAGAAAGGTTGAGTATTTGTAATTTTTAAGAGGAAATTGTTGTATTGCCTTCATAGTCTATCATTTTCTTCAACTATTCTCTGAACTGTAATATTCAGATGATGTTTAAGTTTTCACCTCACGTGAAAAGCAATGCTGTAGATGATTTTGTATAAGCTGCATATTTCTTATTTCCTCAGCATATAGTCTAAAAATAGAATAAAGAATTTTCAAGATCTTGTCACATCTGTCCATCTGTCCTAAATTGCTTTAGTCATGTTCCATTGTGATGCCGTGGACTGTAGCCCACCAGGCTCCTCTGTCCATGATGTTCTCCAGGCAAGAGTTATGGAGTGGGGCTCCCATGCCCTCCTCCAGGGGATCTTCCCAACCCAGGGATTGAAGCCGTGTCTCTTGTCCTCTCCTGCATTTGCAGGTGGGTTCTCTGCCACTGGTGCCACTTGGAAGTCCTCTTGTTACCTAGTCCTAGATTATTGATTCAAGAGAAGGTAGGATTAATAACGTGTAGTGCTAATAGCGGTTTTTAAGGGAGCAGTTTCCCCCCCCAATCCTGGCAGCTCTGGCTTTCTGTTGTTATAACAGTTTGCCAGTTTACATCTTGGTATTGACTGTCAACGTCTTGTGTCTTCCCAAATTATAACTTTGAGTCAGTATTTTCTCTCCGTGCTTCGGAAGTTTATCTTCTTTGATGTTTGTTGATGTCTATTCTACACAGATTTCATATGTATGAGTACATTGTGTGACTTCCCTTAGCAAGCCTCTCCACCAAGCCTTCTTTAGATCCAAGCCATAGTTCTCAACTACGGATACATGTTAGAGTCACGTGGAGTTTCTGAAAAACAGAACCTGGGGGACGTCCTTGGTGATCCAGGGGTAAAGAATCCGTCTTTCAATACAGGGGACGTGGGTTCGATCTCTGATCAGAAGACCAAGATCCCACATGCCATGGGGCAACTAAGTCAAAGTGCTGCAACTAGAAGGAAGCCCACGCTCTGCGCCTACTGAACCCGATGCTACAACAAAGGCCCAGCAGAGCCAAAAGCAAGTAAAAATACATTGCTTCAGGGACTTCCCTGGTGGGCCAGTGGATGAAACAGAGAATCTGGGCCCCCTTGCGAGATAAAGGAGAGGAGCTGAGCAGACTGCTGGTCTCGTCTAACAGATGGGGACCCCAAGGCCCAGGGACTTGATCCAGAAACCAAAACCTCAGTCTTTTCCAGTGGGGATGTCTTTAAACCAATAAATATTTATTGTACACCTACTATGTTAGCCACTCTGCTAGGAATAGGGGAAAGTTGAGATGAAGGCTGTGGTATGTCCTTCCAGGGGCTCATGCTCTGGTGAGGGGGACAGATGGCTCAGAGTGGCAAGGGAAGTGTTATGAGAGAGGCTTCCATGGCTGGCTGTGACGACAGAGCCCTGGGGAGAAGTCCACGAAAGCTTCTGGGAGGAGGGATCAAGAATCTGGACCTGGGACGGGGACGAAGAGATATCCAGATAGAGAGAATAAGGATGAAGGAATCTGAGATGGAGCCACAGGATATGCAAAGACACAGAGGCATGGAAATGCATAGCGTGTTTAGAGGGCTGCAGACAAGTTCATGCTAGGTAAGAGTGCTCTATGGAGCTGGACTGCCAGGGTTGGAATCCCGGGTCCAACACAGCTTTGTCACCTTGGGAAAGTCGTTTAGCCTCTTTAAGCTCTGATTCCTCCATCCACAAAGTGAAAATCATAACACTTGGCTGGTTGGTGGTAGATCCAATGAGATCATCTTTGTTAAGCACTAAGTATAGTAGTTGGCACACGGTGAATGTTCAATAAGTATTGGCTTTTCTTATTGAGAAAAAGTTTTATCTTTTAGGGAGGAAAGATGGATAGGAGCCTTGGGCTTCCCTGGTGGCTCAGAGGTTAAAGCGTCTGCCTCCAATGCGGGAGGTTCAATTCCTGGGTCGGGAAGATCCCCTGGAGAAGGAAATGGCAATCCACTCCAGTATTCTTGCCTGGAGCATCCCATGGACAGAGAAGCCTAGTAGGTTACAGTCCACGGGGTCGCAAAGAGTCGGACACGACTGAGCGACTTCACTGACTCACTGATGGATAGGAGCCTTAGATAGAAGTTTTTTTTGTTTTTTAATGATAGTATATTTTTATTTTATTTTTTAATTATTTATGCTCAGTTGCTCAGTTGTGTCCAGCTCTTTGTGACCCTGTGGACTGTAGTCTGCCAGGCTCCTCTGTCCCTGAGATTTTCCAGGCAAGAATACTGGAGTGGGTTGCCATTTCCTACTCCATTTATATTGTTTGTGTGTTTCTTATTTGTGGTTGCACTGGGTCTTTGTTGCTGCTCGTGGGTTTTCTTTAGTTGCAGCGAGCAGGGGCTATTCTTGTTGTGGAGCACAGGCCCTAGGCACTCCAGCTTCAGGAGCTGCAGCACGTGGGCTCAGGCATTGTGGCTCAAGGGCTCCCTGTGGCACATGAGCTTAGTTGCTTTGCATCATGCAGAATCTTCCCACACCAGGGATCGAACCTGTGTCCCCTGCCTTGGCAGGCGGATTCTTATCCACGGCTCCACCAGAAAAGTCCCACACTAAGATGCTTTGATTGTGTAGTAGGTACTATATAGTAGGTTGGCCAAGCAAAGATAGATTTTAGACAGATTGTTTGGGCAGCAGAAGGGAGAATGGGCAAGAGAAAGCAAAGCAGAGGCAAAGAGACCAGTTAGGTGACCACAATCAAGGGCGAGATGATAGGGGCCCGTAGCAGGGATATGAAGAGGCCAGGCTGGAGACAGAGCTAGAATAAAAATGGCTAGGCTTGGTGACTTACTGGATGTGATAAGGCAAGGGAGGGAGCAGGATCTGAGGTGTTCTACTTCCACCACCTTTCTGGTCTTTTAAAATTTATTTTTACTTGTGCTGGGTCTTCATTGCTGCACATGGGCTTCCTCTAGTTACAGGGAGCAGAGGCCACTCTTCATCGTGGTGCACAGGCTTCTGACTGCAGAGGCTTCTGTAACAGGAGGAGAGCGCCGACTCCGGGGTGTGCAGGCCTCACTAGTTGCAGCACGCCGGGCTCAGTAGTGCGGCTCACGAGCTCTAGAGCGCAGGCTCACTGGTGCAAGGGCTTAGTTGCTCTGAGGCATGTGGAATCTTCCTGGACTAGGGAGCAAACCCATGTCCCTACACTGGCAGATGGATTTTTATCCACTGTACCACCAGGGAAATTCCTCTGCCGCCTTTAAATCTGCTGCTCAGCCAGATCCTGCAGGCTCAGCAATCATATCCTTTCCAAATGGGCCTGCCATCCTTGATCTTCAGGACTCTCGGGAACTGCCTTGCTGGGATTGGGAAGGCTGTGGAGGAAGAGCACAAGAGCCTTTTATGTCCAAAACTAGATGGAGGCTACCCGTCTCCCAAGGAAATGAGCTCAGCTTCCTCAAATCTTCCCTCCTACAAAGGAAATCTCAAGTCTGGTGACTTGGACCCTGCTCAGGACGCTCACTGACATAATCTTGGGCATCCAGATGTCTTGGGCCATCAGAGCATGTGGTCCAGGCCTATGTCTGCCTGGGGGGTGGGGGTGGCCCATAGGAGGGAGGTGCTCTGCAGAGCAGAAACGGCTCAAACCAGATATTACCTTGTTCGCTTTCCCTGTGAAAAAAAAGAGAGACCATTTTACTTTCCTGTTTTATTTATTTTTTAGGGATCAGTCAGATATTTTCAATTCCTCGAGTTTCCTGCCGTCTACAGGTGTTTCCTGTGGTGTTGCACTCAGAAAGGGTAGAGCCAGGGCATAATCAGCTTTGTTCCTGAGACTTCCAAAAAGTCTGCCCCCTCTGGCCTGAAGGCGCCACATCCAGGTCCCCATGGGCAAGGTGGGGTGAATACAGGCCTCTTGCATAATTGGCTCTGCATTCTCCACCGCTCACCTGTGGTGCAAGGCAGGACTCTCTCTGAAGACCAACTGCTAAGCAGAACTGTTGGGGAGAGAGGAGAGGAAGTCTTTGGTTTTCAGTGTTAACTCTGGTTGTTGAGTGCCTAGCAACTGTGGCCTTATTGACAGAGGTGCTAGGTAACTCCAGTAGAATTACTCTTCACTGCTCATGTGTAGGACAATTCTCCCATCTCCAAACCAATTATGACAGCCTCACAGAGCAGGTGCTTGTTTGCTTTTATCCCCCAAAAGTTATGCTCAACTAAAATTTTAGGGAAATCATCATGTGTCTCATGCACAGCAAAAGCACATGATGAGAAATCCCTTTATCAAGTGAAGAAACTGTTAGTAAGGCACATAGTCTCTCTCAGTTGATCTATTTGACAGTATTTATGGAGGCTTACACCTGTCTTTTAGAAGGAAAGAAGCAGACGTTTACTGAAGACCTTTCTTACACAGACTGTCTTTTAGAACCATCCCAGTTGTTCTGTGAGCTGGCTATTAGTGATCCATTTTGTTGATTAGGAGGTTAAGGCTCAGGATGGTTAAGGAGTCTAGTAGCTGCTGATGGGCAGGAGCGGTACCTGAACTCTTTTCATTCTATCTGGAGTTCTGTTTTCTAAGCCCCCTTAGAATTCAAGGAGAAGGTAATAATACCTTTGATACGTTTATTATTAAGAACAATGGTATAGTGATGTTCAAATAGTAAAAACAAATTTATATATTAAACCAGAAGTTACTTCCTTGGATTATCCAGGAAAATAGGTGGAATACAATAAAAACCTACTTCCCATAAATCAGAAGTAGCAAACTGGTAGCCTTCTGGGCCAAATGCTGCAGGCAAACATTCTCCACCCCTGCTGAGGTTTTCTTTTCTTTTTTATCTGAACTGATGTTAAAAACTAAATACATGGTACTTAAAAATCTGGATTTTAATCTCTTGATAAACCAGATTATTTAGTGATGCTGGACCTTGAATTATGCTTTGAAAAACAGCTCCGTGTGACCCATGCAGGCAGTGGGCTCAACCTGAAGAGCATCTGGGAAGGCAGGGGTTTTCTCCCACACCCCTACCCCTCCCTTTACATTTCCTGCCTGGTCTCTGAAGGCTCCCGGGTTTGCAAGTGAAGTCGCTCAGTCGTGTCCGACTCTGCGACCCCATGGACTGTAGCCTACCAGGCTCCTTAGCCCACGGAATTTTCCAGGCAAGAGTACTGGCGTGGGTTGCCATTTCCTTCTCCAGGGGATCTTCCCAACCCAGGGNCGGGTTTGCAAGTGAAGTCGCTCAGTCGTGTCCGACTCTGCGACCCCATGGACTGTAGCCTACCAGGCTCCTTAGCCCACGGAATTTTCCAGGCAAGAGTACTGGCGTGGGTTGCCATTTCCTTCTCCAGGGGATCTTCCCAACCCAGGGATCGAATCAGGGTCTCCTGCACTGTAGGCAGATGTTTTGCCATCTGAGCCACCAGGGAAGCCCCAAATGATGTGGGATGGGGTTGTGGAAATAGGTTGTAAAGTACACTCAGGACCTTAATGGGTCTTACACCCTTTTCCATCTACTCCGAAAGAGGTCATTACTCCCAGCTGTCAGGGCGCATGCTCACAGTGGCAGCCCCAGCTCAGAATTTACATCACTGACATCTAGAGTAGAAGTCGCTTTCATAGAAGGGAGGACGTCTGTGTTACACTAAAAGTCAGAGTGGCCAAGTTTTGAGCCCAGCTCCACTATACCAGCATGTGCCTCCGGAAAAGTAACTTTATGCTTCCTTGTAAAATAGGGCTAATAATGTTTACTTCTCAAGACTGTTGAGGATTCAGTGAGCTGTCTGTGATACGCCCTGAACATAGTAAGCACTCAGTTAATATTGATTACTGATCCCTTTTTCCTTTCTAAAAGTAATGAATACATAAGCCCCCAGGGGACATTGCTTATCTCCAGGGAGTAAATGAGTCCACGCTGAGCCTTCCAAGACTTTTATAGAAAATCAGAGTATCTGCTAAGATGGAAGGGGACATTTTGGCTTCAGATTGATCGTTTCCTTGACCAGAGAGCAGTTTGTAATAGCGAAAAGAGAACATTTAAAAATGTTTGGGGAGCTATTACAAATGGGGCAAATTGGTCTAGATTTTAGTAAACCTAAAAACAGCTTTAGGGTCATGTTTTTAAACTAGTGGCACAATATCTTTATGGAATTGTGAACTTCACTTCCTCCTTCTCCCCTCTGGGCATATGTGTCCTGAGCCTCAACGCCCAAGCCCTTGTTTTGATACTTTTAGAAGACTGACAACGTGCTACAAAGTTTTTTCCAAGTATTTGTTCACACCAGACTTCCCCAAAAGATTTGGTGAGTAAGCTTGAAACTCTCATTTCAAAATTAAAAAAAAAAAAATTTAATTTGATGGTTTTCATACTATGTCTTGGCATCTTGCTTTCTTTTCCTTGAAAACATAAATCATGGACAGCCCTATGAACTGGTTCTAATATACTCTTTCAGATACACATACACCATTTTACATGACTGATATCATAGCAAGCATGCTGAGTTTTTACAGGCAGTATTTTTCTTTTAGTTTGCCTCCTCCAAATCAGCTCTCCTCCCCGTCACCTCAGCTTCCAGAAACCTCATATATACCTTTCTGTAGGATATTTCATCTTCTTTAACTATACATATTGTTGTTTCTGTTTAGTTGCTAAGTCAGGTCCAGCTCTTTGCAACCCCATGGACTGTAGCCCACCAGGCTCCTCTGTCCATGGGATTTCCCAGGCAAGAATACTGGAGTGGGTTGCCATTTCCTTCTTTAAGAGATCTTCCCAACCCAGGGATCGAACCGGCATCTCTTGCATTGGGAGGCAAATGCCTTACCTCTGAGCCACCAGGGAAGCCCGCATATAAATTATTACATATATGTTAGATACACATATGATGGATAGGTATATGTACACATAGACACAGATGGAGATAGATTGTTTAGTTGTTGCTTTATAAAACCAGGATCATATTATACACATTTCTCTGCATCTTACTGTTCTCACTTTACAATTTTTCATGGAAGTTTGGAATGCTCTAATTCATCCTTTTTAATGGTTTTATAATAGCTTGTTAATGTGAATGGACCACAAAACATTTCCCCTTTTATGGGTATTTAATTTGTTTCCAAAGTTTTGCCTCTATAAACAGCGCTGCAGTCAATCTCCATGTCTTTATATACTGAGGCTTATATGTCTGTGGAGCATGGGGCTGAGTCAAAAGGTTTGTGTAATCTAAATGTTGCCAGGTAACTTTCCTAAAAAGCTGTACAGCTCAATTTCCTCCGGCAGTCTGCGATGGTTCCTTTTCCCACTTCCCAAAGAGTGATGGCTGTTTTATCCCCTCTCCCCTCTCCTTGCTTATCTGATATACATAAAGAGAAATCTTAGTGCTATTAATAATTCAATTTGCATTTGCCTGAAAACTTGTAAGCTTGAGCATCTTTTTATGTTTATTGCCTTTTTAAATCTGCTTTTCTATGAATTGCTTGTGCTGTGCTATGCTTAGTTGCTCAGTCGTATCCAACTCTTTGGGACCCGGTGGACTGTAGCCCACCCGGTTCCATGGAATTCTCTAGCCAGGAATACTGGAGTGGGTTGCCATGCCCTGCTCCAGGGGGTCTTCCCAACGCAGGGATCGAACCCAGGTCTCCCACATGGCAGGCGGATTTTTTACCATCTGAGCCACCAGGGAAGCCCGAAAATACTGGAGTGGGTAGCCTATCCCTTCTCCAGGGTTTCCCGACCCAGGAATCGAACCTGGGTCTCCTGCATTGCAGACAGATTCTTCACCAGCTGAGCTACCGGGGAATTCCTTGCTTATTTATATCCTTTCTTATATATTGTTCCCATCATTTTGTGAGAGGATTTTGTATAACAGATATTATCTCCTTCTCATCTGTGTTACAAATAACTTTTTGGGTCTATTGTTTTTGACCCAGGAATCGAACCTGGGTCTCCTGCATTGCAGACAGATTCTTCACCAGCTGAGCTACCGGGGAATTCCTTGCTTATTTATATCCTTTCTTATATATTGTTCCCATCATTTTGTGAGAGGATTTTGTATAACAGATATTATCTCCTTCTCATCTGTGTTACAAATAACTTTTTGGGTCTATTGTTTTCTTTTTACTTCATTTGTAGTATTTTTGCCTTTACAAAAGTTTTTCTTTTGTTTATAGTGTGTGTGTGTGCACACGCGTGCTGTCGTGTCCAACTCTTTTGTGACCCTGTGAGGCTGCCAGGATCTGTCCATGAATCTTCCCAACCCAGGGATCGAACCCCAGTCTCTTGCATCTCCTGCATTGGCAGGAAAATTCTTTTCCACTGAGCATTTGTTTTTAGTAGAGGGACTTAAATATATATATATATCAGCCTCCGGGATTTCTTTCTTAGTTAAAAAGGGAAATGTTTCATTTTAACACTCTTTTACCCTATACTTTGCTGTTACACCTTATGTTTCTAAGCTAACTAATCTCAGTTTGCCTTCAAAATGACAGTGAACCCCAGAGGCAGGCGTGGGAAATTAACAAAGCATGCTGTAAACTGTTATCACAGGCTCCTCTCAGACCATGTGTACATTCTCGGACCAGATTCTATAGCTGATACCAGCCTGGAATTTTTCTGTCCTCAGCTCTTAGCCTCTGTCTTCTCCTCCTTCCCCACCAGTACCCTCCCCCATTTGCTCCTTAAATAGAAGTTTTTCCATCCATTTTCCCAGCTCTCTTCTATATTTTGTCCTTCTTTCTGGTGGGATACATGTTCCTGAACTCTCCATATCCCTGCCCCAGGACCTCCTAGGATCACAGAGTTCTTTCCTCCATCTGCGCTGGGTCCCCCACCCTCCCCTGAATATCCAACCCTCTCTCCAAGATTGTCTTCATCACTGCCTGACTGCCCCTTTGCAGTTCTGGTTTGCTTGGGAAGAATTCAGGACAAATGTTTTCCTTTAAACTCCTTGCTGGATTTACCTTTTCAGGATAAATTCCAAATACCTTGGCTTCAAATATAATAATAGACTGCATTTAGTGAGGACTATTATGTGCCAGACTATGCTGAATACTGTATACGTCACTTGATTCTTACCCAAGCTTACAATGCAAATGCTGCTATCCTCACTTTACAGACAAGGCCCCTGAAATTTGCAGAGGTTGGTTACTGCCCAAGGACCAGAGTGAGGATATGAACAAGCATTCTGTCTCCGGAGCACTGTCTGTAAGCACCTTCTGATCCAGTCCCCCCGCCCCTGTTCTTACTCCATCACTTCTCCTTCCTGGGTCTTCTGACACATCCACATTTACAGCATGGACTGCTCCGTGGGCCACGGATCATGCTGTATGCATACAGCTTCTGTGTCATTGTCTGCTTAACTTGCTTTTGTGTTTGATCCACCTTTGCTTCATGTGTCCCTAGCTGGACTGTCAGCTTCAACAGAACAGCGATCATGACTTAATTTCTCTGTAACTGTCCTCTCCTCCAAAGTTGCTGGCTGATTGCTTTTTATTTTTCAGGAACTTCCTTCCGTTCAGTTCAGTCACTCAGTCGTATCCAACTCCTTGGGACCCCAAGGACTGCAGAATGCCAGGCCTCCCTGTCCATCACCAACTCCTAGAGTTTACTCAAACTCATGTCCATCGAGTTGGTGATGCCATCCGACCATCTCATCCTCTGCTGTCCTTTTCTCCTCCTGCCTTCAATCTTTCCCAGCATCGGGGTCTTTTCCAGTGAGTCAGACTTGGCATCACGTGGCCAAAATATTGGAGCTTCAGCTTCAGCATCAGTCCTTCCAATGAATGTTTAGAACTGATTTCCTTTAGGATGGACTGGTTGGATCTCCTTGCAGTCCAAGGGACTCTCAAGAGTCTTCTCCAACACCACAGTTCAAAAGCATCAGTTCTTCAGCACTCAACTTTCCTTATAGTCCAACTCTCACATCCATACATGACTACTGGAAAAACCATAGCTTTGACTAGATGGACATTTGTTGGCAAAGTAATGTCTCTGCTTTTTAATATGCTGTGTAGTTTGGTCATAGCTTTTCGTCCAAGGAGCAAGCATCTTGGAATTATCTTGAAATTATCACAGCTGCAGTCATCATCTGCAGTGATTTTGGAGCCCCCCCAAATAAAGTCTCTCACTGTTTCCATTATTTCCCCATCTATTTGCCATGAAGTGATGGGACCTGATATCCTGATCTTAGTTTTCTGAATGTTAAGTTTTAAGCCAGTTTTTTTACTCTCCTCTTTCACTTTCATCATGAGGCTCTTTAGTTGTTCTTCACTTTCTGCCATAAGGGTGGTGTCATCTGTATATCTGAGGTTATTGATATTTCTCCCAGCAATCTTGATTCCAGCTTGTGCTTCATCCAGCCTGGCATTTCGCATGATGTACTCTGCATATAGATTAAAGAAGCAGAGTGACAATATACAACCTTGATGTACTCCTTTCCCATTTGAAACCAGTCTATTATTCCATGTCCAGTTCTGAACTTCCTTCAGCCTTCACTAAATTGTTTAACCAAGACTCTATAGGAATATTCAGTTCAGTTCAGTTGCTGAGTCGTGTCCGACTCTTTGCAATCCCATAAATTGCAGCACGCCAGGCCTCCCTGTCCATCACCAACTCCCGGAGTTCACCCAAACTCATGTCCATTGAGTCAGTGATGCCATCCAGCCATCTCCTGTCATGCCCTTCTCCTCCTGCCCTCAGTCTTTCCCAGCATCAGGGTCTTTTCCAACGAGTCAGCTCTTCGCATGAGGTGGCCAAAGTACTGGAGTTTCAGCTTCAACATCAGTCCTTCCAGTGAACACCCAGGCCTGATCTCCTTCAGAATGGACTGGTTGGATCTCCTTGCAGTCCAAGGGACTCTCAAGAGTCTTCTCCAACACCACAGTTCAAAAGCATCAATTCTTTGGTGCTCAGCTTTCTTCACAGTTCCACTCTCACATCCATACATGACCACTNAAGGAATGATGCTAAAGCTCAAACTCCAGTACTTTGGCCACCTCATGTGAAGAGTTGACTCATTGTAAAAGACTTTGATGCTGGGAGGGATTGGGGGCACGAGAGGAAGGGGATGACCGAGGATGAGATGGCTGGATGGCATCACTGACTCGATGGACATGAGTTTGGGTGAACTCTGGGAGTTGGTGATGGACAGGGAGGCCTGACGTGCTGCAATTCATGGGGTCGCAAAGAGTCAGACACGACTGAGTGACTGAACTGAACTATTTGGGTAGCAATTTGACAATTGTCAAGCAGGGGCCACCAAGTCTTTGAAAGATCCTCCCCTTTAATCCTGTGTTTCTACTTCTGGGGATATTTTCTCAGAAACACATAGAAATTTAAAAAATTAAAAAGGGTCTGTATACAATTATTTCCATTATGATGTTATCAAAATACTGAAAAACAAAATATGGGAGTGACTAAATATAGTACCCATATTGTTATTTCTGAATCTTAGTGATCAAGTGATATTAATCATTATTTTCCATATCTTGGGTAAATCTCCCTTTTAGATATTTTCAGATATAACTTCAATATCTGCAGGTTTTGTTATCCTATAATTTTAATGGATTCAGTAATATGAATTTCTATACCATGAAAGCATTTTAAAATCAAAATATGTTTGTTTTCTTTTTTTAAATTTAACATTTCCAAAAAACCACATTTAACATAAGGACTGGGATAACCATGATGGTGTGGTCACTCAACTAGAGCCAAACATTTGGAGGTGTGATGTCAAGTGGCCTTTAGGAAGTATTACTATGAACAAAGCTAGTGGAGGTGATGGAATTCCAACTGAGCTATTTCAAATCAAAAAAGGTGATGCTGTGAAAGTGCTGCACTCAATATGCCAGCAAATTTGGAAAACTCAGCAGTGGCCATAGAATTCAAAAAGGTCAGTTTTCATTCCAATCCCAAAGAAAGGCAGTGCCAAAGAATGCTCAAGCTACCACACAATTACACTCATCTCACATGCTAGCAAAGTACTGCTCAAAATTCTCCTAGCTAAGCTTCAACAGTACATGAGTCAAGAATTTCCAGATGTTCAAGATGGATTTAGAAAAGACATAGGAACCAAAGATCAAAATGCCAATCCGTTGGGTCATCGAAAAACCAAGAGAGTTCCAAAAAAAAATCTACTTCTGCTTTATTGAGTACACTTAAGCCTTTGACTGTGTGGATCACAACAAATTGTGGGAAATTCTTAAAGAGATGGGAATACTAAACCACTTTACCTGCCTCCTAAGAAGCCTGTATGCAGGTCAAGAAGCAACAGTTAGAATCAGATATCGGAACAATGGACTAGTTTCAAATTGGGAAAGGAGAACGTCAAGGCTGTATTTTGTTACCCTGCTTATTTAACTTATATGCATAGTACCTCATGTGAAATGCCAGACTGGATGAAGTACAAGCTGGAATCAAGGCCCCCAGGAGAAATTTCAATAACCTCAAATATGCAGATGACACCACCCTTATGGCAGAAAGTGAATAGAAACTAAAGATCCTCTTGATGAGTGTGAAAGAGCAGAGTGAAAAATTTGGCTTAAAACTCAACATTCAGAAAACTAAGATCATAGCATCCAGTCCCTTCAGTTCATGGCAAATAGAAGAGAAACAATGAAAACAGTGACAGACTTTATTTTCTTAGGCTCCAAAATCACTGCTGATGGTAACTGCAGCCATGAAATTAAAAGACTCATGCTCTTTGGAAGAAAAGTTGTGAAGAACCTAAACGGCATATTAAAAAGCAGAGACATTACTTTGCCAACAAAGGTCCATCTAGTCAAAGCTATGGTTTTTCCAGTTTTCATGTATGGATGTGAAAGTTGGACCATAAAGAAAGCTGAGTGCAAAGAATTGATGCTTTTGGACTGTGGTGTTGGAGAAGACTCTTGAGAGTCCCTTGGACTGCAAGGAGATCCAACCAGTCAATCCTAAAGGAGATCAGTCCTGAATATTCACTGGAAGGACTAATGCTGAAGTTGAAACTCTGATACTTTGGTCACCTGATGCAAAGAACTGACTCATTGGAAAAGAGCTTCATGCTGGGAAAGACTGAAGGCATGAGAAGAAGGGAACAACAGAGGATGAGGTGGTTGGATGGCACTCGATGAACATGAGTTTGAGCAAGCTCTGAATGTTAGTGTTGGACAGGGAAGCCTGGTGTGCTGCAGTCCATGGGGTAGCAAAGAGTCAGACATGACTGAGTGATTTAACTGAACTGAACTGGACCACCAATTGGGCTCCTTCTGGCTACTTTTCTTAAAGCCAGAGATATTCATTATCACAATTTTTATAAAAGGATTTGTTTTCTTTTTAAAGACTCTAATTAAATACTTGATTAAAATATCTAAAGATGTTTTTATTTTTTCCTCTAAATATGCACCATCTTTCACTTTCAGAGGAGAAAAGAAACAATTTTGTAGCAATATATAGTTTGATTCTGTGAGTTTTTTTGGAAACTAATTCAATCATTACAGAACTGATCAACATTTATAATCTGTTGATTAAAACTTTTGATAATTACAAGACTGCTTGTAAAATAGGGGAATTTCCTCTCCATCACTAACAGTGTTTCAGCTGATGCTGAGAGAGCATAAACCATCAATGTCCTGCAGGGAAATCCAAACCTTGGAAAGGAGCTGAACAAGATGACATGGACATTTTCTTTCAGCAAACATAAATTCTTTATATTTTTATTAATATCTCTAACTTTAATATTCCACCTGAAAATTTTTATTAAAAACATTCTAAAATGTAAATTTCATCCTCTAAATTGTATATAATGTCTTCTTTAGTCATTTATCCTAGAAAATGTCTTGCAATTTGCTTTACATCTCAGAGCAATAAAAAAATTAAACTATCTTATATATCAATTCTTTCTGAAGGAGAATCTACTTGTAATGATTGGATTTCAAACTTGCTATTTTCTCACCAGCCCCACCAATTCCTCTTTTGTTCTACTTTAACTGTTTTCAGCCCTATAACAAAGATGATCTTAAATCAGATTGCATCATTCATCTTGTAAAGGCTCATCAATATTTTCCCACTGAACATAGAATAAAGTACAAACTTCTGACAACCTTTAAGGATAGGAAGAGAGAGAGAATTAGAATGAGAGGAGAAGAGCATGAGTCTGAGATGGAATCATGGCCGTTTATGGCTTTGCCCCTCCTAATATCTCCAGTTCATCCCCTTCCTCTATGTAATAGTCACACTGGTTTTTCAGCTTCTTGAACATGTCATGTTCCTTCCTTGTCCCTGTGACTCTTAGCCTCATTTGTGTGGTCTGTCTAGTTCCTTTTTAGGCTTCAGCCTAAACATCTCCTATTTAAAGGAGACTTAACCTGCTCATTTTATTTAAATCAGTTTTACTTCTTTTATTCTCTATATTAGCTTATTATTTTTTTCTTACAGGCCTGAATAAATATATATCTCAGTTCAGTCGCTCAGTCCAACTCTTTGCGACCCTATGAATTGCAGCACGCCAGGCCTCCCTGTCCATCACCAACTCCTGGAGTTCACTCAGACTCACGTCCATCGAGTCAGTGATGTCATCCAGCCATCTCATCCTATGTCGTCCCCTTCTCCTCCTGCCCCCAATCCCTCCCAGCATCAGAGTCTTTTCCAAAGAGTCAACTCTTGGCATGAGGTGGTCAAAGTACTGGAGTTTCAGCTTTAGCATCATTCCTTCCAAAGAAATCCCAGGGCTGATCTCCTTCAGGATGGACTGGTTGGATCTCCTTGCCGTCCAAGGGACTCTCAAGAGTCTTCTCCAAGACCACAGTTCAAAAGCATCAATTCTTCGGTGCTCAGCCTTCTTCACAGTCCAACTCTCACATCCATACATGATTACTGGAAAAACCATAGCCTTGACTAGACGGACCTTCGTTGGCAAAGTAATGTCTCTGCTTTTGAATATGCTATCTGCTACTGCTGCTAAGTCACTTCAGTCGTGTCCGACTCTGTGGAACCCATAGACGGCAGCCCACCAGGCTCCCCCATCCCTGGGATTCTCCAGGCAAGAACACTGGAGTGGGCTGCCATTTCCTTCTCCAATGCATGAAAGAGAAAAGTGAAAGTGAAGTCGCTCAGTCTGTCCGACTGTTAGCAACCCCATGGACTGCAGCCCACCAGGCTACTCCGTCCATTGGATTTTCCAGGCAAGAGTACTGGGGTGGGGTGCCATTGCCTTCCCCGAATATGCTATCTAGGTTGGTCATNGTGAAAGCGAAGTCGCTCAGTCTGTCCGACTGTTAGCGACCCCATAGACTGCAGCCCACCAGGCTACTCCGTCCATTGGATTTTCCAGGCAAGAGTACTGGGGTGGGGTGCCATTGCCTTCCCCGAATATGCTATCTAGGTTGGTCATAACTTTTCTTCCAAGGAGTAAGCATCTTTTAATTTCATGGCTGCAGTCACCATCTGCAGTGATTTTGGAGCCCCAAAAAATAAAGTCTGACACTGTTTCCACTGTTTCCCCATCTATTTCCCATAAAGTGCTGGGACCAGATGCCATGATCTTCGTTTTCTGAATGTTGAGCTTTAAGCCAACTTTTTCACTCTCCTCTTTCTCTTTCATCAAGAGGCTTTTTAGCTCCTCTTCACTTTCTGCCATAAGGGCGGTGTCATCTGCATATCTGAGGTTATTGATATTTCTCCCGGCAATCTTGATTCCAGCTTGTGCTTCATATTGAATCTTCCTAAATCTCACTTGACTTTAAAATACCTGCAACTATGGACCCACCAAAATCTCTGCTTAACTTAAGGTGTTGACTACCAGACAAGTTCTAATGTGAGATAGTTCTTGGCCTCATTAGGTGAAATCAGTGGAAAGTATTAAATAGGAATGATTAGTCAATAAATACTGGCTGATAAGATACTTCCCATGCATGTTTCACTTCATCATGATCATGACCCTATGTAGTAGATCTCACTTCCATTTTATAGAGGAGGAAATGAAGTCCAGAGGAGATGGGTCTGGAACTATGAGTCCTCTCAAATTGCATCACAACAGCCTGTGCTTGGCCAGCCAGATAACAGCAGACAAGCCAGAGTGGCCGTCTGGTCTGTCAGCCCCATGCTGATCCTGGGGTGGAAATGAGCACCATCTGTATTCTCTGCTCTCTGCAATCCCAGAATTTCTCTGTGTGATGTGGCCTGGGAGCCACTAAGAGTGGAGCCCCCTCTCCTGGAAGAGCCATGGCAGCTGAAAGGTAGCTCAGAGATATAATTTATAGGTGTGCTGGAGTGATGGGATAAAGTACTGTTGGACTGTCCATAAGAAAACCAAACCATCTTGTGAGTTATCTGCTCAAATCTCTACCTGAGAAGCACTTTGGCCATTGTCCAGAGAGAGATTTTTCATGCATATGGTGGCGGGCGGTACAATTGCTGATAAGAAGGGAGCAGGAGGAAGTTGGTTTACTTGTATCTTCGGCCTTGTACTCATGTCTCTTGAGCTGGGGGCCTGTATATTTCTGTGTCCATACTAGGAGGATTTTTCTAGGGTCTCCTGTGAGCAACTTCTGCTCAGAGCCTGGGAACCCCTGCCAGAAAAACAGTCCCTGCCCTCCCCCTCAGGGCCCCAGAGAGTCGTTCACCTTAGGGGGTCCGTGGCTCCTCCAGATGTGTTCCTGCTGGCCTGTTCTGTTCTTAGAGCCTCTAATTCTTGCTTCAGAACTGTGAGGCTCTCAAGCTGACTAAGGAGCTGAGCCCTTGGTGTGTGGATAGCAAAAAAGCAATAAGCCAAAGGGTGTGAGTGAAAGAAAACAATGCCTGTACTCGTTCCTTCTTTGTATGATTTCAGAGGAAGCCAAAATGAGGGTTATGGTTTTCCCCGGCTGGGGAGCGGTGAACCTGGAGAAAACCCTGAACTCTCTTCTAATATACTTTCCCCTTTACAGTTTATGCTTCTTTTGCCCTTATCCCTTGATCGGGCTTGATATCGCTCTTTGTTACTGATTTCTCACCCACCTTCCTCTTACTTATTTAATTTTTATTTTGGCTGCCTGGGTCTTTGTTGTAGTTGCCCTGTGGCATGTAGGATCCATCTCAGTTCCTTAATCAGGGATCGAACCCATGTTCCACGCATTGCAAGGGGGAGGACCAGGAAGGTCCCCCGCTTTGCTCTTGAATGGCTTTTAAATGCCCCCGAGGCTATTTGAGCCCTGTCATCTCCCTATCCTAAAACTCTTTAAGAGAATTACCAACCCTAGTTTGCTAATGTGGAATGAAGGGATTATATCGGGTTACCATTGGGTTCCTGTTTAAGAGTAGGAAGTGTTCCATCCTGAGAATCTTCTTTGGAAGAGACAAGAGAAGGAGGGATGGGGTTCTTTATAGAGCTGTGTGTCAAAATGGTGGAGGGAGGGGTGTAATATCACTGTAATATCACTTGGGATTCCTGATCTTCCTTTCAGAGTTTGCTCCGATTCTGCCTAAACTTAGTCGGGTATTCACCTCCGTTCATCCATCCACATGAGGAAGATAACCTAAGTGTTCCCAATTTCCTCTTAGTGATGTTAAACTTAAAAAAAAAAAATAGTTAGCCAGCTGCAACTGCTACTGCTAAGTCACTTCAGTCATGTCCAGCTCTGTACGACCCCATAGACGGCAGCCCACCAGGCTCCCCCGTCCCTGGGATTCTCCAGGCAAGAACACCGGAGTGGGTTGCCATTGCCTTCTCCAGTGCATGAAAGTGAAAAGTGGAAGTGAAGTCGCTCAGTCGTGTCCGACTCTTAGTGACCCCATGGACTGCAGCCCACCAGGCTTCTCCGTCTATGGGATTTTCCAGGCAAGAGTACTGGAGTGGAAAGGGCCTTGGAAAGCGTGCTGGGCAAGCTCTTCATCCTAGGGATGAGGAGACAGAAGGGAAAAGAGGGGTGGAGAGTTCACACAGCTCTCCTGACTGCTGGGTCAGCAGCCTCCCCTGCCCCTAGGGTGCTCAGTTCTTGAAATGACTCATCTGGATCTTCCTTTCTTACTTTGCAGGACATGTCTGCCCAGACATATTTCTTCCTCCCACTTCCTGCATCCTTTGAACCCAAGCATGTTCCCTGGAGAGTTTCTCCAGCTGTTCATGCACCCACCCTAGCCCCTGAGGGTCCCCGATTAGGCTTGGACCTACAGGGGCAGGCACAGCCCTCAAACTCTGGCCATGAGGCTGAGTCCTGCCTCCTCTTGGTGCAGGGGCCTGGGTGAAAGGCAGGACTCTCCTCACCTGCAGAAGCCAGAAGTAGGCATTTCTCTAACAATTAGTGAACATCTTTTCATGTTCAGCACAATAAGCTTTTAATAAGTTATCCGCTTTATTATTGTTAAGAAAATACAATACAAAAGACTACTATTACTAATTCAAAACCAAACTAATTCAAAATTCTCTAGAAATGGCTTTCTAAAGAGAGCCATTTGATTAGTGGAAATGGCAACCCACTCCAGGGTTCTTGCCTGGAGAATCCCAGGGACGGGGGAGCCTGCTGGGCTGCTCTCTAGGGGGTCACACAGAGTTGGACACGACTGAAGTGACTTAGCAGCAGTAGGTGTAAATAGAATCACTCGATATGGGGATGATGCTGGACACAGCGGGCCTGAGCAGCCCAGCAGGTCTGGACTCCTGTGGGACTCTTGACCCTTGACCCTCAGTCAGTGACTGGAGGGGACACTCCCAAGTATGAATCAGTCCCAGGCCCAAAGGGAGCAGGCAGAGGGAAGAGCAGGTGGAAGAGAGAGATCAGGCCATCTGCAAGCTGAATGTCAACACCCCACCCGTGCCTTTCCCAGTCAGCTGTTTTGCCCTATAAAACCCAATAGACTTTTCAAGTAAAGCAACTTAACTCAGCCTGGTGGTTTTCTTTTCTTCTCTCTGCTTCAAGACCCTTTTGGCCTCATGCCAATGAGTCAGTTTCTAAGGCAGGTAGAACCTTTCTTGTGCTTTGCATGGGGCCTCTTTGATATACCAAAGATTATGGATTCCTGCCTGGACCATCCCTGGTCAGCAAGGTTGGGGACGACAGCCTTAGTGTCTGAGGCCAGCTACAAAAACGTGAAATTTCACAGCGACGGCTATGTGAAATCCACATCAGAGCAGAGATGTGGATTTCACAGACTGGGCANCCTGGGCAACAAGGTTGGGGACGACAGCCTTAGTGTCTGAGGCCAGCTACAAAAATGTGAAATTTCACAGCGACGGCTATGTGAAATCCACATCAGAGCAGAGATGTGGATTTCACAGCCTGGGCAGGTACTGTTCTACACTGATAGGAGACCCATGCCTTCCCTGCCTCAGTGGCTCCTTGATGAAATGTGTCTGAAAGTCAATAGCCAACAGAAAGATTGAACCACTCTACATAAAGAAATAGACACATTTTAAGTATTTTTTAGATATGTCATGTTTTAGGATAGATTGAGTTAATAAAAAAAGAAGACAGATATACCCAGGGATAGGAAATATGAAATTATAATGCATTCCTTAGCTCCAAGCAGAAACTGGAGGCTCAGATTTTTAAGTACTGGATTCATCAGGGAAGGTCTCATTCTTTGCCCTCTAGTTATACTATTCCAGTGACCTTGGCTCAGTTCAGTGAACCTTAATGAAAATATTCAAGCCTGGTATGCCCAGAGCCAACCCTGGCTGACACATTGTTTCCATTTTTACCTTGAGGCCCTGTTCTATGTTTATCAGGCCCTCACAGTGTCAGCCCATTGCTGTTGGTTTAGTGATGCATCATTCATTCATTCATTTGACATTAATTATTGAGTGCTGAATATGGTAATGGGCTAGGGGGTGGGGACATGAATAACACAGGGTTTCTGTGCTTAAGGCAGAAAAAATAAGCTTGCAAAACCGTGGGTATTTGAAAATCCACTGTGTGTATCACAACTGTGGAAAATTCTTAAAGAAATGGGAATACCAGACCACCTGACCTGCCTCCTGAGAAATCTGTATGCAGGTCAAGCTGCAACAGTTACAACTGAGCATGGAACAACAGACTGGTTCTAGATAGGGAAAGGAGTACGTCAAGGCTGTATATTGTCACCCTGCTTATTTAACTTATATGCAGAGTACATCATGTGAAACAACAGGCTGGATGAAGCACAAGCTGGAATCAAGATTGCCGGGAGAAATACCAATAACCTCAGATATGCAGATGACACCACACTTATGGCAGAAACTGAGAGAGGAGAGTGAAAAAACTGGCTTAAAACTCAACATTCAAAAACTAAGATCGTGGCATCAGGTCCCATCACTTCATGGCAAATAGGTGGAAAAAGAGTGGTAACAGTGAAAGACTTTATTTTGGGGGGCTCCAAATCCAGATGATGATTGCAGCCATGAAATTAAAAGACGCTTGCCCCTTGGAAGAAAAGTTATGACCAAACTAGATAGCATATTAACAAGCAGAGACATTCTACTTTGCTGACAAAGGTCCATCTTGTCAAAGCTATGGTTTTTCCAGTAGTCATGTATGGATGTGAGAGTTGGAC
>SJYX01004937.1:54994-118326 GCA_006410675.1 Oreotragus oreotragus
CTTATCACTTGCTTTTCTAGTCCTTTCCCTCTGCAGTGTTTATCACCCTAAGAAACAATAAACTGGAGTAAAAATAATGATGGTTGCTGAACGGTTGCCCTCATTAGACTGCAGCTTCCATTATGAGAAGACCTGCATCATCTTGTTCATTGCCATATCCTGGCACAGGTCCTGGAGTGCAGGAAGAGTGAATGAATGAATGAATGAATCCAAGATGTGGTAAAACAAAGAGAAGCCTAGAACCCAGCACCACACCCTGCCCAGGGTGACCCAACCCACAGAGCATCCCAGGAGACGTCCTGCTACGAGTCCAGCTCCAGACTGCAAGGGAAAAGGGGAGGGGAGGAAGAGGAGCTGCTGTAATAGGAGAGGCTCCAGCTAACCGGAGGCAGGCCCTTGTCCTTGAGCAACTTGTTCTAATCTTAGAAGGTATGCTTGGGCTTTCTGTTGGGACATGAAGGACGAATGTCCCAGCCTTAGGATTCACTCGCATGTCACTCGCACTTGGGAAGCAGAAATGGTCCCCCGTGAAGGATGTTATTAGGAGGCCTCCGGGTGTCTGCAGCAAACCGCAGGAGTCAGAGGGACTTTCCGTGAAATCAGGCTTCTTGGGGGGCTAACCAGCATGGAGAGCACGTGACGGGAGTCTCTGAATTCTCTTTGAAGAGCAGATGGATTGCAGATTTACTTGTTGGCCTAGGCTGTGCATCTCCCTGAATCACCTAAGCTAGCTATGTAGGCATTTTTCCCACACTCTTCCCCTTTCCCCTGAAAAGAAAAAACAAAAACAAAAGCCATCAGCTCTGAGGCTGCCAGGCTCACAAGGCTGAATTTGATTTTCCTTCTCTGCACATCCGCAGCTGGAAGGAGCAGACTGCTTTGGTGGTGCGGGCACCCAGCCTGAACTGCCAAGTCACTGCTTCCTCCTCTTCATCCCAGGACCCTCTCTGTCTCCCTTCTCACCTCCTCTCACCCAGCCTGTCTTCGAGCTGAGCCATCACTTTGTAACAGGAGCCAAGTTTCAAACGCAGGTTCATGTGACTCCAAAAATGCCAAGCTTTCAAGGATCCATCCTGGACCCTCTGCTGTGATCACTCTCCCCTTCTGGGCACCTTTTCCTTCTCCAGCCACCTCTTGCCTCTTTCCTCCTAGCCCTGCTCTCACTGGGACTCACCATCTCTGTGGATGGCACCCCTGTCCACTCAGCAGACAGAGCCAGAAGCCTGGGCAGCATCTTGACTCCTCTCTGCTCCTACCTGGTCAGTCACTAGTTCCAGATAGTCCTTTTCCCTAAGTTGCTTTTAAGTTCCTCTTAATGTTCTCCATCTCCATGGACGCTCCCCTAATTCAGGGCACCATTCTGTCTGGTCTTGTACTCTTGAGATCCACAGTGTTGACTCCCACCCTATGTCTAAGTCATCCTTGAGAGAGTTGTTAATTCCTAGATGAACTCATCGGATCTTGGTCCCGGTTTTCTGCCTCTACTGAATCCTTGCTCTCCATTGTCCTGTAAGCCTAGGAGACCTAAACACTGTGTGAATCCTGGCATGTGTAGGGTTTCAAATATAATAATAGACTGCATTTAGTGAGGACTATTATGTGCCAGACTATGCTGAATACTGTATACCTCACTTGATTCTTACCCAAGCTTACAATCCAAATGCTGCTATCCTCACTTTACAGACGAGGCCCCTGAAATTTGCAGAGGTTGGTTACTGCCCAAGGACCAGAGTGAGGATATGAAGAAGCCTTTTGTCTCCGGAGCACTGTCTGTAAGCACCTTCTGATCCAGTCCCGCCGCCCCTGTTCTTACTCCATCACTTCTCCTTCCTGGGTCTTCTGACACATCCACATTTACAGCATGGACTGCTCCGTGGGCCACGGCTCATGCCTGTATGCATACAGCTTCTGTGCCATTGTCTGCTTAACTTGCTTTTGTGTTTGATCCACCTTTGCTTCATGTTTCCCTAGCTGGACTGTCAGCTTCAACAGAACAGGGATCATGACTTAATTTCTCTTAACTGTCCTCTCCTCCAAAGTTGTTGGCNGCTCCGTGGGCCACGGCTCATGCCTGTATGCATACAGCTTCTGTGCCATTGTCTGCTTAACTTGCTTTTGTGTTTGATCCACCTTTGCTTCATGTTTCCCTAGCTGGACTGTCAGCTTCAACAGAACAGGGATCATGACTTAATTTCTCTTAACTGTCCTCTCCTCCAAAGTTGTTGGCTGATTGCTTTTTATTTTTCAGGAATTTCCTTCCGTTCAGTTCAGTCGCTCAGTTGTATCCGACTCCTTGGGACCCCATGGACTGCAGAATGCCAGGCCTCCCTGTCTATCACCAACTCCTAGAGTTTACTCAAACTCATGTCCATCGAGTTGGTGATGCCATCCGACCATCTCATCCTCTGCTGTCCTCTTCTTCTCCTGCCTTCAATCTTTCCCAGCANGAGCACTTTGGATTGCTTTGGGCCCACTTCGATAATCCAGGGGCGTGCCCCACTTTAAGGTCAACTGACAAATTTAATTCCACCTGCACCCTTTGCCATGTAACCTAACATCACCACAGGTTCCACGATTAGGATGTGGACATCTTTGGGGGCTCTTCTGCCTTCCGCCCTGGCTGATCCATCATACTTTAAAAAAAATCATTTATTTATTGATTGCACCAGATCTTAGTCATGGTATGTGAACTGTTTGTTGCAGCGTGTGGGATCCAGTTCCCTGACCAGGGACTGAACTTGGGCCCTCTGCACTGGGAGTGCAGTCTTAGCCACTGGATCAGCAGGGAAGTCCCTGACCCTGATTATAGTTTAAATACTTGCTTAATCAGCCCTGTTGTACCAGATCTTAGTCATGGTATGTGAACTGTTTGTTGCAGCGTGTGGGATCCAGTTCCCTGACCAGGGACTGAACTTGGGCCCTCTGCACTGGGAGTGCAGTCTTAGCCACTGGATCAGCAGGGAAGTCCCTGACCCTGATTATAGTTTAAATACTTGCTTAATCAGCCCTGTTGCTTAGTAGGCCATAAACTCTGGGTGTGCGCAGTATCCATCCTGTGCATCTCTGTGTATCTCTTCTCCAGTGTGCTGTCATCCACTGCATCCCGAGGGCCTCATAACCAGCCCTAGAGGAAGTCAAGGCAGGTGCTCTTCCCATTGTTCAGATGAGGAAGCTGAAGTTTCACTAGCTCATGTGTCTTGACCAAGGTCACACAAGAAAGGGCAGCTCCAAAACCATACCCAGGACTTAGTGTGTCCTTACTGGCAAGCCTCTGAGAGGTGGTAGGAGAGCATATGAAATAATAGCAATAATCATAATCAGAAGAAGAAGGAGAGAAGGAAGA
Organism: Oreotragus oreotragus; assembly: GCA_006410675.1. Lineage (NCBI taxonomy): Eukaryota > Metazoa > Chordata > Mammalia > Artiodactyla > Bovidae > Oreotragus > Oreotragus oreotragus. The sequence continues at coordinate 58,338 of SJYX01004937.1, forward strand.
GTGGACATGACCTAGCATGACCCTAAAAGCCGTAAAATTACAGTCAGCTTTATTTTTTCTTAATTGCTAGTTAGTTGGTGGTGATGGACAGGGAGGCCTGGTGTGCTGCGATTCATGGGGTCGCAAAGAGTCGGACATGACTGAGCGACTGAACTGAACTGAACTGATGCACATCAGTTTCTCAGGGATGGTTTGAAAACTCAGGAAAGGAATGTCTGTTAACCGTCTGTCTTGTTAAGTACCTGTTAAGTGTAGACCGCCAATGACCAACTCATGACTGCCCATTTATGAACTTAGAATGGCAGAAAGCAGCAAGGAGCATATCTTAGTGGCCGGGGTTCCCTCTGGGAGACCTGTGCTCCAGAGAGAATGGAAGGGCGAGGGTAGACTAGAACCCTGGACTTCCCTCAGTGTATTCTCCCCATTTTATAGATGGAAACTGAGGCACAAGGAAGTTAGGTAACTTGTTCAAGGCCACAGTATATGCAGAGCCTGGATCTGAACCCAGGCAATCTGGAAAGACGCCTGAGCTGTATGCTCCACTGCCCCACATGCAGCACCATAACCTGTGATCTGTACACTCTGCCTCTCGCATACAGGGTGGATTGTGAATCTTTCGGGGACTCTGAGGATATTGGCTGCCTCCTGCTGTTAGTGGGAGGAAGGTGGCGCAGGCTCCAGACATCAGGCACATGTTGCAGTTTGGTTTGGAGCAAAGGCCAACTGGGTGGTGCTAGTGGTAAAGAACCTGCCTGCCAATTCAGGAGATGTAAGAGATGAGGGTTCGATCCCTAGGTCAGGAAGATCCCCTGGAGGAGGACATGGCAACCCACTCCAGTATTCTTGCCTGGAGAATCTCCATGGACAGAGGAGCCTGGCAGACTACAGTTCATACGGTTGCAAAGAGTCGGACACGACTGAAGCAGCTTAGCATGCACGCACACACAGTGGCCAACTGATGGCAATTTGGGTTGGAGGAAAGGCCAATGGATGTTAATAATCTCACTTATCAACAAGGATCCTGAGGCTCGGAGAAATCTACCCCCAGTATGTGTCAGAGACAAGAGTTGATTTACCTCTGAATTAGCTGTTCTTTCTGCTCCTATCATATCATCCATGCACATCCCCAACCCCACAAGACTCAACATGCGTTTTTATCCTTACGCTTATACAACAACTGACAGGTTTCACAGAGAAATTGCACATACAATATCTCCCAGATTGCACCGATAAGGTCCTAGACCATCGTGACGTTCAGGATGAATGGTTCCTTCCCATTGCTTTGTTGTTCTTGCTGTTACTTGGGAGTGTGCCTGGGCGAACCCTGCCTGCGCCACCGCCACCAAGCCCACTGACCCCACCTGGGTGGCTGGCCAGGCCCTGGAGACTGTGAGCCACCCTGCTTCTAAGACCACTGAAGCAGTCAGGCTGATGTCCACGGACTCAGGGTTGCTTAACCCTGTCCAGGCCCCTGGGCTGCAGCACCACATGCTGGGAGGCAGGGGAAAGCCCTGGAGGTCCCATGGAGTAACACACTCCGCAGGGACTGGCCTGTGGATCCTTTGTGTGAGCCGGGCATCCTACCTGGGTTTTCCCCTGGGATAGAGCTTCAGAGGCTAAGGACTTGCCATTTTCAGATTCTTAAAGCTGACAAGTGGGGAGGTAGGGAATATTTGGGCTGTTTTTGGTCTTACTGCGAAATAGTTGATCAGCATTCATGTGTACCTGTTTCTCCTCGTCTGCCTTGTTTAGTTGCTCCTGCTGTCTTTCGTCACCTGCTCGCCGTCCCTCCAACCCCCACTGCCCCAGTCACTGTTACTCCAGGGCATTGTGCTGTGTCTACAGATGCCCAAGAAGTGCTGAATATTTGACCCAGCTGCATGAAGGCGGGACACAAGACTTTCTCTTCCAATGGCATTTCAGGGTTTCTGATCCTCTCTCACCTAAGCCAAAGAAATCTGGCCTCAACCCAGCCTGTCTGCAGTCTGCACCAAAATGTCTGCAAGGCTCCTCCTGGAATAAGAAAAGCAGTCCCATCACCTTGGTGAATGAAAGGCAGCTCAGTGCTAATAAGGAGTTCAGTCTCTGGACCTCTTCTCCAGAGACTCTTCTGTATAGTTAAGACCTCTTCTCTATATCTTCTGATTTTATTTAGTTCGATGACTTCAGATACTATCACTATCTACTGACTCCCAAAGTTTTGTTTCCAGCCTGGAAACCTCCTCTGAGTTTAAGACTTGGGTGTATATTTAACTCCCACCCTGCATCTCCACATGGATATCTAATAGACATTTCAAACGTTCATGCTGCTGCTGCTAAGTCGCTTCAGTCGTGTCCGACTCTGTGCGAACCCATAGACGGCAGCCCACCAGGCTCTACCAAGAAAGAACTGTTGGCCCCCTACCTTTCCCTACCCACGTCTTTCTCCAACAAACCCTCCCCAACCCAGGAAAAAGTATCCCGTGCATTCTGTTGTCCAAGTCAAGCAGCTGGGAGTCCTCCTTGATTGCCCTTTTTCTCTTACTTCCTACACCCAGTGCATCAGTAATTCCCAGCTGTCTTACCTTCAGATCCACCCCTTTTAGCACCTGCTGCTACAATCCTGGTCCGTTCCACCATCGCTGCTCAGCTGTGCCCCTGCCAGAACCTTCCTCCTGGCCCCTCTGCTTCCACTGTCATCCACATCCATTCTCTACAGACAGCCTTTGATATGTAATTCAGGTCACATCTCTCCTCAAAACCCTCCGAATGGTATTCCATTCACTCAGAGTAAAATATCGCTACAAACTGCTTGCTATGATCCTCAAGGCCTCATGCAGTGCGGCCCAGACTGCCTCTCATCCTGTCTCCTCATATTTTGGATGCGATAGGTCCCTGCCACACTTGTCTTCTCTCTCTTCACCCTTTGTTCCTCCCTGTGCTTTCTGCTCAGAGCAGTTTTCTTTGCACCTTTTTCCCAGGTGGAAATTCCGATGACTCCTCCTCAGAGATGGCTGCTCACAGCCCCGTAGATAAAGCACCCTGTTTTCTCTTCTTCATGGCCCTGACGTTCTCTTATTTGTTTGTCTGCTCTGTGTTAGCTGTTTGCGCCCCTCGCTGGCGCAGCCGCTCCTTAAGAGCAGGAACTCTGTCTTGTTCACTGCTTAAGCACGGGGCTCGGGACAGAGGTGTTTGCTGATGAGACAATGACTGAGACTGAGGCAACTCTTGAAGAGAAGTTTCATGCATTGGAGAAGGAAATGGCAATCCACTCCAGTGTTCTTGCCTGGAGAATCCCAGGGACGGGGGAGCCTGGTGGGCTGCCGTCTCTGGGGTCGCACAGAGTCGGACACGAATGAAGCAACTTAGCAGCAGCAGCAGCAGCAGCAGAGTTAACAAAGCGTGTCTGTGTGGAAGGAGGTCTTTGGAATCCAGATAATGCAGCACTTACTAACTTGAAGAATGAGTTAGCAATTCTGGGCCACTTTCTGTTCTAGAAGAGGTGTTGTGAGAATGAGAGAAAAGTGTATCAAGTGCTATAAGAACAGTGCCTCCCACCTAGCTGCTGCTCTAAGCAAGGTAGGTGCACCAAGCTGGCCAGCCTGGTTCCTAGTCCATTGTCCTTTCCATCTTTCCCGAATGGTGACGGTTAAACTCGGTGGTGAAATGAAGACTTCAGGTAAGGTAAGCATACAAAAAGACAAGGAATCACTGCGGCATTCCCCAAGAGACTGTCTGTTGATCCTTTTAAAATGAAGATCTAAGTTGGAAGCGGGTGAGTGATCCGCTGCAGTTCTAAAAGAACAAGGAAGCGTGCATACCTTGTGTTTTGAGGCTCTGTCCTATTTCTGGTGAGCAAGACAACCTTCCTGTTAGCTAAGAGCAGGGGTTCCTCAGGCCCCAGGCAGGCCCCCCCTCACTGATTCTCCCCCAAGCTGTAGATGAGGCCTCCCCTGCTGCCTTGTGACCTTAAACCGTGGACCATAGACGGGTAGAAACTTAGACCTGGGCCGAGGAGGAGGGTGGGGGAATGGGCACGGCCAGGGCAGAGTCTGCCTTGGGCCTGCACACAAAGCTTCCACTATCCGCATGGTTGGCAGCATCGATTGTATTTCTTCATCGCGGCAACAGTGAGGGGAAAGTTCCACGCTGTCCAGACACACGGGCTCCTCAGTTCTCTGAAGAAAGTCCCATAGAAACAGAAAGTAAACTCCAGAGGGGATTTTCGTCTGGCCTCGACAAAGTTGAGGAACCATAGGAGTGGTTTCCAAGCTTGCTGGCAGAGCCGGGCTGGAACAGTGGCAGCAAGGGCTTGGTTGGGCAGGCTCTGGGCCCAGCAAGGTGGGTTAGAGACTGCANTCATGACCCTAAAAGCCGTAAAATTACAGTCAGCTTCAGTTTTTCTTAATTGCTAGTTAGTTGGTGGTGATGGACAGGGAGGCCTGGTGTGCTGCGATTCATGGGGTCGCAAAGAGTCGGACATGACTGAGCGACTGAACTGAACTGAACTGATGCACATCAGTTTCTCAGGGATGGTTTGAAAACTCAGGAAAGGAATGTCTGTTAACCGTCTGTCTTGTTAAGTACCTGTTAAGTGTAGACCGCCAATGACCAACTCATGACCGCCTATTTATGAACTTAGAATGGCAGAAAGCAGCAAGGAGCATATCTTGGTGGCCGGGGTTCCCTCTGGAAGACCTGTGCCCCAGAGAGAATGGAAGGGCGAGGGTAGACTAGATGACAACCCTGGACTTCCCTCAGTGTATTCTCCCCATTTTATAGATGGAAACTGAGGCACAAGGAAGTTAGGTAACTTGTTCAAGGCCACAGTATATGCAGAGCCTGGATCTGAACCCAGGCAATCTGGAAAGACGCCTGAGCTGTATGCTCCACTGCCCCACATGCAGCACCATAACCTGTGATCTGTACACTCTGCCTCTCGCATACAGGGTGGATTGTGAATCTTTCGGGGACTCTGAGGATACTGGCTGCCTCCTGCTGTTAGTGGGAGGAAGGTGGCGCAGGCTCCAGACATCAGGCACATGTTGCAGTTTGGTTTGGAGCAAAGGCCAACTGGGTGGTGCTAGTGGTAAAGAACCTGCCTGCCAATTCAGGAGATGTAAGAGATGAGGCTTCGATCCCTAGGTCAGGAAGATCCCCTGGAGGAGGACATGGCAACCCACTCCAGTATTCTTGCCTGGAGAATCTCCACGGACAGAGGAGCCCGGCAGGCTACAGTTCATACGGTTGCAAAGAGTCGGACACGATTGAAGCAGCTTAGCATGCACGCACACACAGTGGCCAACTGATGGCAATTTGGGTTGGAGGAAAGGCCAATGGATGTTAATAATCTCACCTATCAACAAGGATCCTGAGGCTTGGAGAGATCTACCCCCAATATGTGTCAGAGACAAGAGTTGATTTACCTCTGAATTAGTTGTTCTTTCTGCTCCTGTCATATCATCCATGCACATCCCCAACCCCACAAGACTCAACATGCGTTTTTATCCTTACGCTTATACAACAATTGACAGGTTTCACAGAGAAATTGCACATACATTACCTCCCAGATCGCACCGATAAGGTCCTAGACCATCGTGACGTTCAGGATGAATGGTTCCTTCCCATTGCTTTGTTGTTCTTGCTGTTACTTGGGAGTGTGCCTGGGCGAACCCTGCCTGCGCCACCGCCACCAAGCCCACTGACCCCACCTGGGTGGCTGGCCAGGCCCTGGAGACTGTGAGCCACCCTGCTTCTAAGACCACTGAAGCAGTCAGGCTGATGTCCACTGACTCAGGGTTGCTTAACCCTGTCCAGGCCCCTGGGCTGCAGCACCACATGCTGGGAGGCAGGGGAAAGCCCTGGAGGTCCCATGGAGTGACACACTCCGCAGGGACTGGCCTGTGGATCCTTTGTGTGAGCCGGGCATCCTACCTGGGTTTTCCCCTGGGATAGAGCTTCAGAGGCTAAGGACGTGCCATTTTCAGATTCTTAAAGCTGACAAGTGGGGAGGTAGGGAATATTTGGGCTGTTTTCGGTCTTACTGCGAAATAGTTGATCAGCATTCATGTGTACCTGTTTCTCCTCGTCTGCCTTGTTTAGTTGCTCCTGCTGTCTTTCGTCACCTGCTCGCCGTCCCTCCAACCCCCACTGCCCCAGTCACTGTTACTCCAGGGCATTGTGCAGTGTCTACAGATGCCCAAGAAGTGCTGAATATTTGACCCAGCTGCATGAAGGCAGGACACAAGGCTTTCTCTTCCAATGGCATTTCAGGGTTTCTGATCCTCTCTCACCTAAGCCAAAGAAATCTGGCCTCAGCCTGTCTGCAGTCTGCACCAAAATGTCTGCAAGGCTCCTCCTGGAATAAGAAAAGCAGTCCCATCACCTTGGTGAGTGAAAGGCAGCTCAGTGCTAATAAGGAGTTCAGTCTCTGGACCTCTTCTCCAGAGACTCTTCTGTATAGTTAAGACCTCTTCTCTATATCTTCTGATTTTATTTAGTTCGATGACTTCAGATACTATCACTATCTACTGACTCCCAAAGTTTTGTTTCCAGCCTGGAAACCTCCTCTGAGTTTAAGACTTGGGTGTATATTTAACTCCCACCCTGCATCTCCACATGGATATCTAATAGACATTTCAAACGTTCATGCTGCTGCTGCTAAGTCGCTTCAGTCGTGTCCGACTCTGTGCGAACCCATAGACGGCAGCCCACCAGGCTCTACCAAGAAAGAACTGTTGGCCCCCTACCTTTCCCTACCCACGTCTTTCTCCAACAAACCCTCCCCAACCCAGGAAAAAATATCCCGTGCATTCTGTTGTCCAAGTCAAGCAGCTGGGAGTCCTCCTTGATTGCCCTTTTTCTCTTACTTCCTACACCCAGTGCATCAGTAATTCCCAGCTGTCTTACCTTCAGATCCACCCCTTTTAGCACCTGCTGCTACAATCCTGGTCCGTTCCACCATCGCTGCTCAGCTGTGCCCCTGCCAGAACCTTCCTCCTGGCCCCTCTGCTTCCACTGTCATCCACATCCATTCTCTACAGACAGCCTTTGATATGTAATTCAGGTCACATCTCTCCTCAAAACCCTCCGAATGGTATTCCATTCACTCAGAGTAAAATATCGCTACAAACTGCTTGCTATGATCCTCAAGGCCTCATGCAGTGCGGCCCAGACTGCCTCTCATCCTGTCTCCTCATATTTTGGATGCGATAGGTCCCTGCCACACTTGTCTTCTCTCTCTTCACCCTTTGTTCCTCCCTGTGCTTTCTGCTCAGAGCAGTTTTCTTTGCACCTTTTTCCCAGGTGGAAATTCCGATGACTCCTCCTCAGAGATGGCTGCTCACAGCCCCGTAGATAAAGCACCCTGTTTTCTCTTCTTCATGGCCCTGACGTTCTCTTATTTGTTTGTCTGCTCTGTGTTAGCTGTTTGCGCCCCTCGCTGGCGCAGCCGCTCCTTAAGAGCAGGAACTCTGTCTTGTTCACTGCTTAAGCACGGGGCTCGGGACAGAGGTGTTTGCTGATGAGACAATGACTGAGACTGAGGCAACTCTTGAAGAGAAGTTTCATGCATTGGAGAAGGAAATGGCAATCCACTCCAGTGTTCTTGCCTGGAGAATCCCAGGGACGGGGGAGCCTGGTGGGCTGCCGTCTCTGGGGTCGCACAGAGTCGGACACGAATGAAGCAACTTAGCAGCAGCAGCAGCAGCAGCAGAGTTAACAAAGCGTGTCTGTGTGGAAGGAGGTCTTTGGAATCCAGATAATGCAGCACTTACTAACTTGAAGAATGAGTTAGCAATTCTGGGCCACTTTCTGTTCTAGAAGAGGTGTTGTGAGAATGAGAGAAAAGTGTATCAAGTGCTATAAGAACAGTGCCTCCCACCTAGCTGCTGCTCTAAGCAAGGTAGGTGCACCAAGCTGGCCAGCCTGGTTCCTAGTCCATTGTCCTTTCCATCTTTCCCGAATGGTGACGGTTAAACTCGGTGGTGAAATGAAGACTTCAGGTAAGGTAAGCATACAAAAAGACAAGGAATCACTGCGGCATTCCCCAAGAGACTGTCTGTTGATCCTTTTAAAATGAAGATCTAAGTTGGAAGCGGGTGAGTGATCCGCTGCAGTTCTAAAAGAACAAGGAAGCGTGCATACCTTGTGTTTTGAGGCTCTGTCCTATTTCTGGTGAGCAAGACAACCTTCCTGTTAGCTAAGAGCAGGGGTTCCTCAGGCCCCAGGCAGGCCCCCCCTCACTGATTCTCCCCCAAGCTGTAGATGAGGCCTCCCCTGCTGCCTTGTGACCTTAAACCGTGGACCATAGACGGGTAGAAACTTAGACCTGGGCCGAGGAGGAGGGTGGGGGAATGGGCACGGCCAGGGCAGAGTCTGCCTTGGGCCTGCACACAAAGCTTCCACTATGCGCATGGTTGGCAGCATCGATTGTATTTCTTCATCGCGGCAACAGTGAGGGGAAAGTTCCACGCTGTCCAGACACACGGGCTCCTCAGTTCTCTGAAGAAAGTCCCATAGAAACAGAAAGTAAACTCCAGAGGGGATTTTCGTCTGGCCTCGACAAAGTTGAGGAACCATAGGAGTGGTTTCCAAGCTTGCTGGCAGAGCCGGGCTGGAACAGTGGCAGCAAGGGCTTGGTTGGGCAGGCTCTGGGCCCAGCAAGGTGGGTTAGAGACTGCAGTCTGTAAGCATGAGTGTCAACTAAAGCAGGTCGCATGTGGGAGTAGGTTCAGAAAATAGATTTAAGACATGGAGGTTGGTCCCAAGAAGAAAGGATCCACAGAGGTCAAAACGTGACCAAGACCTGGAGGTCGGTGCAGGTGGAGTTGACGGTGTCAGTGACTCTGGGAGCAGGGGCCAGACCCTGACACCACAAGCTGGGTTGGATGGGAGGTGGGGAAGAACGCCCCCTTTGAGGACGACTTTCTGTGTTCCTGACTCTGTGTTCAATACTTAATGGATAACTTTGGAACAGAGAAAGAATGCTGCTTGTGGGTGGGGGTGTCCCAGGAAAGTTTGGGACAAGGCAGAGACACGAAAGTCATGCTCAGATCTAAGAACAATCAAGGTAAGAGCGTGACCTTCCCAAACCAGCCTCAGGGCTGAGAGAGATGAGAGAGAGAGGGAAAAAATGTTGCTTACCTGCCTGGGGCCAAGGCGGTGTGATGTTGACCCACTGGAAGAGGTCAGTAGTGGTACCTGCCAGAAGTGCAAGGCAGAAATCCAGGCAAAGCCTCAAGCAGGCTAAACCACAGTGCCTGACCATCCCCAAAGCCAGCTGGCTCCTTTGTACCGGTGTAACCCAGTGGCTTATAGTAGATGTACTATTTACATATCACTTTACAGTTTTCAAAGCACCTTCACAAGTGAGGCTATTTAACTGATGTTGGATTATTAGGTAGTGGATCAAGTGTTTCTCAGATTATTTTGTCTGGCCTCTCCTGTGTGACTCTGGCTCAGTTACTTGCCCTCTCTGAACTTCTGCCCAACTGAGAGAAGGCCACAATCAATCATTCTTCCACAACACAGAATGAGAGGTGCTGGTAAGTGAGTGGATTTGCCAGGCTTCAACAAGCTCTGGAGTCCATAGACATTCGAAAGAAAACCCATTCACTGGGCTCCAGGAAAGCAAATTCAGATGTATCACAATCTTTCCTTCAACCTAGCTTTTAAGTCCTAAGTCCTTCCAGAAGGCTTGTAGTTCTCTCACCCCTTGCCAAGCCTGGTTTCAAGAAGGGAAATTAGGGCGAAGTTTCTGATTCCCCTTCAGCTCTATTTTTATCTGGAATGTTTCTTCCTGCACCACCGGTGATTGGCGCCTTCGGGGCTGAGGTAAAGTGCACTGTCAGCAGGACACGAGCAATAAATAGCAACGGACAGAGAGACTGAGACAGACGGACCGGCCCGGCATGTTTGCCAGGAGCAGCTCAATTAATAAATTGCTCTGTCCCTGGAGCCTCTCCATTGTTCCAGGAGGACATGATGTTCACCTCTGACCAGGCCTGGCCTGGCCAGTGTGAGGCACGTGTCAGGGCGGGCACTGAGGCTCCCCACCCCCTTCTCCAGCGCTGTGGGGAATTCTGGCATCTTGAAGAGAGGCGAATCCTTTAACATCTTTTTTTGAAATCAGAATTTGATACTTAGGCTGAAATGGGGATAAACTTGACTTATAGCAGGGACCTGCCTTTTCCTGTAGAACAGCCTGCTCACAGATCAGAAGCTCTGTGTCCCAGCAGTTCTTTCCTATCTCTAAGCAAAGCCCTCTTCTCAAAGTTTTGCCCACACTTACTCATCTTCTTGAGGTCAGTGTGGGGAAGGTGGTTGCCCCTCCTGTTCCAATGGGACAATGTCATGGTATTACCAGTGATATTTCCTTCAGAGGTAGCACTCAAATATGAAAGCTCAGAGACACTTTCAGTACATAAGGAGGGTGCAGGACATGTATGTGAGAGTATGTGTGTGTGCATATGTGCATGGATATGTGTGTGGAGGGATGCAAGTTTGCAGCTGGAGCGTGCTTGTAGGCCATGAGCTCCATGGAAAGACCAAGATGTCTTTGTTGGGCAACTGCTACCCAGATTCTCTTAGTTTCAAGCTAGACATGAGCAGGTGGAGTGGAGAGGTTTGCAGCTTGTGGGCAAAATGCCATCATCATGGTCACCAAAAATCAAAGCTGAATGTCACTAAGACTGGACATTTTTAAAAAAATTATGAAAGTCTGGTGATTTTGTAGGCCACATGTAATAAGGCAGAAGTGAAGTGTCTGTTTCCAGGGCTTGCTGACTCCTCGAACGAGGCTTGGTAGCAAATGGCACGCGAGAGTCAGCAGTGACCGTGGTTCACCGAGGTCATCGCCCAGGGTTCTTAGAAGTAGCAGTAACAACACTTCTGAAGCTCTTAGGTCCTAAGCTTTGTCCCCACACTTTAGATACACAGTAAGTCATTTGATCTGCAGAACCACCATGTGAACAACGTGCTACCTACCGAGGTACAGAAGGAGAAAGTCATTTGCCCAAGGTCACTGAGCTAAGGAGATGGAGCGACTCAGTGGTCAAATCCAGATAGTCTGGTTCTCATCTGCCATGCTACTTGACTCTCGTGTTGTTTATTAGTTCAACAAATATTTTCTGAGCATTTCTATGACCAAAGCACTCAATCAGGTAAGAGAAATAAGATGCAAAAATACTTGTCAAAAGTTCTAAGTTCAATCCAGGGCATTTGCTCATCCCACTAGATAGTCACGCACTGGACTCGCTCCAGTGCATTTTGCCATCCTCCAGTTTTCGAAGCTCCCTTTGACTAAGGGGAGACTGTCTCCGATAGAGCCCTCTGCAGGCCAGGTCTTTGTAGAATGAGGAACCCAGCCTTGTCCTGCCTCCCAGATCCCTGGGCCCTCCGTGGCCCACCCCCCAGGGCAACTTTAATTCCTTTCCAGATAGAGCCACACCCCGGGCCGAGGACATTGTAAATATTCATACAAAATGCAGTTGATGAATGAGTTTTAAAAATCTCTGATGCAGAAGCCAATTGCAAAATGCTGGGAGAAGACCTCACTGCCACATAGCAGGCACCTCGCGTGGCCCCTTGTGCTGACGTTCAGAGTGCCAGGTGTGTATTTGCTGGTTAACTTTGGCTTCCCCTTGGTTTGCCAGGAAAGGCCGGCACAGACCAACGCCACTGTGGACGACTCTGCACCCCCCTCGGTGGCCCAGTTGGCTGGGCGGTTCAGGGAGCAGGCAGCCGTTGCAAAGGAGGTGAGTCAGGCGGCATCAGAGCCCCTCTCCTGGGAGGGGGCTGGAGGAAGGGGAAGTCTGGGTCAGGCCCAGAGCAGAGGGAGGGAGGAGGTTTAGTGATTACCAAATTAGGAAGCGAAGTCAGAGAGGGGTCTCTCTGAATGTGAGGAATGTCGCCATGCCGCTGGGCCTGGGCAGGGTCTTTCCTCACCAGAGTGAGGCTTATACTTTGGCCAGGAGGGAGAGGACGTGGGGCTGAGCGTTGAAAGGCCTGCTGTCCGAGATGGGTCTCTGGAACCCGGGGCTGGTCCGGCTCCATCACCCACTGATGGAGATTTAGATCTTGCACAGCTGTGCCAGGCCTGGGCTGGCGCAGAATAAAGAAGTCCCCACACCAGGCTCCTCCCCTGAGCCTAGGAATTCAGAGCAAGGATAGATTCCAACAGAGACCGGAGAAGCAAGGACTGACAGGGAAATGCGTTCAGATAGGAAGCAGGGATCAGAAAGGCAAGGGATCTGGTTAGCCGAGGATTCTAGAATCCTGGTGGAGAGGACAATGTCAAAGGGGGCTTTGTAGTCTTGAAGAAATCTGGGCCAGATTTTCTCTAGTCCTACAGTCTGAGAAGCTCCTTAGAAGTGGAAAGTAGGAAGGTCACCCCAGTGTCGGGGGAGGTTTATCAATGGCCCCTTGGGGAGAACGAGAATGCTTTTTTAGATGTTTTGTTCTGAGGTTTTATTTTCCATCTGAAAAACCCGTCCGTAATTTCTATACACGGTAGGCATGTTATAAAGGGTGAAGGAGAGAGTACTGATCTAAGGCTCTGGCAGTACTCAGAAGCTGGATGCGAGTGCTATTTTGAAATGTTGCTTCAGGCTGATGAATCTCAAGTGAAAGAGGATGCCAGCAGGAGATCACTGGGAGAAGCTAAAAGTCAGAATGGGTAGATAGTTCACTGGAGTGACTTGATAGTTAACTGGCAAAGACGGGCAACCCTCCCTCCATTCTCTCCACCAGACATTCCTGAACATTCCTAAAGCCAGTTTCCACTCCTTTCTCTTCCTCCCTGTTGCCTGATTAGCTCTCTCTCTTTTTCTGTGTGTCTGTCTGTCGCCCTTCCCTCTAGACACCAGCCAGTAAACCAACCAGAAGGAAACCACCCTGCTCCCTCTCTCTGTTCCCCCCCAAGGTAGAGCTGGGCCAGAATGGTGAGGAGGTAAGTGCTGCTGCCCCTGGGGCTCCAAAGATGCTGGTTATGATTTGCTTTCTCCTTCTTATGGAAAGAAGCACTCAGTTCACGTTTCTAGACTTTAAAGGCTGTGCAGGGAATTTCTCCTTTTCAGATTCCGGAATGAACCTTCTTTTCTTGATGCTTCCTGTTCCTTTACTGTGAAAATGAAGCCCCTTCCTATTCCCTCTTATTGAGGTTCCCTTATGATTTTTCAAGGACAGGAGCACCATTTTTCAAGCCTGAGCATTTCAGCCAAGAGAATGGCCCATAGAGTATTACCACATCACATCAGATTTAGGACTCATGAAAATCATGTTTGATTCCCCGGTCTGACTTATATGATCTTCCATGTGCCCAAGGCATCTGGAAAGAGGGTCTGCACTCACATGAGGTAGAACTGCAATGAGATAATTGAGTGTTTCTGTGGGATCTTGTACAGGATGGCTATTATTCTGGATCCCTGGAAGAAAACCAGAGCCCCCAGGAGGCCTCATTGCCCTCAGCTATAAATATCCAATGTTACCAACATAATACAGGCTCTGGTATCATAGATCATAGCCAGCAATGGATTCCCAGCCTGCATGTTCATATACCCTTATTTATCTAATTGTAACTGTAAGAGTAACTTGGCCACACCCTCCCAGGGGCCCATGAACCTTCACTGTGGTTACGGTGCCCACCAGAAACAGATTTGCATGTTCTATCCCCCAGCCTGGGAAGCCAATCCCCAAATAAAGCAAGCCAGCCAAAGATAGTCCAGTCCCCATATCCACTGTGACACCCCTTTCCCCACTGTCTTTTTTGGGGGCCGGCATCTTGATGACAGACGGACACGGTAGCCACATGGACTTGGGCGAGCCTCTTCTTGTCTGCATTTTCTCACCTATAAAGTGAAACATCTGGAGTATATCAATGATGTTCAGACCTATTTGTCAAGCCAAGGCATAGAAGCAGAAGCCCATCAGATAAATCAGAAAGAGCTGCTCCCTGTCAAGTGGAATGGAGAAAAGGATGGTGTCTAGAGCCCCATGTGGTCTGGGAATACTACCCGCCCCTCCACACACACAATGAACAGAGANTAAGGAGGGTGCAGGACATGTATGTGAGAGTATGTGTGTGTGCATATGTGCATGGATATGTGTGTGGAGGGATGCAAGTTTGCAGCTGGAGCGTGCTTGTAGGCCATGAGCTCCATGGAAAGACCAAGATGTCTTTGTTGGGCAACTGCTACCCAGATTCTCTTAGTTTCAAGCTAGACATGAGCAGGTGGAGTGGAGAGGTTTGCAGCTTGTGGGCAAAATGCCATCATCATGGTCACCAAAAATCAAAGCTGAATGTCACTAAGACTGGACATTTTTAAAAAAATTATGAAAGTCTGGTGATTTTGTAGGCCACATGTAATAAGGCAGAAGTGAAGTGTCTGTTTCCAGGGCTTGCTGACTCCTCGAACGAGGCTTGGTAGCAAATGGCACGCGAGAGTCAGCAGTGACCGTGGTTCACTGAGGTCATCGCCCAGGGTTCTTAGAAGTAGCAGTAACAACACTTCTGAAGCTCTTAGGTCCTAAGCTTTGTCCCCACACTTTAGATACACAGTAAGTCATTTGATCTGCAGAACCACCATGTGAACAACGTGCTACCTACCGAGGTACAGAAGGAGAAAGTCATTTGCCCAAGGTCACTGAGCTAAGGAGATGGAGCGACTCAGTGGTCAAATCCAGATAGTCTGGTTCTCATCTGCCATGCTACTTGACTCTCGTGTTGTTTATTAGTTCAACAAATATTTTCTGAGCATTTCTATGACCAAAGCACTCAATCAGGTAAGAGAAATAAGATGCAAAAATACTTGTCAAAAGTTCTAAGTTCAATCCAGGGCATTTGCTCATCCCACTAGATAGTCACGCACTGGACTCGCTCCAGTGCATTTTGCCATCCTCCAGTTTTCGAAGCTCCCTTTGACTAAGGGGAGACTGTCTCCGATAGAGCCCTCTGCAGGCCAGGTCTTTGTAGAATGAGGAACCCAGCCTTGTCCTGCCTCCCAGATCCCTGGGCCCTCCGTGGCCCACCCCCCAGGGCAACTTTAATTCCTTTCCAGATAGAGCCACACCCCGGGCCGAGGACATTGTAAATATTCATACAAAATGCAGTTGATGAATGAGTTTTAAAAATCTCTGATGCAGAAGCCAATTGCAAAATGCTGGGAGAAGACCTCACTGCCACATAGCAGGCACCTCGCGTGGCCCCTTGTGCTGACGTTCAGAGTGCCAGGTGTGTATTTGCTGGTTAACTTTGGCTTCCCCTTGGTTTGCCAGGAAAGGCCGGCACAGACCAACGCCACTGTGGACGACTCTGCACCCCCCTCGGTGGCCCAGTTGGCTGGGCGGTTCAGGGAGCAGGCAGCCGTTGCAAAGGAGGTGAGTCAGGCGGCATCAGAGCCCCTCTCCTGGGAGGGGGCTGGAGGAAGGGGAAGTCTGGGTCAGGCCCAGAGCAGAGGGAGGGAGGAGGTTTAGTGATTACCAAATTAGGAAGCGAAGTCAGAGAGGGGTCTCTCTGAATGTGAGGAATGTCGCCATGCCGCTGGGCCTGGGCAGGGTCTTTCCTCACCAGAGTGAGGCTTATACTTTGGCCAGGAGGGAGAGGACGTGGGGCTGAGCGTTGAAAGGCCTGCTGTCCGAGATGGGTCTCTGGAACCCGGGGCTGGTCCGGCTCCATCACCCACTGATGGAGATTTAGATCTTGCACAGCTGTGCCAGGCCTGGGCTGGCGCAGAATAAAGAAGTCCCCACACCAGGCTCCTCCCCTGAGCCTAGGAATTCAGAGCAAGGATAGATTCCAACAGAGACCGGAGAAGCAAGGACTGACAGGGAAATGCATTCAGATAGGAAGCAGGGATCAGAAAGGCAAGGGATCTGGTTAGCCGAGGATTCTAGAATCCTGGTGGAGAGGACAATGTCAAAGGGGGCTTTGTAGTCTTGAAGAAATCTGGGCCAGATTTTCTCTAGTCCTACAGTCTGAGAAGCTCCTTAGAAGTGGAAAGTAGGAAGGTCACCCCAGTGTCGGGGGAGGTTTATCAATGGCCCCTTGGGGAGAACGAGAATGCTTTTTTAGATGTTTTGTTCTGAGGTTTTATTTTCCATCTGAAAAACCCGTCCGTAATTTCTATACACGGTAGGCATGTTATAAAGGGTGAAGGAGAGAGTACTGATCTAAGGCTCTGGCAGTACTCAGAAGCTGGATGCGAGTGCTATTTT
This sequence comes from Oreotragus oreotragus, assembly GCA_006410675.1. NCBI lineage: Eukaryota > Metazoa > Chordata > Mammalia > Artiodactyla > Bovidae > Oreotragus > Oreotragus oreotragus. The sequence goes on from SJYX01004937.1 coordinate 74,529, forward strand.
GAAATGTTGCTTCAGGCTGATGAATCTCAAGTGAAAGAGGATGCCAGCAGGAGATCACTGGGAGAAGCTAAAAGTCAGAATGGGTAGATAGTTCACTGGAGTGACTTGATAGTTAACTGGCAAAGACGGGCAACCCTCCCTCCATTCTCTCCACCAGACATTCCTGAACATTCCTAAAGCCAGTTTCCACTCCTTTCTCTTCCTCCCTGTTGCCTGATTAGCTCTCTCTCTTTTTCTGTGTGTCTGTCTGTCGCCCTTCCCTCTAGACACCAGCCAGTAAACCAACCAGAAGGAAACCACCCTGCTCCCTCTCTCTGTTCCCCCCCAAGGTAGAGCTGGGCCAGAATGGTGAGGAGGTAAGTGCTGCTGCCCCTGGGGCTCCAAAGATGCTGGTTATGATTTGCTTTCTCCTTCTTATGGAAAGAAGCACTCAGTTCACGTTTCTAGACTTTAAAGGCTGTGCAGGGAATTTCTCCTTTTCAGATTCCGGAATGAACCTTCTTTTCTTGATGCTTCCTGTTCCTTTACTGTGAAAATGAAGCCCCTTCCTATTCCCTCTTATTGAGGTTCCCTTATGATTTTTCAAGGACAGGAGCACCATTTTTCAAGCCTGAGCATTTCAGCCAAGAGAATGGCCCATAGAGTATTACCACATCACATCAGATTTAGGACTCATGAAAATCATGTTTGATTCCCCGGTCTGACTTATATGATCTTCCATGTGCCCAAGGCATCTGGAAAGAGGGTCTGCACTCACATGAGGTAGAACTGCAATGAGATAATTGAGTGTTTCTGTGGGATCTTGTACAGGATGGCTATTATTCTGGATCCCTGGAAGAAAACCAGAGCCCCCAGGAGGCCTCATTGCCCTCAGCTATAAATATCCAATGTTACCAACATAATACAGGCTCTGGTATCATAGATCATAGCCAGCAATGGATTCCCAGCCTGCATGTTCATATACCCTTATTTATCTAATTGTAACTGTAAGAGTAACTTGGCCACACCCTCCCAGGGGCCCATGAACCTTCACTGTGGTTACGGTGCCCACCAGAAACAGATTTGCATGTTCTATCCCCCAGCCTGGGAAGCCAATCCCCAAATAAAGCAAGCCAGCCAAAGATAGTCCAGTCCCCATATCCACTGTGACACCCCTTTCCCCACTGTCTTTTTTGGGGGCCGGCATCTTGATGACAGACGGACACGGTAGCCACATGGACTTGGGCGAGCCTCTTCTTGTCTGCATTTTCTCACCTATAAAGTGAAACATCTGGAGTATATCAATGATGTTCAGACCTATTTGTCAAGCCAAGGCATAGAAGCAGAAGCCCATCAGATAAATCAGAAAGAGCTGCTCCCTGTCAAGTGGAATGGAGAAAAGGATGGTGTCTAGAGCCCCATGTGGTCTGGGAATACTACCCGCCCCTCCACACACACAATGAACAGAGATCTTCTGAGAATCTCCCAAGAGGCACAGTTGAAAAACACTAAGTTTTTTGGGGGTCTCCTCGTGTGCCCACATTATGATTCTGTGACTTTGTGGGTTCCTCAGCCAACATTCGGAGAAGGCGATGGCACGCTACTCCAGTCCTCTTGCCTGGAAAATCCCATGGACGGAGGAGCCTGGTGGGCTGCAGTCCATGGGGTCGCTAAGAGTCAGACACGACTGAGCGACTTCACTTTAAATTTTCACTTTCATGCACTGGAGAAGGCAATGGCAACCCACTCCAGCGTTCTCGCCTGGAGAATCCCAGGGATGGGGGAGCCTGGTGGGCTGCCATCTATGGGGTCACACAGAGTCGGACACGACTGAAGCGACTTAGCAGCAGCAGCAGCAGCCAGCATTCTGACCAAATACATATCAACAACTTCTCTTTGCTGAGGGCCATCTTCCCCTGTGACCGCCCTCTGGGCTTGGAGCCTGTATTAGGCAACAGGCCGAGGCTGTGGCCACTAGGAGCCTCCTGTGCGGCTGCCCCCTGACTGGACTTGGCCTTGGAGAGGTCACTGCACTGCACTGAGCCTGCTTCCTATTTTGTAAAACGGGACAAGAGCACTAACCAGTCATGGGGGCTGGAGGGGGATGTTTATTCCCTGAATAGAAGTGGAGTGAGCCAGGTTAGTTCAGTGGCTCTGGGAGAAATAAGCTTGCCTGTTTCATTCCATGGGCCACCACCAGCAGTTACGGTCTATTCAGCCAAGGGCTGAATGAATGGGAGGCTGGATCTTAGAAGGAAAGTCCTGGGGTGACAGGCTGCTTGCATATGTGAAGGACATTGCTACTAGATATCAAAGATTCTTTGTCACCTTGAAATTCACACAGAAATAAAACAAGCAGCCAGCTTTGTTTGGCTGGGTTAGATGGAGGCTGTTGTCTGTCATCCTTCCACACTCCCATGGTACAGCCTGCAGAAGCCCTAAAGCTGGAAGCCTTGGGGGCCTGCAGGGAAGGCTCCAGTCAGGCTGCCTCCTGGTTTCCAGTGCACAGTGCTGAAGGGGTCTTACTATCTCTTCTTCATTCCTCCCCACTCCCTATGCCTACAGGAGCCTGAGGAGGTGAGGCCAGCCCCTGCCCCCAGGGTGTATTGGAGTTACCCTTCTCTGGAGGACCCACCCAATACGGTGTTTTAATGTAGCCACTGCCTCACCTGCCCAGAGAAGGGCTGAAGATCCTGGTCATTATTCTAGTCATTATTAGAATGTCATATATGGACATACATATACATAGAGAGGTGTCAGGTTGACTTGATCCCTCCAACTGTGTGAGAGGCAGCTCCTTGGCTGGAGCTGCTAGTTAAACAGTAAAGGAAATGCTGCCACCTGCTGCCGTTCCTAGGAACTGCACTGATGGCTCTTGATTCTTCCTGTTCAGTGAAGTCACTCAGTCGTGTCCAACTCGTTGGGACCCCATGGATTGTAGCCTACTACGCTCCTCCATCCATGGGATTTTCCAGGCAAGAGTGCTGGAGTGGGTTGCCATTTCCTTCTCCAGAGGATCTTCCTGACCCAGGGATCGAACCCAGGCCTCCCGCACTGTAGGCAGACGTTTTACTGTCTGAGCCACCCAGGGAAGTCCTGTTTAGTAGGTCAGTTCAAATCAATAAGGATTTTGTAGGGCATGAGCTGGGTTGCCAGCACTGTCCTATGAGGAAGGGACTGTGTTTATTGAATTTTCACTCTCTTCAGAAGATAATGATCAGTTATGGAAGAGAGGAGTTATTACATAAAGTGAGTTTTGTCAGCACAACTGTTGCTGCAGTTTCTAGAACAGCATCTTCAAAAACACTGGCTCATGTGAATTTTCACTGTAAAGTCCAGAAATTAAGAACAACCAAATCTATTCTCACAGTGGCCACAAAGCTCCTTGAAACACTGACCACTCTGGAAATACGCCTGATGATGCAAACTCATGGAGCCAGAGGCACCTGAGAGCTGGAGGAGGCCTTAGAATCGCTTATTCCAACCCACTTGCCTGCTTCGGTCTTGGCTGGGACGGCTGGGGCCAGGGCATCCATCTAGCTCCTGTGAAAGCCAGTTGGGGGCTTTTTGGGCGGTCCAGTGGTTAAGACTTCAAGCTCCCAGTGCAGGGGTCATGGGTTCAATCCCTGGTTAAGGAACTAAGGTCCCACATGCAGTGCAGCTCCCCTCCCAGAAAAAACCAGCATCAGAAAGGGCTGGGAGGGGGCCTCCTGAGTCCCAGTAAGTGATTGATCCACTCCAGCACCATCCCTCCAGTGCTGGGCCTTAAAAAGGTCAGAGAGTTCTGTTGAGTGAGTCTCTCTCTTTCCATCACTAAAATCATCTCCCTCAATAAATATCTCAGGTTTATAAGAAATCAGTATTATTCTTCTTATAATTCAAATAAATTAGAATATGGGCGCAAGAAGCAATGTCCCAAAATGTAGGAAAATCCTATTTTTTTTTTTTTTCTGCTCTGGTCTCTGTCCAACATATGGAAGTCATCAGTTTCTTTTTCTTCATCACCATCATCATCATCATCACTGTCATCATTCCTACACGTTGAAGATCAATATACCTGTGGAACTAGAATCAAGCTGTAAGGACTTTACACAAAACAAGGAGTCAATCTTTTTAGATAATGTAAAACCCAATAACAGACAAGAAACCTGACATATTCATCACAAAAATATCTCTAACAGCACATATATGTACATATATTCATATATATATATGTATGTGTGTGTATGTATATGTATGTCTCAGCCATCGACTGCTTTTAGAGGGCAGGCACACACTCCAACAGTAAAGAATCTTCCTGCAATGCAAGAGACCCAGGTTCAATCCCTGGGATGGGAAGATCCTCTGGAGAAGGGAACGGCAACCCACTCCAGTATTCTTGCCTGGAGAATCCCTTGGACAGAGAAGCCTGGTGGGCTACATACAGTACATAGGGTCACAAAAAGTTGGACATGACTGAGCAACTAACACTTTCACTTTCACAAAATCATGTTCATTTTTTTTTATAACCAACACAATGTCTGGACTGTAGGGGGTACCCAAGAAATGTCTGCTTAATCAAAATGAAAATTCAATGTTTTGGAAAAATGATAGTTTATAAACAACACTGTTGGTGAGGTTTCCCAAAATATTATTAGCTCAAGGAAACAATTTCAATAATACCTCTGTCGGGTTTCACTACAGCTCTCTGGTTTCTTGTGATATTTGTGACAAACAGAATGGAGAGTCACTTGCCCTTTCTGTTTGAAATCCCCTCCAGTTGTTTCCCCACATTGTTAAGGCTGAAGATCTTATCCCCGTCAGACATAGTCTGCTCCCGCATAATGACCATGAAGGCATCCTTCCTGGGACAGGAGGCCTCCTGTGTTTTGGATGTCCTGCTTGCTCCAGTCCATAGATTCAGGTAGTCTTGTTAGTGGCAAGAAGAGGAGAAGAGAGGGGGCACCTGCTGTGCCTAGTACCCAAGGAGCTAAGTGAGTTCCTGCAGCTAAGTGGTGAAGTGATGAAACCTACCTTTTGTTCTCATTCCAGTTGTGGCTTCTGGGCTCCAACCAGAACCCCACTTCCCTTCACCTTACTTATTTGGTTGTTTTGATCCATTTGCTTTTATAGAAGTCACCGCCCAGTGCAAACCAACCTCCTAAAGTCAAAGTGAAGAGCTCACCTCTGATTGAGAAACTTCAGGTAAGTCCAGAATGGTTACCAATCACTACCCCTTATCCAACATTTGCATGTCTTTGGGATTCCTAAGGGGAGTTCCATATGTCACCTGGATGAAGTGAAGTGAAGTGAAATCGCTCGGTCGTGTCCGACTCTTTGAGACCTTCTGGACTGTAGCCTACCAGGTTCCTCCGTCCATGGGATTTTCCAGGCAAGAACGCTGGAGCGGGTTGCCATTTCCTTCTCCAGGGGATCTTCCCGATCCAGGGATTGAACCCGGGTCTCCCGCATTGCAGGCAGACACTTTAACCTCTGAGCCACCAGGGAAGCCCCAGTGGGCAGTTGGTCACCTGGGTAGTTGACCTTTGATAACCAAGTAGTGAATAAGTGCCCTGAAGGATGGGAAGCTCTACTTAAAGGCAAACATTAAAATGAGGACCCTATCAAATGTGAATAGCAGAGGTTGAAGAGAAGCTCTATTTAAAGGCAAACATTAAAATGAGGACCCTATCTCCCTGCACTGGGGCCACTGGATTGCCAGGCAAGTCCCTTGAACTTTGAATTATGAACTTCTCCAATGAAGAAACATCATAGTTTCTATCTCATCCAATAGAATATTTAGAAGAAGAATTGAGCTGATGATGCATTTCTTAGTTCTTTTCCTACATGGTTCAGATGTGTATAAGAGACAGCTGTAGCCTACCAGGTTCCTCCGTCCATGGGATTTTCCAGGCAAGAACGCTGGAGCGGGTTGCCATTTCCTTCTCCAGGGGATCTTCCCGATCCAGGGATTGAACCCGGGTCTCCCGCATTGCAGGCAGACACTTTAACCTCTGAGCCACCAGGGAAGCCCCAGTGGGCAGTTGGTCACCTGGGTAGTTGACCTTTGATAACCAAGTAGTGAATAAGTGCCCTGAAGGATGGGAAGCTCTACTTAAAGGCAAACATTAAAATGAGGACCCTATCAAATGTGAATAGCAGAGGTTGAAGAGAAGCTCTATTTAAAGGCAAACATTAAAATGAGGACCCTATCGAATGCGAATAGCAGAGGTTGAAGAGAATGGGATATCTTATGGGAAAAGGGCATTATAGTGCAAGAAACACTCCAGGAATAGCCAAGACCTCTCCAAGGCATGAATGCAGTCACAGACCAGTGCAACCTTATACAGGGCTGAAATTCAGTTGCTAGACGTCACACCACTATGGCCAAGTTCATTGTTTGGAAAGCATTCTGCCCTTCCTCATCGCTAGTTACCTTGCATGCCCTCCCTGCTGTGCCCCGTGGCTTTCCTAGGAGTGTGAATGAGGCATATAACTGCACTGATCTCACCGTCTTGTGGAGACAAGATTTTCACAGGTTAGTGCTGGGCACTCAGTCATGTCTGATTCTTTACATGTCCATGGACTTTAGCCCACCAGGCTCCTCTGCCCATGGGATTTCCCAAGCAAGAATACTGGAGTGGGCTGCTATTTCCTTCTACAGGGAATCTTTCCCACCCAAGGATCAAACCTGGCTCTTCTGCATTGCGGGCAGATTCTTTACCATCTGAGCCAATGGGGAGGCCAGATTTTCACATATGATACAATAAAAGACATATGGGAGAGTAAATACCAGAGATCTAAATTGTGGGTAACTATCCAACTCCTGCTGCTTTAGACCATGACTTTTTTTTTTTTTTTTACAGTCGGTATGATTTTTCTTTTTAGAATTTTTTATTATTATTATTTGGCTGCACTGGGTCTTCACTGCAGCGTGGACTTGCTCTAGTTGCAGCTCATAGACATAATTGCCTCGAGGCATGTGGGATCTTAGCTCCCTGACTAGGGACTGAACCCACGTTCCCTGCTTTGGAAGGCAGATTCTTAACCACTGGACAACCAAAGAAGTCCCTAGACCAGGACTTTTTAACCTCAGCATGATTTGGGCTGCATAATTTTGTTTCAGGGGGCTGCCTTGTACACTGCAAGACAGATTTAAGCAGTGAATAATTATTCACTGGATGCCAGCAGCACTCAATAAACTGACAGAGAAAAAATGTCCCCAGATATTGCCAAATGTCTCATGGGAACAAAATCATCCCCCTGTCCCCAGCCTTAGGTGAGATCCACTGCTCTAGAATTATAGAGCAAGAAGAAAGTCAAGTGGTCAGGAATAATTGATGAATGCTTTATGAAACACCTATTCCCCGAGTTGGTCCTTAAGAAGGGTGGCTGGAAAGGAGGGAGGGAAGTTCTCTGGTGTGGGAACAGTGTCACCTGAAATGCAGAGAAGGAGCAAGCATAATATGTCTGGGTCAGGCCTGTAGAAGATGCTCAAGCTTTCACTGCAGTCTCAGCAAGGCTCTCCTGCACTGGATTCTCCTGTCTGGGTCCAACTAATGAAACTGATTCATCAGCCTTGTTGTGGAGCCATTCTTAGGGATGTGTCAGGACAAGTAGTCAGAGCCTGTGTAGTTCCCAGCTACAGGGGAGCCCAGAGATTTGGCCCTCAGCCTGATTTGCAGTTAAGGAAAGCCCCTCTGGTTTGGGGTCATGAGCCTTCCTGGTGAAGGGTCAGAAGGGGTCATTCTGAAGTTTAACTCATCATGAAAAGCCCTGATTCCATCTCAGTTGCAGGGAAGGGGTGGGCTGCCCATCCCTGTAGAAGGATGCAGGGCTCCCATGTACCTCACAGGGATCTCTCACAAGGGACCCCTGAGCTCAGACACCCCCGCCTTGATGTCAAGGGTGTAATGCAGGACATCTCCTTCCACCTCCCTGCAGCCCACCACAGCCCTCAGTCAACTGCTAGAAATTATCACGAAGACTCTGTACNCAGGGCTCCCATGTACCTCACAGGGATCTCTCACAAGGGACCCCTGAGCTCAGACACCCCCGCCTTGATGTCAAGGGTGTAATGCAGGACATCTCCTTCCACCTCCCTGCAGCCCACCACAGCCCTCAGTCAACTGCTAGAAATTATCACGAAGACTCTGTACCTTGAAATTTTGGTCTTATTCCCCTTTTCTGGTCATTAACAAGTGTCTTAGGGAAATATGGAAACCTAAGAATGAGGTTTTGATCTCCAATGGTTTAATCTTATGAAGAATGTCAGTAACAGTATATAATTTGGCCATATCCCTTAGGAACCTTACTTTGTTGGAACCATGTAGGAAAAGAACTAAGAAATGCATCATCAGCTCAATTCTTCTTCTAAATATTCTATTGGATGAGATAGAAACTATGATGTTTCTTCATTGGAGAAGTTCATAATTCAAAGTTCAAGGGACTTGCCTGGCAATCCAGTGGCCCCAGTGCAGGGGACCCCGGGTCAGAGAGCTAGATCTGGCAAGCTACAACTAACGATTCTGCATGCTGCAGCTGAGAACCAGTGAAGCCAAATAAATAAAATAAAACAGTTTTTTAAAAGAAGGTTTCCACTGGCTAGAAGACCCACTTTATTTGCGAACAGTCTTTTCTCATACATCTCCTTCCACCTCCCTGCAGCCCACCACAGCCCTCAGTCAACTGCTAGAAATTATCACGAAGACTATGTACCTTGAAATTTTGGTGTTATTCCCCTTTCCTGGTCATTAACAAATGTCTTAGGGAAATATGGAAACCTGAGAATGAGGTTTTGATCTCCCAATGGTTTAATCTTATGAAGAATGTCAGTAACAGTATATAATTTGGCCAAATCCCTTAGGAACCTTACTTTGTTGGAACCATGTAGGAAAAGAACTAAGAAATGCATCATCAGCTCAATTCTTCTTCTAAATATTCTATTGGATGAGATAGAAACTATGATGTTTCTTCATTGGAGAAGTTCATAATTCAAAGTTCAAGGGACTTGCCTGGCAATCCAGTGGCCCCAGTGCAGGGCCCCCCGGTCAGAGAACTAGATCTGGCAAGCTACAACTAACGATTCTGCATGCTGCAGCTAAGAACCAGTGAAGCCAAATAAATAAAATAGTTTTTTAAAAGAAGGTTTCCACTGGCTAGAAGACCCGCTTTATTTGTGAACAGTCTTTTTTCATATGTAAGTTTATTTATTACTTTTGGCTGTGCTGGGTCTTGGAGGTGGCTTCTCTTGCTTCAAGGCTCTAGGCGCTTGAGGGCTTCGCTAGCTGTGCTCAGTAATTGCCACTGCCCAGCTCCAGAGCACATGCTCAACAGTTGTGGCGCACGGACTTAGTTACTCCCAGGCACGTGGGATCTTCCCGGATCAGGGATCGTATCTGTGTCTCCTGCACTGGCCGGTGGATTCTTTACCACTGAGCCACCAGGGAAGCCTGTGAGCAGTCTTACAGAGAGAATTTCCCAGCTTGACACTGAAAGGAGAAGAAGACCTGTTTTAATGCCCAGTTAACCTCCCCACTGCCAGGAAGCCCTCCAAGCCATCCAGTACATCGACTCCCTCAGCCTGTGTGGTCCAAACCTGTCCCTTGGTACCTGCCATATGCTGCTTTTAGACATGGCATGGGCTCACAGTGTTGCTATTTGACTTTTATATTTTTAGTTTACCATGTAATTTTTATATTACTAATTGACCATGGCACCATCTTGTCTATATTATAAATTCTTCCTTAAAATCACAATAGAAGTACTAATGTCATCCTAACCATGTATAATGTTCTATGCTTTGCAAGTCCTAAAGTACCATGTAGGAGCTCTTCAGGATGACAGAGCCTTGGCTGACAGAAGGGTAACACCGAGGAAAGTCTGGAGGGAGGGGGTGTGGGTCAGATAATGACAGGAGAGAGTAATGGGACCAGAGCAGAAGACCCTGAAGGTCAGGCTCAGGCGATTGAGCAAATAAAGAATCCAAGATACTGAAAGGCTACTGGACTCCCTGTAGGTCACACAGCTATCGAGTGAAAGAGTAGATGTCTGGAGTCAAATGTGTCTGCGTGGAGAGTATCGTCTGCCCTCAAGCCTGGTCCCTTCCCAGCAGACCTTGCTGCTGGCTTTCCTGCTCTGGCCGATGCAACTGGGCAATGATTTGGAAACGTAGAGGGTGGAGCTGGAGGAGCCGGTTCCCCTAGATGATCCTAGAAGACTCAGGGCGCTCACATTCAATCCCTCCTGCACCTTCTCCGAGGCAGTCGGATAGGTCCAGGACCACCTGCCTCCTCCCCCCACCAACCTCATGACTCCCTTAGGCCCTGGTTGCCTTTGGGTAACCCCTCCTCTTTGCCTACCCTCAGGGTTCATCTCCGCCTGGTTTCAACTGCACTGTGATGCCCAGGTTGGGGGCACACTTGCAGCTGCACTGCCAGCTCCCCCTGGAGGCCTTGGTGGCCTGCTCTGTCCATCATTCTGGTTGTCTACTGAGGAAGACCCCGTACTTAATTGGAGGCTGAGGGACAAAGAGACCGGGCTTGAATCCCAGGGCAGATTCCTTAAACGCTTTGCTAATTTGTGCCTTGGGAACAAAACTGAATGTGTAGGGCAGAGGGGGAAACTGCACATGCCCAGCAGAGAGGAGGCATCCTGTGAGTGGTAACTGCTACTGACTCTGACGAGAAGGATGGTGAAGCTGCTGACTTAGTGTGAGATCCTGACGCCTGCAAGTCCTGGCAGTTGCTATTTTGGCCTCTTTGTCTATAAATTGGGACCGCTCCATGCATTTTTCTTAGATCAAATCAGTACTTCCTGGGCATTCTGGAATGCAAGCTGGAGTAAGCCAGGCAGCAGAAGGTGGATAAAGTAAGCAGGTCTTCCAGGAGCAGGACGTGCTGTGACAATGGATGATTGGTTAGGAAGTAAGAAAAGCCTCACGGTACCCAGTCTCAGTCAGTTCTAAGGCCAGGAAATCAACATGCTAGCTTAGGAACGTTCATCTTCACTCTACCCTTACCCGAAATTCCTCATCTTTCCCAACAGGCCAATTTAGCCTTTGATCCAGCAGCCCTGCTTCCTGGGGCCTCTCCCAAGAGTCCTGGGTTCAAGGCCATGGTGTCACCATTTCACAGCCCGCCTTCTACCCCCAGCAGCCCTGGAGTGCGATCTCGGCCCAGTGATCCAGAGGAGGTTCCCGTCAGCTTTGACCAGCCTCCTGAAGGCAGTCATCTGCCCTGTTACAATAAGGTACTCTCTGGGTCCTAAGTATTGTGATGTCTTTGTTTATAATGTTCTGTGGACATGTGGGTACTGGGCAATCCTGAATTATCTCTACCCTGTGTTGTCCTAGAGAAAGGAGGACACACCTTAGCTGTGGTCAGAGCAGCTTTTTAACAAAGGATATGTCTCCTCTTTCTGGCAAGTGATCCCTGAACTAAGATCACCCTCTACCTAGCCTGTCTCGCTCATCCCCTCTCCTTGCAACTTGCTCCCCTTACCTGAAAGGCAGCCATGGGGAGGGAGCGAGTCCTCCATCCTTTGTGGAGAGAGAAGGGGGAAGTCACAACTGACCCCAGCGGAGACTTATGTCAAAAGCAGTGACTCAGCAAAAAGGAGGACAGGGTCACTAGGTTGTCCTGTCCTGACTTGATTCGAATACTCCCAAGTGACCCAGAATAGGCTCAAATCATTTTTGCTGCATCTTGGGCTTCCCTGGTGGCTCAGAGGTTAAAGCGTCTGCCTTCAATGCGGGAGACCCGGGTTCAATCCCTGGGTCGGGAAGATCCCCTGGAGAAGGAAATGGCAATTCACTGCAGTATTCTTGCCTGGAGAATCCCATGGACGGAGAAGCCTAGTAGGTTACAGTCCACAGGGTCGCAAAGAGTCAGACACGACTGAGCGACTTCACCTTTCACCTGCCCTAGTTAAGGGGCTTCCCAGGTGGCGCTAGTGGTAAAGAACCTGCTTGCCAATGCAGGAGACGTAAGAGATGTGGATTCGATCCCTGGGTCAGGAAGATCCCCTGGAAGAGAACGTGGCAACCCACTCTAGTATTCTTGCCTGGAGAATCCATAGGCAGAGGAGCCTGGAGGGCTACAGTCTATAGGGTCACAAGAGTCGGACATGACTGAAGTGACTTAGCCTGCACGCTGCTGCTGCTGCTGCTGCTGCTAAGTCGCTTCAGTCGTGTCTGACTCTGTGCAACCCCATAGACGGCAGCCCACCAGGCTCCGCCATCCCTGGGATTCTCCAGGCAAGAACACTGGAGTGGGTTGCCATTTCCTTCTCCAATGCATAAGAATGAAAAGTGAAAGTGAAGTCACTCAGTCGTGTCCGACTCTTAGCGACCCCATGGACTGCAGCCCACCAGGCTCCTCCGCCCATGGGATTTTCCCAGCAAGAGTACTGGAGTGGGGTGCCATTGCCTTCTCTACACACCCCAGTTAAAAAACATCCAAACTGTTTGTTTTGCAAATAAGATATGTTACAAGGCTTGTTTCTGTGGATGCTACCTGGTACTCTGTGTGTAATTTCATCAGATCCCTGCCCTACTGGAAGGAGGTAAGAATCAGGGAATCAGAGGTGCATACAATCCAATACACTCCAACAATACATGCAGCAAATTTGGGCCAGAGCCAGGGAGAGGCTAAGAGTTAAAGGGCTCCAATGCCAGGAAATGGTATTAATAAATGTATGTGACTTTAGAATTATGGATGGAGAGAGCAGGATCTTCTGGACCCTTCCAGAGAATCCATCTAAGAAAAGGAGATCAAATATGCAGAAACAGGTAGAGCCCAAGGAAACAGAGAGGTGATGGGGTGGGCTTGAGCCTGCTGGCTGGGGACAGAATAGGAATCCTTCAGCCCAGAACAATGGAGAGACCCCTGGGGACAGAGAGGAACCCCAGGGAGAGCCCTAATACCAGGGACTTTAGTCTTGTGACAGCAGTAAGGGAGCAGATGGGATTATTGCTGAATCCTGCAGGCCATGAGGACTGAGGCCTTGATGGCGTGCAGGCTAGCCTCACTGTGGTCTCAGCACAGTTTCTGGGAAGCTCTTTTAAAACCAAGCATTCATTCTAAACCACTGAGACAAAACTAGGATTGACAAACACAAAAATGTAACGTGGCATGTAATATCTTAGTTTCCCAACCAGGGACCAAACCTTTGTCCCTGCATTGACAGGGGGGATTCTTAACTGCTGGATTATCAGAGAAGTCCCTACTTTGCACATTAATTTTTAAAGGACACATCATGTGAATAAAGTAGGGCATCTGATATAAACATGCCCACCGAACCTCTGACAAAGTCCAGTGGACGAAGGTGAGGCCTAGTTCTGAGTCTCACACACTTTCCACTCACCTTTGTTAAAGCTGCATCCTCAAAATGTTAAAACGTGACTCTAGTATGAAATAGAGATTTTGTTCAACTTGTCAGTTTATGAGGAAATCTATAAGGTGGTAAAGCTCATTCAAAGAACTGGTTGTTTATAGGCAATTAAATAGAACAAATGTGCAAATAAAATTGCTAAGTGAGACACCAAACTGATCGATGTTTTACAGACCAATAAAATCTTAGGGTATCTTTTCTTATTGGATAGAAAGCATTTTTATCTTCATCCACGCAGAAAAAATTCTGCAGGTTACCATATAATACCATAACCCCATAGGGCTCTGCCTATAATAAATAGCAAACAGTGCTACATCCTCGTGGAAAATCGGATGGTCCTCAGGTGGGGCTTGTGAAACTGGCATTGAAAGAACGTGTGTCTTGTGTCTTGGCGGTTTTCACAGATGTACATTCCTTAACACTTTCTTCCAGGTGCGGACCAGGGGCTCCATAAAAAGGCGCCCTCCCTCCCGGAGATTCCGAAGGTCCCAGTCAGACTGTGGGGAACTGGGGGAGATCGGGGCCGTGGAGCCTTCCCAGGAGAATGGTGCCAAGGAAGAGAGCGGGGACGAGGTGTTCCCGGCCAAGAGCAAAGCCCCAGGATCCCCTCCTCTGAGGAGGACGTCCAGCAGGACAGGGAAGCTGGAGGAGAAGAGCAGGGCCGTGGGGGACGCCCAGGAGCCGGAGAAGATTGTGGGGGACCCTGAGGAGGGGGCTGGCCAGCATCCAGCCCGAGCCTCCAGCTCAGAGACGGAGGATGGGTGTGGGGGCCCCAAAGAGGAGAGACCTGCTGGAGAGCAGGCGGAAGAGCCTGCAGAGGGGAAGGAGAGGGTGGCCGGTGAAGAGGATCCCGGACCAGGCAGCCGAGACGCAAAGGGGCTGGAGGAGGAGCCCCCTCAACCCCCTCCTGGAGGAGGGGCGGGCGGCCGCAGCCCAGAGCAGGGGGCCAGCGAGCAAAGGCAAGATGAAGGGGCCAGCCTCAAGCCAGGCTGCAGCCCCGACTCTGGCCACGCCCCGCCGGACGCCAGCAGCGAGGCCCCCGGGACAGAGGTGGGCGGCCCGGCTTGTCCCTCCCACCCCGCTCCCAACCCCCAGGGCAGGGCGGGGCCGGCGCACCCTTTTCCCCATGCCCTGCCGCTTGTATCTGTCGCCAGTCAGCCGGCTGGGCAGTGGCACAGGTGCTGGATTGAGGCAGGCTGTCACTGATGGGGAGCAACCAGAAAGGGAAGTGTGTCTTACGCGCTGCCTCGCAGTCCTGGCATCTTTCTAGGTATGAGTGAGACCCACACATCAGGGCCTCCTGATGTAGTGTCTGGGTCTGGGCTCACTGCTGTGATGGATTCCAAGGGCAAAGGAAGTGCTCACAGTCTAGCACCTGAGATCAGCGATTCCTTAGGGTGCAGTGAAGAAGGCAGGGCTTCTCCTAGGAAGCCTGGACCACAAGTCGGGGGAAACAATTTGTATGTGGAGAGCGCCAGTGGAGCGTCAGGGTGAGGATAGCTTTTGATTGGGGCCTTTAAAGGAGGTTTTGTGACTACAAAAAAAAAAAAAAAAAAGAATAAAAATTTTAAATATTAACTATATTCCAATTAAAAATAAAATGAAAATTTTTAAAAAAGAAAGCACACAAAATGAATAGAGGAGGCTTTATGTTCCATCTATGTGACTTCCCTGGTGGCTCAGACAGTAAAAGCGACTGCCTCTAATGCAGGAGACCTGGGTTCGATCCCTGGGTTGGGAAGATGCCCTGGAGAAGGAAATGGCAACCCACTCCAGTACTCTTGCCTGGAAAATTCCATGGACAGGGCAGCCTGGTAGGCTACAGCCCATGGGGTCACAAAGAGTCAGACACGACTGAGCGGCTTTACTACACTTTCTGTTCCATCTATTCATGCGCAGGGGTTAGGTACCTACTGCACATGGGTAGGGGGAGTGCCTCAGTCCCTTCCTTCCTGCTGGGCCTGCATTTATTCACCTGGCTCCTTCCACCACTCCCAGGAAGCCTACTTTGCCCTCACCTACCTATGGCTCAGGAGCAAGTCCAGCCTTCCACAAGAAAAGTTCTGTGCCCCATCCCCTGCCACCACCCCTGACAATCTCATCAACAAAGTCACCCTCCAGTGTTTCCCTCTTCCCTTTGTTTTAGTTTATTCATTCACTCAAGCCACCAGCAGCCTCCCTCTTATCTGGCTTCCTGCTTCCATTTTTTCTGCCTACGTAGTTCATTCTCTGTACAGCAATCAAAGAGGTGTGCTGGTGTGTTTACTCTCAATTTTAGTAGTTTCTAAAATTACTCATGTCCTTAGGGCTGCCATAACAAATTACCACAAATTGACAGCTTAAAAGCAATACAAATGTGTTGTGCCACAGTTCTGGAGGCCAGAACTCCAAACGCAGAGGGTTGGTAGGGTTGCTTCCTTATGGAGGCTCGGAGGATGAGTCTGCTCCATGTCTTTCTCCTAACTTCTGCTGACTGCTGGGAACCCTGAGAATCCTGTCTTGCCTCTTCCAGCTTCTGATGGTTGTCAGCAATTCTTGGCATTCCCAGGTTATCACCCCAACCTCTGACTGTCTTCACATGGTCTGTCTGTGTGCCTCAAAACTCCTTCTCCTCTCTCTTATAAGGACCCCAGTCATTGGATGTGGGCCCACCCTAAGTCTAGAATGATCTCATCTTGAGATCCTTAAGTACATCTACAAAGATCCCCTTTCCAAATAAGGTCACACGTACTGGGGGTTAGGAATGGACATATCTTTGGAGGAAGACAACTCACTCACCTCGGCTCCCCCTTGTTCCGTGGCTTCCAGGGCGCTCAAAACACAGATTCCAAACCCTCTGTGAGGCCCTTCTCTGCATGGGGGCCCCTGCCAAGCTTTCCCTGACTCTCACCTTCTCTGTACCCCAACTCTGCCAGTGTTTTTGGTTTTGTTTTGTTTTGTTTTTTTTCCAGTGGTTAATGTCTAGATCCTTGAAGCAACTAGGTGAAGTAATTTATGAGCACAAAATTGGTTGAACAGACTCAGAGCCTGTAGCTCTCAAATGCCGTCTGAGAGCTGTTGTTTAGAGCTGTGCCCAGATTACAAAGGTCTGGCGTGTGTACAGCCTTCCAGCCCCCCTTCTTTGTGGTTGTGTTTTTATACTCCAAATTGTTAGTGTTCAGGTCCTAATGTAACTTTTGAATTTTCTTTCTTCAATAGTAATAGTTTTAAATTTTTGGATTTTTTTATTTTCAGGACACTATTTTCATTTTTTTATTACTTAAATGCGAGGTGCTGCCTCTTTTCAAGAGCGTAACAGCATCTCGTTTCTCATTTAATTACATGTGTCTTATCCTCACTATGTGCAGAACAACAGTGTGTGTGTGTGTATATGTGTGTGTGTGTTGGCAACACACACACATCCACTCCCAAGGAGATTTTAATTGAAGAATGATAACTTCTTGAAAAAATTCTTGAGGATTTAGTATATTAAATTCTTTAATATACAGGGATAGATACGGGTATGTGTGTGAGGTGCCAAGTGAACAGCAAAAAGACTCTGTTGAAAATGTCTTTTCCAGAAACTGTACATCCAAACTTCCCCTTTTTCCCTTGCATCAAACCAATAATAATATGCTATTCACTGGGATTTTTCAATTTATCTACTCTTCTTTAAGAATTTCCCATGGACTGCAGCCCACCAGGCTCCTCCGCCCATGGGATTTTCCCAGCAAGAGTACTGGAGTGGGGTGCCATTGCCTTCTCTACACACCCCAGTTAAAAAACATCCAAACTGTTTGTTTTGCAAATAAGATATGTTACAAGGCTTGTTTCTGTGGATGCTACCTGGTACTCTGTGTGTAATTTCATCAGATCCCTGCCCTACTGGAAGGAGGTAAGAATCAGGGAATCAGAGGTGCATACAATCCAATACACTCCAACAATACATGCAGCAAATTTGGGCCAGAGCCAGGGAGAGGCTAAGAGTTAAAGGGCTCCAATGCCAGGAAATGGTATTAATAAATGTATGTGACTTTAGAATTATGGATGGAGAGAGCAGGATCTTCTGGACCCTTCCAGAGAATCCATCTAAGAAAAGGAGATCAAATATGCAGAAACAGGTAGAGCCCAAGGAAACAGAGAGGTGATGGGGTGGGCTTGAGCCTGCTGGCTGGGGACAGAATAGGAATCCTTCAGCCCAGAACAATGGAGAGACCCCTGGGGACAGAGAGGAACCCCAGGGAGAGCCCTAATACCAGGGACTTTAGTCTTGTGACAGCAGTAAGGGAGCAGATGGGATTATTGCTGAATCCTGCAGGCCATGAGGACTGAGGCCTTGATGGCGTGCAGGCTAGCCTCACTGTGGTCTCAGCACAGTTTCTGGGAAGCTCTTTTAAAACCAAGCATTCATTCTAAACCACTGAGACAAAACTAGGATTGACAAACACAAAAATGTAACGTGGCATGTAATATCTTAGTTTCCCAACCAGGGACCAGACCTTTGTCCCTGCATTGACAGGGGGGATTCTTAACTGCTGGATTATCAGAGAAGTCCCTACTTTGCACATTAATTTTTAAAGGACACATCATGTGAATAAAGTAGGGCATCTGATATAAACATGCCCATTGAACTTCTGACAAAGTCCAGTGGACGAAGGTGAGGCCTAGTTCTGAGTCTCACACACTTTCCACTCACCTTTGTTAAAGCTGCATCCTCAAAATGTTAAAACGTGACTCTAGTATGAAATAGAGATTTTGTTCAACTTGTCAGTTTATGAGGAAATCTATAAGGTGGTAAAGCTCATTCAAAGAACTGGTTGTTTATAGGCAATTAAATAGAACAAATGTGCAAATAAAATTGCTAAGTGAGACACCAAACTGATCGATGTTTTACAGACCAATAAAATCTTAGGGTATCTTTTCTTATTGGATAGAAAGCATTTTTATCTTCATCCACGCAGAAAAAATTCTGCAGGTTACCATATAATACCATAACCCCATAGGGCTCTGCCTATAATAAATAGCAAACAGTGCTACATCCTCGTGGAAAATCGGATGGTCCTCAGGTGGGGCTTGTGAAACTGGCATTGAAAGAACGTGTGTCTTGTGTCTTGGCGGTTTTCACAGATGTACATTCCTTAACACTTTCTTCCAGGTGCGGACCAGGGGCTCCATAAAAAGGCGCCCTCCCTCCCGGAGATTCCGAAGGTCCCAGTCAGACTGTGGGGAACTGGGGGAGATCGGGGCCGTGGAGCCTTCCCAGGAGAATGGTGCCAAGGAAGAGAGCGGGGACGAGGTGTTCCCGGCCAAGAGCAAAGCCCCAGGATCCCCTCCTCTGAGGAGGACGTCCAGCAGGACAGGGAAGCTGGAGGAGAAGAGCAGGGCCGTGGGGGACGCCCAGGAGCCGGAGAAGATTGTGGGGGACCCTGAGGAGGGGGCTGGCCAGCATCCAGCCCGAGCCTCCAGCTCAGAGGCGGAGGATGGGTGTGGGGGCCCCAAAGAGGAGAGACCTGCTGGAGAGCAGGCGGAAGAGCCTGCAGAGGGGAAGGAGAGGGTGGCCGGTGAAGAGGATCCCGGACCAGGCAGCCGAGACGCAAAGGGGCTGGAGGAGGAGCCCCCTCAACCCCCTCCTGGAGGAGGGGCGGGCGGCCGCAGCCCAGAGCAGGGGGCCAGCGAGCAAAGGCAAGATGAAGGGGCCAGCCTCAAGCCAGGCTGCAGCCCCGACTCTGGCCACGCCCCGCCGGACGCCAGCAGCGAGGCCCCCGGGACAGAGGTGGGCGGCCCGGCTTGTCCCTCCCACCCCGCTCCCAACCCCCAGGGCAGGGCGGGGCCGGCGCACCCTTTTCCCCATGCCCTGCCGCTTGTATCTGTCGCCAGTCAGCCGGCTGGGCAGTGGCACAGGTGCTGGATTGAGGCAGGCTGTCACTGATGGGGAGCAACCAGAAAGGGAAGTGTATCTTACGCGCTGCCTCGCAGTCCTGGCATCTTTCTAGGTATGAGTGAGACCCACACATCAGGGCCTCCTGATGTAGTGTCTGGGTCTGGGCTCACTGCTGTGATGGATTCCAAGGGCAAAGGAAGTGCTCACAGTCTAGCACCTGAGATCAGCGATTCCTTAGGGTGCAGTGAAGAAGGCAGGGCTTCTAGGAAGCCTGGACCACAAGTCGGGGGAAACAATTTGTATGTGGAGAGCGCCAGTGGAGCGTCAGGGTGAGGATAGCTTTTGATTGGGGCCTTTAAAGGAGGTTTTGTGACTACAATTAAAAAAAAAAAAAAGAATAAAAAATTTTAATATTAACTATACTCCAATTAAAAATAAAATGAAATAATTTTTTAAAAAGAAAGCACACAAAATGAATAGAGGAGGCTTTATGTTCCATCTATGTTACTTCCCTGGTGGCTCAGACAGTAAAAGCGACTGCCTCTAATGCAGGAGACCTGGGTTCGATCCCTGGGTTGGGAAGATGCCCTGGAGAAGGAAATGGCAACCCACTCCAGTACTCTTGCCTGGAAAATTCCATGGACAGGGCAGCCTGGTAGGCTACAGCCCATGGGGTCACAAAGAGTCAGACACGACTGAGCGGCTTTACTACACTTTCTGTTCCATCTATTCATGCGCAGGGGTTAGGTACCTACTGCACATGGGTAGGGGGAGTGCCTCAGTCCCTTCCTTCCTGCTGGCCTGCATTTATTCACCTGGCTCCTTCCACCACTCCCAGGAAGCCTACCTTGCTCTCACCTACCTATGCCTCAGGAGCAAGACCAGCCTTCCACAAGAAAAGTTCTGTGTCCCATCCCCTACCACCAACCCTGACAATCTCATCAACAAAATCACCCTCCAGTGTTTCCCTCTTCCCTTTGTTTTAGTTTATTCATTCACTCAAGCCACCAGCAGCCTCCCTCTTATCTGGCTTCCTGCTTCCATTTTTTCCGCCTACATAGTTCATTCTCTGTACAGCAATCAAAGAGGTGTGCTGGTGTGTTTACTCTCAATTTTAGTAGTTTCTAAAATTACTCATGTCCTTAGGGCTGCCATAACAAATTACCACAAACTGGCAGCTTAAAAGCAATACAAATGTGTTGTGCCACAGTTCTGGAGGCCAGAACTCCAAACGCAGAGGGTTGGTAGGATTGCTTCCTTATGGAGGCTCGGAGGATGAGTCTGCTCCATGTCTTTCTCCTAACTTCTGCTGACTGCTGGGAACCCTGAGAATCCTGTCTTGCCTCTTCCAGCTTCTGATGGTTGTCAGCAATTCTTGGCATTCCCAGGTTATCACCCCAACCTCTGACTGTCTTCACATGGTCTGTCTGTGTGCCTCAAAACTCCTTCTTCTCTCTCTTATAAGGACCCCAGTCATTGGATGTGGGCCCACCCTAAGTCTAGAATGATCTCATCTTGAGATCCTTAAATACATCTACAAAGATCCCCTTTCCAAATAAGGTCACACGTACTGGGGGTTAGGATTGGACATATCTTTGGAGGAAGACAACTCACTCACCTCGGTTCCCCCTTGTTCCATGGCTTCCAGGGCGCTCAAAACACAGATTCCAAACCCTCTGTGAGGCCCTTTTCTGCATGGGGGCCCCTGCCAAGCTTTCCCTGACTCTCACCCTCTCTGTACCCCAACTCTGCCAGTGTTTTTTGTTTTGTTTTTTTTTTTTCCAGTGGTTAATATCTAGATCCTTGAAGCAACTAGGTGAAGTAATTTATGAGCACAAAATTGGTTGAACAGACTCAGAGCCTGTAGCTCTCAAATGCCGTCTGAGAGCTGTTGTTTAGAGCTGTGCCCAGATTACAAAGGTCTGGCGTGTGTACAGCCTTCCAGCCCCCCTTCTTTGTGGTTGTGTTTTTATACTCCAAATTGTTAGTGTTCAGGTCCTAATGTAACTTTTGAATTTTCTTTCTTCAATAGTAATAGTTTTAAATTTTTGGATTTTTTTATTTTCAGGACACTATTTTCATTTTTTTATTACTTAAATGCGAGGTGCTGCCTCTTTTCAAGAGCGTAACAGCATCTTGTTTCTCATTTAATTACATGTGTCTTATCCTCACTATGTGCAGAACAACAGTGTGTGTGTGTGTATATGTGTGTGTGTGTGTTGGCAACACACACACATCCACTCCCAAGGAGATTTTAATTGAAGAATGATAACTTCTTGAAAAAATTCTCGAGGATTTAGTATATTAAATTCTTTAATACACAGGGATAGATATGGGTATGTGTGTGAGGTGCCAAGTGAACAGCAAAAAGACTCTGTTGAAAATAATGTCTTTTCCAGAAACTGTACATCCAAACTTCCCCTTTTTCCTTTGCATCAAACCAATAATAATATGCTATTCACTGGGATTTTTCAATTTATCTACTCTTCTTTAAGAATTGGCAAAATTTGGTAAGGTAAACAAAAGGTATGGTCTATAGATTCCTAGTGTAATTTTAAAATAGAAGCTGGAAGATATAGCAAAGACTTTCTCCTATTTTGCCTACTTTATTAATGTCAATTAATAAATTAATGAACTAAATTAATAAATGTTAGAATCATTTTCCAGCTGACCTGTATCTAAAATTACTGGGTAAGCTGTCTAATTTTTATCACATAGTGCACAGAATAAATTCTCATTTTAAAGATTCTCGCAACATGGGAGTATGGAGAATGGATTTTTAAAATTGATTTATGATATTGTGCTAGTTTCAGGTGTGCAGCAAAGTGATTTGATTGCACATATGTATGTGTATACGTCTGTATTCTTTCATTCTTTTCTATTATAGGTTATTACAAGATATCAAATATAGTTCCTTGTGCTATACAAGTAAATTTTTGTGATCTGTGAGAATGAATTTTGAATCTCTGCCCTCATCTTTCTCTTTGTGCCTTCCCTTTTAGTATGCGTAATCACCATAAATCACTTAGTGTTCATATTTTCAGTCCTATTTGTGTTTGATGGGCTGAGTTGCAGTTATTTTGGACAAAGATATATTTTTTTAAATTCCTGCATATACTTATCGCTTCCTGTTGACAGTCTTTGACCTTGAGTTTATTCTCATGTAATTGATCTGATCAAGCTATTTCTACCAATCAAAGAAGATGGGGGTTAGATGTGGAGGTTGGGGGAGGGGGGCGGTACTAGAAAAGTGTTTTTTTAGTGCGTGCTGCCTCTGCCAGATCCAGAAAAGACCTGGGACAGATATGGTATCCCTGGGGAAGCCTGTGACCCAAGGAGCCTACGTCATAGTTGTCCTCACCGGGAAGTCCTTTGGCACCATTGCCTGAGCTATTTTGCTTCTAACCTTGGCCAGGCTTGAAAAGACAAAAAGAATTCGAAGCAGTGCCCCTCCCAGATTAAATAAATTATCCGGATTTGTACAGAGGTTCTTTTGTGAAGCGTTTCTTCTGATGAGTCGAGCTGATATCCTTTGTGTCCACTTGAGCTCTGAGACTTCGGATGATTCCTGTCCCGTGGAGACAGTCACTTATGAGCTGTCCTTCTTCATGCCTTTGTTGTCCTTCTGCACCTTGATCTTGGTTTCACCATGGACCTGCTCTGGTTTTCTGTATTAATCCCCAAAGTCCAGTCACTCTCACACCCGCCTTCTTTGTCAAGACTTGTGAACGTCTTTGGTGGAATTCACAGAACCATGCTGCCTGGACCTGTTATAAACTTACCAACCTGGCTGAACCATATCTATCCTCTGCTGGGACACCCTTTCACTGCTTCTCTATCATCCTATTTTCATCCCGGTTCCCCCAGCTCACTGCCTGCCCCATCCTCTCTTGCTTTGCAAATGACCTCATCTCCTGTTTACCCAAAAGGAAGACCTGCCTGCTTGTCACCTGCCTCACACCTTCAAAGAGTCTCTTGGAGAGGCCGTTTATCCTTGATAAGATTACCCGACTTTGCTGTGTCAGTTGTTTTCTGGGCTTTTCTACAAGATATTTGTAGAGCATAAGTGTGCCTTTTAAGCGAGGGGGTTAGACCAAGATTTTCCTGTTGGGTTACCCATCTGTATTTCTAGCACCTCACTAGCTCGCCCCTTTCTGCCTACAGACATTTGTCTCTAATCCTAAAGATAAATCTCTCACCTCTGCTTTCTGACCCTCACTCTTACCAATGACTTTGAAGCGCAGTCATGGCCTCCCATCCACCAAAGACCTGACCTGTCTCTGCTCTTGTCATCCTCACCTCTCTGAAATAGCTGATGCTGGCAACCCACCCTAGAAGCCACGTCCATCCTTCGACCTCTGCCTGGCTGGGCTGCCCTAGCCCCTTCTCGGCCTCTGGGCAGCATCACGACTCCCTTACCTGGTCCTCCCCATCACCTCCTGGCCTCTCCTGACTGCTTAGCGCCAGCCAGGCTCTCACGTGGTCCCAGCAACCCCCCCGCCACCCCCGCTCCAGGCCCAGCAGCCCCTCATTCCACACTCCCCAAACCAGACTGCTGCTTACTTTGTTTCTTCAGGTACTTTCAGCTGAACCTGAAACTCCTTTTTACCCATATACATTCCTGCTCATGAGGAACTTTTCCTCTTTCTCTTTGATTCTTCAGCAGTGTTTCAGGATGATGAAATTAAAGGGAATGAGTGATGAGGGGAGAAGCTAGGGCAGCAAGGACATGGAAGGCCAAGCATCAGGGGAAAAGCAATTCCTTGTTGAGAGCCCAAGCTCTGATCCCAGGGTTTAAATCCTGACTCCCCCACTTGCTAGCTGTATGACCTAGGGGAAGTCACTTGACCTCTCTGTGCCTTCATTAACCCACCTATAAAACAGAGTAAATAGAAGTATCAAACCCATATTGCTTTTGTGAGGAATAAATATGTTGATGAGTATGAAAAACTATGTCAGTCACATAGCATTATTATCACTATTACTATTGTTACCTGACTTAGCATCCCCAGGAAGACAAGCTGAGTGTCCAGATTTCCATACTCTCCTCCTGATTTATTCCTTCCTCTTTTGTTCTCAGGATAACACCCCTGTCCAGGACACTAAAATGTGAAGAGCACATTGCTTCTAGTGATGAAGCTGCTGGAGCCATGTCTTTGAAAGTAGCAGCAAAGAAAGGAAGTCATTGCAGGACACGATGGGCTGAGAGTCTGACGTCAGCCTGAAGACACGGTGCCATTTCCCAAGCTCCACACCACTGCAGACGGAGAGTGGATCTGAGGGCAGAAGACTTTGATCAGCTTGAGTTTGTGTCACTTGATGGATTTTTTTTTCTTTTTTTTTTTTTAAGAAAACTTATTTAAAACAATTTGCTGTTTTGACAACTCCCAGGGATACTGGTCAACCTGTGGGGCCCAGATCCACACCCACTTATCCCTACAGCTGACCTCAGAACTGGACTGGCATTTAGCTAATCAGATTGTTTATATAAAGTGATAGCCTTTTTATTATTCCTAAGTTTTCACAGTTCTCAAATGTAAGTAAAAACTCATTTCAGGTGGCTAGAAGCAAAGTAGTCTCACTGGAAATAGACATCCTGTAAATTACAGAAGACCTGAAATTGTATGAAGACCCTGAAACAACCTTTCAGCTTGGTCCAAATTTGACTGGTCAACCAATTTTGAAAACACTGGACTAGAAGAGATGATTATTGAAACATTTACAAATATGTGTCTGTTCCAGCGACAGGAGCTTTGAAAGTGAAAGCAAAGTCGCTTAGCCTTGTCAGACTCTTTGTGACTCCATGGACTGTAGCCTATGAGGTTCTTCCATCCATGGAATTTTCTAGGATTTTCCTTCTCCAGGGAATCTTCCTGACCTAGGTATTGAAACCAGGTCTCCAGCAGATGATTTTACTGTCTGAGCCACCAGGGAAGCTCCCCATCTGTAGCTGCCCCATCTGGTAATTTACCAGGAGCTTTCCCATCTGGTAATTCTCTAGTTAGGAATTTTCAGCTCATCTCCTTTTTCCAGGGGACAGGGAGGCAGAGGCAGGCAGCAACTCCTTTGGGGAGGCAGAATGTCAAGAGGTTTCACAGGTCTGCACTCCATTGCTTCTTTCTGAAAGCAGAGCAGTGATACCTGAGCAGTGCCTGCCCTCTGGTTTATCCTGGGAAGATGAAGTTTGTGCTTCCAGAAGGGGAGCCCCGAGCATGAATTGGTTATCTCCTGGGAAGTGCACTGGGCATCATGATGTGCAAACTACATAATAAGGACATCCTTCCCTGACTCGAATGGAAACCCAGGGTCTCCTCCCCGACTCAGGAGGGATGGAATGGGTCGTTGGTCTGTTCTCCCTGAATAGCTCTTCCTTTAACGTTCTGTTGAGAGAGTGCAGGAAGCTTCGCTAGGAACAGGGGGCCTGACTACCCCTTTCTTAATATACTCTCTCCCCCTTCACACACTCCTGCTGAAAGATGCTCATCCAAATAAATTTTAATCTTTAGAGTTGCTCCTTATTCAGATTTATTTCAGTATCTCAACATGCAGATTTGGTAGTTGGAGCAGTCGTTTTTCTGGAGGTCTCTTAGACCATACTCTATTTACTCTGACTTAAAAAAGCAGTTTCCCAGACTAAAAGGCCTTATCTCACCACTGGTACCTCAGTTTTTATCACCTCATTACAATTTTTCTAACTCCAGAATAGTATTAATATTTGATATATACATTTTTTCAAAAACTATTTTTAAATTGAATGTAGCTTCTATATCTTGTAATCTAGTGAAGACTGATACTATAATAAGTTTTGTATTTTAGCAGAGTTTGGGAGATATGTGTGTCAGTTATTTTGAGATCTCTATACTTCTATCATCTGTCTATCTACCTATCTAATCTCTTCACGGAGATGTACACCCCCTAAACAATACATGGATTTATTTATATATGTCTTTGGGTTGTTTATATATGCATGCACATATCTAGGCAAGAGTTTTGAGAATGTGAGCTTGGCTGTGGGTGTGTGTGGTGAAAGGGGGAAATCTGCCATTCTTCCTTACTAGAAAAAGGAATGGAATAGATGGGATGTGAATGTAGAAATAAAACTCTATCTACATACCTTACAGTAGCAGATGCAGCAATAAAAATGACATGAATGTGACACTGAAGGGGCTTGTGTGATGCTGTCAAAAATCTCAGCAGTCCTGTTAATCACATTTGATTTGATCCGTTTTGCGAGAACATAGAGACCTATTCCCAGGCATTGTTATTGGTAACTCCTGGTGGGGAGTTCATGAAGCGAATGCAGGACCCTGTTCCTTGTTGCTGCAGCATGGGTGTTTAATGCCCTCTTCTCGAAACACTGCGGTTCAGTGATGCATCACTATAGTTGAGACTAGGACTTCACACTGGGGATTAAAGAAATCCATTTGTGTTTTAGGTGGAACAGTCATCACCAGGCCAGGAAGACTTTCTTTCATTCAGGCTCCGTTAATAGGTCGAAGGAAAACACTGTTTCTGCACAGCTACAAGGTTGAAGAAAACAGTCAATCATTCTTCCAATTCCTTTATAGTCCAGCTTGAATTTTAAACTGTGTTCCTCCTTTCTCCAGAGAGGGAGCATGAAAAACACCTGACTGTTTTGAAGGAATATGCCAGTATTGAAAAGGAGCTGTGATGCTGTTTCAGTTGCATGTAGCATTAGGTAACCAACCAGCTGCTGCTAAGTCACTTCAGTCGTGTCCGACTCTGTGTGACCCCATAGACGGCAGCCCACCAGGCTCCGCCACCCCTGGGATTCTCCAGGCAAGAACACTGGAGTGGGTCGCCATTTCCTACTCCAATGCATGAAAGAGAAAAGTGAAAGTGAAGTCGCTCAGTCTGTCCGACTGTTAGCGACCCCATGGACTGCAGCCCACCAGGCTACTCCGTCCATTGGATTTTCCAGGCAAGAGTACTAGGGTGGGGTGCCATTGCCTTCCCCGAACCAACCAGCTATGACCACAAAAACCCCGGAGACTCAGGACTCTACTCTCTTCACTGAGGACACCCTGAAAAGAATCCAGTTTGCCAGACCAGTTTTGACTTGTAACCAATTGACTAATCATTAACATATGTTAGATAATGGAATAAAGGAGTGGATGGACAAATAGTTCGTCATCATCTTTTGATTAAGTACTCTTGGAGGTGTATAAGTTTAATGCAGTTGAATGAATGAGGACCTTCAGCTGCTAATGAAAGGAACTCAAACTGGCTGATGCAAAACAGCTATGTCTATGAATCTCTCCCCCTCCTCCTCCATTTGCCTATACACTGAATAATATACATTGACAATCCATGGACAGACCTGAATACAATCAATTAAGCAGTGTCAGAAATCTCTGTCTATTACTGGTCTCTGCTTTCTTCTGTTGACCATAGTCTCAAGTAGGCTCTTCCCAGCCTGCAAACCCAATAGAAAGAGCTTATTGTTTCCTAATAACTGTAGGGGAAAATCCTACAAAGGTTTTCTGTAGGCTCCACGGGGATCACATACCCATGTCTGAACCGATTGTTATGAACAAGGAGATGCAGAGATCAGATCGGCCAGCC
Organism: Oreotragus oreotragus; assembly: GCA_006410675.1. NCBI lineage: Eukaryota > Metazoa > Chordata > Mammalia > Artiodactyla > Bovidae > Oreotragus > Oreotragus oreotragus. The sequence continues at coordinate 102,325 of SJYX01004937.1, forward strand.
CTCGGTTACATGCTCTCTCCTGCAGTTAGGGGCTAGGTGAGTTAGTTCTGTCATCTTCAAGGACCGTGAATGGGAGTAACAGGGTACCTCAAGGTTAAATCAGAGTGCTGTTACTAAAAGAAATGATGCTGGGTAGGCAACAACGAAAAACAGAGCCTGAGCAAAATTTAAGTGCTACTCAAAACAGAATTTGTTTTCAGAAGCCACCAAAGAAAATAGTCTCATTTTTCATGTGATGTTTGCTGTGTCCAGAGCCAGTCTGGAGCTCCGGGTTAAGTCAGTGTCTGTGTTGTTCATTGTGCCAGTGCCTCATGTATTATAGGCACCCAATAAATACTTATTAAGTAAGGAATGACTGAGCTGATTTCAGAATGGAGTAGGATTATCTTCAACATTTATCACTGCCCAACGGCTCCCTCACTGATACCAGATGCCTGAAATGTTTTAATTAGCAACTGATTCCACTGCCTCTAGTCTTCCCATTCAAAATGCATATCCTGAGAAAGAGAATATTTTATACCTTTGTCATCACATCTTGAATTGAGTTTGTTCTAGAAAACCTTCTAGAAGGGATTGAAAAAGGACAGCAGAGTACATGAAAGTCTAGGGGTGGTTTACACGCTTTCCTGACTTCCCAGTCTTGCTTAGAGTAAGCCAGGCCCAGTGATGTCATGATCAGAGTACCTATGGAGGCTGAGAAAACCATTACTCCAGTTCTGCACTCAGCATCAAGAAGAGCCATGGGAATTCTGGAGAAACCACAATTGCAGTCAAATGGGGCAGGAAACTGTGGTTTCTTTGATCCTCCTCAAAGAAAGAAGAGATGATGAATGTGTTAAATGCCTCGCAGTATGAAGGGAGCCACCCACTTCAAAAACAGGAACAAAGAGAATTCTTGACTTCTCTTCCTGGAAAGTTCTGGGCTCTCCGTGGTACCTGCAGCACCCTGGCACAGTCAAGGAGATGCCATGAGGGAAACCGGATGTAGAAGGAAGAGGTTGAAATGGGCTAGGATTCCTCACTGGGCACTCTTCTCAGTAATGACTCTGGCCCTTGATGGTGTAGTTGTATATGAAGTTTTGAAAAAATTACTTGTATTTAGACAAACCAATAATGTCAGTTGCTTCCCAGCTGGCTCAGATGGTAAAGAATCTGCCTGCAAAGCAGGAGACCTGGGTTCAATCATTGGGTTGGGAAGATCTCCTGGAGAAGGGCATGGCAACCCACTCCAGCATTCTTGGCTGCAGAATTCCATGGCAAGAGGAGCCTCGCAGTCTAGTCCATGGCGTCTCTGAGTGGGACATGAGATGTGTATAAGAGACAGAAACAATTTAGNCAGTATGAAGGGAGCCACCCACTTCAAAAACAGGAACAAAGAGAATTCTTGACTTCTCTTCCTGGAAAGTTCTGGGCTCTCCGTGGTACCTGCAGCACCCTGGCACAGTCAAGGAGATGCCATGAGGGAAACCGGATGTAGAAGGAAGAGGTTGAAATGGGCTAGGATTCCTCACTGGGCACTCTTCTCAGTAATGACTCTGGCCCATGATGGTGTAGTTGTATATGAAGTTTTGAAAAAATTACTTGTATTTAGACAAACCAATAATGTCAGTTGCTTCCCAGCTGGCTCAGATGGTAAAGAATCTGCCTGCAAAGCTGGAGACCTGGGTTCAATCATTGGGTTGGGAAGATCTCCTGGAGAAGGGCATGGCAACCCACTCCAGCATTCTTGGCTGCAGAATTCCATGGCAAGAGGAGCCTCGCAGTCTAGTCCATGGCGTCTCTGAGTGGGACATGACTGAGCAACTAACACTTTCATAATGTCAGTTGGGTTTCCTTGGTGGCTCAGTTCAGTCGCTCAGTCATGTCCGCCTCTTTGCAACCCCATGGACAGCAGCATGCCAGGCTTCCCTGTCCATCACCAACTCCCGGAGCTTGCTCAAACTCACATCCATCAAGTTGATGATGCCATCCAATCATTTCTTCCTCTGTTGTCCCCTTCTCTTCCTGCCTTCACTCTTCTCAGCATCAGGGTCTTTTCCTATGTGTCAGTTCTTTGAATCAGGTGACCAAAGTATTGGAGTTTCAGCTTCAATGTCAGTCCTCCCAATGAATATTCAAGACTAATTTCCTTTAGGATTGACTGGTTGGATCTCCTTGCAGTCCAAGGGACTCTCAAGAGTGTTCTCCAACACCACAGTTCAAAAGCATCAATTCTTGGGCGCTCAGTTTTCTTTATGGTCCAACTTTCATATCCATACATGACTACTGAAAAAACCTAGATGGACCTTTGTTGGCAAAGTAATGTCTCTGTTTTTTAATACCCTGTCTAGGTTTGTCATTGCTTTTCTTCCAAGGAGCAAGAGTCTTTTAATTTCATGGCTGCAGTCACCATCTGCAGTGATTTTGGAGCCCAAGAAAATAAAGTCTGTCATTGTTTCCCCATCTATTTGCCATGAAGTGATGGGACCGGATGACATGATCTTTGTTTTCTGAATGCTGAGTTTTAAGCCAACTTTTTCACTTTCCTCTTTTACTTTCATCAAGCAGCTCTTTAGTTCTTCTTCTCTTTCTGCCATAAGGGTGGTATCATCTGCATATCTGACACTTTTGATATTTCTCCCTGCAACCTTGATTCCAGCTTGTGCTTCATCCAGCCCAGCATTTCACATGATGTACTCTGCACAGAAGTTAAATAAGCAGGGTGACAATACAACCTTGATGTACTCCTTTCCCAATTTGGAACCAGTCTGTTGTTCTAACTGTTGCTTCTTGACCTGTATACAGGTTTCACAGGAGGCAGGTAAGGAGGTCTGGTATTCCCATCTCTTTAAGAATTTCCCACAGTTTGATGTGATCCACACAATCAAAGGCTTTAGTGTAGTCAATGAAGAAGTAGATGATTTTTGGAATTCTCTTGCCTTTTCCATGATCCAACAGATGTTGGCAATTGGATCTCTGGTTCCTCTGGCTTTTCTAAATCCAGCTTGAACATCTGGAAGTTCTCGGTTCACATACTGTTGAAGTTTAGCTTGGAGGATTTTGAGCATTACCTTGCTAGTGTGTGAAATGATTACAATTGTGCAGTAATTTGAACACACTTTGACATTGCCCTTCTTTGGGATTGGAAGGAAAACTGACCTTTTCCAGTCCTGTGGCCACTGCTGAGTTTTCCCAATTTGCTGGCGTCTTGAGTGCAGCACTTTCACAGCATCGTCTTTCAGGATTTGAAATAGCTCACCTGGAATTCCATCACCTCCACCAGCTCAGTTTGTAGTCATGCTTCCTAAGATCCACTTGACTTCAGACTCCAGGATGTCTGGCTCTAGGTGAGTGATCACACCGTTGTGGTTATCTGGGTCAGGAAGATCTTTTTTTTTGTATAGTTCTGTGTATTCCTGCTTATTCTTCTTAATATCTGCTTCCATGAGGTACACACTGTTCCTGTCCTTTATCGAGCCCATCTTTGCATGAAATATTCCCTTGGTATCTCTAATTTTCTTGAAGGGATTTCTAGTCTTTCCCATTCTATTGTTTTCCTGTATTTTTTTTGTATTGATCACTGAGGAAGGCTTTCTTATCTCTCCTTGCTATTCTTTGGGACTCTGCATTCCAATGGGTATATCTTTCCTTTTCTCCTTTGCCTTTTGCTTCTCTTCTTTTCTCAGCTATTTGTAAAGCCTCCTCAGGCAACCATTTTGCCTTTTTGCCTTTCTGTTTTCTTGGGGATGGTTTTGATCACTGCATCCTGTACCATGTTACAGGCTGCTGTCCATAGTTCTTCCAGGCACTCTATCAGATCTAATCCCTTGAATCTATTTGTCACTTCCACTGCATAATCATAAGGGAATTGATTTAGGTCATACCTGAATGGCTTAGTGGTTTTTCCTATGTTCTTCAAGTCTGAATTTTGCAATAAGGAGTTCATGTTCTGAACCAGAGTCAGCTTCCAGTCTTATTATTATTATTATTATTTTACTTTATCCAATTTTAAGGTTTAATGATAGCTACAATATTCAAGATAATGTATTGGCAGAGTTTTAAATACACAAATCAGTAGGATAACATAAAGAACTCAGTAACAGACCAAAATGGCCATACAAAACTAGACACATAGTCATTTGAAAGGCCCTGAGAAGGGTTCAGAGTGAAAACATGATTATTTTTATATCTTTCTGTACAGTATATTTCTTCACATGAGGTAATACTATCACATGTTGCTTGAAAAAATTAAAGGAAGGAATCTCAAAATATGCTGACAAACGATATAAGTCATTAATCCATATACTGGGACTAAGCCAATGGTGACACTTGTGGAATTAACCTGTACCTGTACCAACACATGCTCATTTTAACCATTAAAATTCTAGTCAGTCTACTTGACAGTAAATCTTCACACGATCTTTTGTAAGATTAAAAATGAGGTTCCTTCTCTGAATGTATTGTTATCATTTAGCTTGATTTAGCTGTGTGTTTTATTTTATTGTGGCTGCAATTCAACATCTAGAAAATGACTGAAGTGTTCCTGAAGCCTCTCTAAGGAGGAATCAGAGGGAAGAGCTGGGATTCACCTGGAAAGGTTGCACTGTTACTCTGTGCTCCTCACCTCACAGACAAATAAAGAAAAAAATAGATTAAATATGAGTGTTGGCTGGTTAAAGACACATGACACATTACATGGACTTTTCACACATACATCTTTTTCTCCTTAAATATGAAAGCGTATCATAAGTCAAGGCTTCATATTTCTCATAAAGACACATTCTACTCAAGGGTAGAGACAGTGCTGTAGAACAAAGTTGTGTGTGTGAGTCGCTCAGTCATGTCCGACCCTCTGTGACCCAGTGGACTGTAACCCACCAGGCTCCTCTGTTCATGAAATTCTCCAGGCAAGAATTCTGGAGTGGGTTGCCAGTTCCTGCTCCAGGAGTATATGATTTTTAAATATGTACATATTTTAGCTAATCCTTAAACAATACATTGGAATTTATTATGAATTTTTATACATAATAATGCATAATTTTTGTATTATGTATTATTAAGTAATACTATTACATAATACATCTTATATGTTATGGGAATTTTGGGGGCTCCTCCAAGGGGAGTGAATTACTAACAAGCTTCTACTACTATTCTTTATCATCATTATCACATTAAAGTCTGAGAAGAGTGTAAAAGGAACACATCTGTAATTTCTGTAATTCTTCAGCCACTGCTTTAAAAACCCATGTAACCGGGGACTTCTCTGGTGGTCCAGTGGTTAGGGCTTCGCCTTCCATTGCAGGGGGTGCAGGTTCGATCCCTGGTTAGGAAGCTAGGATCCCACATGCCTTGGGGCCAAAAGAAAAAAAAAAACACAAAACATAAAACAGAAGCAGTATAGTCACAAATTCAATAACGACTTTAAAAATGGTCCACATCAAAAAATCTTAAGAGAAATGCTTGTGACTAAATGGAAGCGTTTCTACACATGTGTGACAGATAAATAAATTTATATACATTGTGTGTGTGTGTCAGTCATTCAGTCATGTTTGACTCTTTGTGACCCCATGGACTATAGCACGCCAGGCTCCTCTGTCCATGGGATTCTCCAGGCAAGAATACTGGAGTGGGTTGCCCTGCCCTTCTCCAGGGGATCTTCCTGACCCAGGGATTGATCCCAGGTCTCCCACAATGCGGGCAGATTCTTTACCGTCTGAGTCAAATCATACACTGACACAGTGAAAAAATTTATTTTTCAACTATTCATACAGCATATTGTTGTTGCGCTCCCCTCTTTCGGTTGTTGTTAGCCGCTCTTCTAGTTATTTGGAATATATGTTGAATATGTCAAGAAAGGATCTCTGTGCCATGTGGCTGACATTGTAGCAGAGGAGAACAAAAATATCAAGCATTTTAAGTAAAAGCCTTGCATGGTGTGTGCAAAGTTAACTGCTAGGAAAAAGAAAGGAAAAGTGGAGCCTTCAAAAAAATACCACCCAGGAGCCAGTGGGGAGTAGTGTAGGTGTTACAAGGGTGGGGAGGTACTGCAGGTTAAAGACATTTTTGTCTGTAGCCGCTAGAATGAGTCTACCTGCATTACTGTTTCCATAAAGGGTTGTGAATGGATGTTGAATAGTTGTTGTTCTTATCTATTCACGAAAATCCAAACAAAAGGATTTTTTTTTACAAATAAAATAAGGATAAATTTCAGAGGGATTTAGAGGAAGAAAACTAACATCTGTTAAATGTTTCCTGAGAATCAGAAACAGTAAGAGAATTGCCTCTGTTATCTCATTTCATCCTTTTAATACAGTGAGATATAGAAGATACTTAATTCTTTAAAAGGTTGAAAAAAATTGACTAAGTCACAGGGAAGATTGGAATATTGAACTCTCTGACTAAAAGGCTTTCTTTTACAGCCTACACTGTCCAAATGTGGTAGCCACTAGCCACATGGAAATATTGAACCCTTGAAATGTGGCTGGTCCAAATGTTAAATACACAGTTTCAAATATGTCATACAAAAGAAAATAGAATTTAGGAAAATCTCATTAAGAATTAAGAATTTATTGATTATATGTTGCAATGATAGCATTTGGGAACATTCAATTAAAGAAGTTTTATTACTAAAGATTAACCTATTTCCTTTTACTTTTTAAAATGTTTTGCTAAAAATTCTAAACCTACATATGGAATTCACTGTTTCTGTTGAACAGCTCTGTTCTATAATACCCTGGACACATAGAGAAGGCTTTCTCATCTCTCAAGTGAAATAAAACAACACTTGAATTAACTAAAGAAATACTGAAAAATATCCATCTCTTTGAAGATGGGCAGCCTCCCTTTTTTTTAATATAAATTTATTTATTTTAATCAGAGGTTGATTACTTTACAATATTGTATTGGTTTTGCCATACATCAACGTGAATACACCACAGCTATACATATGTTCCCCATCCTGATCCCTCCACCCTCCTCCCTCCCCGTACCATCCCCCTGGGTCGTCTCAGTGCACCAGCCCCAAGCATCCTGTATCCTGCATCGAACCTGGACTGGTGATTCATTTCTTATATGATATTATACATGTTTCAATGCCATTCTCCCAAATCATCCACCCTCTCCCTCTCCCACAGAGTCCAAAAGACTGTTCTATACATCTGTGTCTCTTTTGCTGTCTTGCATAAAGGGTTATCTTTACCATCTTTCTAAATTCCACATATATGTGTTAATATACTGTATTGGTGTTTTTCTTTCTGGCTTACTTCACTCTGTATAATAGGCTCCAGTTTCATCCACCTCATTAGGACTGATTCAAATGTATTCTTTTTAATGGCTGAGTAATATTCCATTTTGTATATGTACCACAGCTTTCTTATCCATTCATCTGCTGATGGACATCTAGGTTGCTTCCAAGTCCTGGCTATTATAAACAGTGCTGCGATGAACACTGGGGTACACATGTCTCTCTCAATTCTGGTTTCCTCGGTGTGTATGCCCAGCAGTGGGATTGCTGGGTCATAAGGCAGTTCTATTTCCAGTTTTTTAAGGAATCTCCACAATATTCTCCATAGTGGCTGTACTAGTTTGCATTCCCACCAATAGTGTAAGACCGTTCCCTTTTCTCCACACCCTCTCCAGCATTTATTGCTTGTAGACTTTTGGATCGCAGCCATTCTGACTGGAGTGAAATGGTACATCATTGTGGTTTTGATTTGCATTTCTCTGATAATGAGTGATGTTGAGCATCTTTTCATGTGTTTGTTAGCCATCCGTATGTCTTCTTTGGAGAAATGTCTATTTAGTTCTTTGGCCCATTTTTTGATTGGGTCGTTTATTTTTCTGGAATTGAGCTGTAGGAGTTGCTTGTATATTTTTGAGCCTCTTGTTTTTGAATTTACATACTTGCCACTAGAAAATGCAAAAATGACCTACTTAACTCTCGTGGCTCAGATGGTAAAGAAAGAAGATTCTCTGGAGGAGGGCATGGCAACCCACTCCAGTTTTCTTGGCTGGAGAATCCCCAGGAACAGAGGAAACTTCAGACTATAGTCCATGAGATTGCCAAGAGGCGGACACAACTGAGTAACTAAGTATAGCACAGCACAACTTGGTCTACTTTATGCAAAAGGTACTTTGAAAAAAATATATAAAAAGTAAAGTGGGGTGATTATAATCTTATCTGATATGTTATCTTTATAATATTGTATTGTGTATGTTACATCCTAATACTTAAACCTTAGCATGAAGTTTTCTTATGGTATCAGCAATTTCTATGTCTAAAAATACTGCTTTCTGAATTATTGCCCAAATATTGTGTCTCCTCTTTCAATAATTTTCAAAGAGAAGAATCAGTCTTTCTTTATTTCCATATCTTCTTTCATTTGTTTTTTATATATTTTTCTTTTTCTAATATGTAGTTAAAGTTCGAAGTTGATATGTTATTGATTTTATGAAAGTACAGATTTGGAAAATACCAATTAGACAATAGTTATTACTGTATGATAACATCTGTATGATGACAGGTTGTGCGTCGCTATTTTTTCTCATTTTCTCCTATTTGCACTTCCTCTGTCCCCTTTATTTCTCTTCTATGATGCTGTCGAACACACAGCATCAGGTAAAAGGAGATTTTATCAAGAATAATGATATAGATTATTAGGATAAAATGAGTAATATTAAATAGCATAACATTTTTTTCTGATTTCTTATATCTTTTGGGAACATTTAATGTCATCTAATAAAAGTAATTTGGCTCTGACATTTAATAAGTAATGTATTAATTCAGTAACTAAGTAAATACTTCAGAAAGAAAGAATACTAAATGGTCTACATATACCTAGAGTATATGTACTAAATGATCTACATATACATAAAGTATATGTACAGACGGAGAGAGGTTTTGTATAGTACAGATGAAGAGAGGTTTTTTATTATTATCATATATTTCTTTTTACTACTAAAACTTGAACATTGTTGTATGTAACTAAGGGCTTCCCTTGTAGCTCAGTCAGTAAAGAATCTGCCTATAGTGCAGGAGACCTGGGTTCGACCCCTGGGTTGGGAAGATCCCCTGGAGAAGCAAATAGCAACCCACTCCAGTATCCTTGCCTGGAAAAATCCCATGGACAGAGGAGTCTGGTCAGCTGCAGTCCAGGGGTCGCAAAGAGTCGGGCACGACTGAGCAACTAACACTTCAGTTAAGTTCAGTTCATTTCAGTCATTCATTCGTGTCCGACTCTTTGTGACCCTATGAATTGCAGCACGCCAGGCCTGCCTGTCCATCACCAACTTCCGGAGTTCACTCAGACTCATGTCCATCGAGTCCGTGATGTAATCCAGCCATCTCATCTTCTGTTGTCCCCTTCTTCTCCTGCCCCCAATCACTCCCAGCATCAGACTCTTTTCCAATGAGTCAATTCTTCACATGAGGTGGCCAAAGTATTGGAGTTTTAGCTTCAGCATCATTCCCTCCAAATCCCAGGGCTGATCTCCTTCATAATGGACTGGTTGGATCTTGCAGTCCAAGGGACTCTCAAGAGCCTTCTCCAACACCACAGTTCAAAAGCATCAATTCTTCGGTGCTCAGCTTCCATCACAGTCCAACTCTCGCATCCATACATGACCACTGGAAAAACCATAGCCTTGACTAGACGGACCCTGGTTGGCAAAGTAATGTCTATGCTTTTCAATATGCTATCTAGGTTGGTCATAACTTTTCTTCCAAGGAGTAAGCGTCTTTTAATTTCATGGCTGCAATCACCATCTGCAGTGATTTTGGAGCCCCCCAAAATAAAGTCTGACACTGTTTCTTCTGTTTCCCCATCTATTTCCCATGAAGTGATGGGACCGGATGCCATGATCTTCGTTTTCTGAATGTTGTGCTTTAAGCCAACTTTTTCACTCTCCTCTTTCACTTTCTTCAATATAACTAAATAGAACAAGCCTGGTTATCAAAAATTGTAACTGTGTAACTGGTAGTCACTGAATGCCAATCACCAGGTTCCTGGCCTTCTTTTCTAATCCTCATAATACCTTGAGGCTTTTACTGCAGAGGAAATGGATGCACAGAGAGAAGAAATAACTTACCCCAGTCACACAGAAGACACTTGTTGAATCCAGCAATGAAACTCATATCTCTCTAAAGCAAAAGCCTGCATGTGTAACCCTTGATCTCTTCAGCTTAACATGACACTCTCAAAGCTTACAAATATAACATGTGATGATCGTATGAGAATACTTAGTAGTTTCTCTTCTAAAACACAAAAATGTTGGGAGATGGTATTTTTATCTATGTCAAAGAGCTCAAAAAAAACAAGTATTTTATTTCTATATTTCCCGTTCACTCTAGTTGCCATTTTCTTATCACAGTTCAGTATCATTTCTACTTTTTATTTTTCTCCAGTTACTTGTAGGAGTTACAAACATTCCATTCCAAATATATAAGTATGCTAAGGGGGAAAAAAGAGGCTGTTTGGCTGATAAATCTCAGGATATGTCTTGCAGATTTCATTTTCTCATTGCAAAAAGGCAATGGATGACACCCTTCATTTGTTTGTTAAGCAGAATTAGAATAAAGGCACTTTTCTTCATGACTTATCTTCATGAAGTGAGAAAATAAGGACAGTTTCCTTCATGACATGAGTGGTTAGGCCAGGGTTGTTTCTGTTCTCCTTATTTTACTCTGAGACAGAAGGTATACTTGGTGATGTTTAGATAGCAGAAACAAGCCCAGATTCTCTACAGCCCCTCTGTGTTTCTTCAAAAATTCTCATGATCCCATGGCAATTTCTATTTTGTTGGCAAAAAGTAATGCTGGTATCTAACTTGAACCCCTTCCAATCATTCACATGTACCATTTGAATCAATACCCCACCCAATTTATATCACATTTTCCTGCCTCCTGGGAGTAACAAAATCTTTATTTCTGTTTTTCTTTTCTTTGTTTTGTCTGTGTTCACTTAAAATACTTCCAAGGATACTTAATAATTGTTTCAAGTAGGACTCAGGATATACTTTCTCTTTTTGAAATGCCAGGAGGTATCATCTGTGAGAGATGGTGTAAAGTGAAAGGCATGTGAAGGAAGCAGTGCTTTTAGAATCCTGTAGGGCAAGATTAAAGCCTAAACAAACACTCTGAAAATCTTTCAGGTTATTTATCATTTTCCAAATATCCAAGAATCAAGAGTTTCTCTAAAAGGAATTTACTAAATGTTTATTTATTTATGACTCTAGTTCTCAGTGAAATAATGGAACCAATCAACTTATCCTTTTCTGTCTTTTCAGAACCTTGCTTCTTTGTATTTAGTTTGTTTTGTGTGTGTCCTTAAATTGCCTCTTTATCACCACTTTTTGACTTTAGGCATCACAATTCTTCCTTACCTTAAAAAACAATGAATTATCTAACTACAAAATCTTAACTTTGTTTCTCGTCTAAATATTATTGTTTTAATTATTTTTTATCTCAAATTAACATTTTCTACACATTGTGGGACATGTATGGATATAAGAGTTGGACCGTGAAGGCTGAGCTGTGAAGAACTGATGCTTTGAAACTGTGGTGTTGGAGAAGACTCTTGAGAGTCCCTTGGACTGCAAGGACATCAGCCCTGGGATTTCTTTGGAAGGAATGATGCTAAAGCTGAAACTCTAGTACTTTGGCCAGCTCATGCGGAGAGTTGACTCACTGGAAAAGACTCTGATGCTGGGAGGGATTGGGGGCAGGAGGAGAAGGGGACAACAGAAGATGAGATGGCTGAATGGCATCACTGACTCGATGGACGTGAGTCTGAGTGAACCCCGAGAGTTGGTGATGGACAGGGAGGCCTGGTGTGCTGTGATTCATGGGGTTGCAAAGAGTCTGAGCAACTGAACTGAACTGAACTGAAAGCTGTGGATGTCAGAAGGTAAAGTTTTCCTCTGGCATCCTGGTTTTGTCTCCCTTGTTGTGTTTTGAAGGTCCAAACTTCTTAAATAAGGTCTGAGAGATGACATTCTTTCACTGCAGTTCCCTGTTATTATGTAGGAGCCCTAGTGATGTGATGATGGGATGGAAAGGTGCCAAGTATCTGGTCAGGGGAATGGAATCATCCTCCAATCTTGTGATTTGATCTCAGTCTTCTAGTGTGTCTGTGTCCTTTCACTGTAACTTTCATAAGTACTTTACACTTCTTACCCTACCCCACCCCAGAAGCCTTAGGTGAGTTAGGAAATCATGAAGAAAAATAGGCACACTTTCAGATGGCTACTTTTCCCTCTCTCCTTGTAAGAAGTAGAAGGGATTTTTTTCTAATCTTCACCATGAGAACTTGGTAGGGCTCCTACCAAGTAACGTTATAGGGGTGCCCCAAAGACTGGTCCCTTGGATTTCATATCCCTCAAGTTTTTCCACACTGAGCCTCCAGCAGTTTGTTAATTACAATTTACCTTGTCCTTACCTAGTACGGCTGTTGTTTACTTGCTCAGTCATGTGTGACTGACTCTTTTACGACCCCAGGGGTCATAAAAGAGCCCGCCAGACCCTTCTGTCCATGGGATTTCCCAGGGAATACTGGAGTGGGTTGCCATTTCATTCGAGTGTCTTCCCCACCCAGAGATTGAACCCAAGTCTCCTTCATTGAGCCACCTGGACAGCCAAATGCTGACTCCAGTCATAATTCCTTTTCCCAGGTTTTCCTTTGCTAAGTTTTGCTCTCTATATATGCCCATCAATTTGGGGGAAGCAGTTTTCCCTGTGTTTTCTCTTCTTGAAGGATCTAAGAAGAGTTTTTGATTTTTGGATGTTGGGAAGATGAAACCAATGCTTTCCAAGCTCCTTACATGCTGAACTGGAAACCAGAAATCTTCCCCTACATTTGTTTTCTTTCTTTCTTTTTTATTATTATTATTATTTTTGATGATCTTTTCCCACTCCTGTACAACCTCCTTTGCCTATGACATCTCTGCTGTATACTCTGGTGCTGGTGGTGGTTGTTTGGTCACTAAGCCATGTCTGACTCTTGTGACCCCATGGTCTGTAGCCTGCCAGGCTCCTCTGTCCATGGGATTCTCCAGGCAAGAAGACTGGAGTGGGTTTCCATTTCCTTCTCCAGAGGGTCTTCCCAACCCAGGAATCGAACCCTGGTCTCCTCTACTGCAGGCAAATTCTTTATTGACTGAGCTGAAAGGAAAGCACTCATAAACATTCTTTAATATTCTAATATAATGAATCATTGGGAAAGACCCTGATACTAGGAAAGATTGAAGGCAGGAGGAGAAGGGGACGAGATGATGAGATGATTGGATGGCATCACCAATTTAATGGACCTGAGTTTGACCAGACTCTGAAAGACAATGAAGGATAGGGAATCCTAGCATGCTGCAATCCAAGGGGTCACAAAGAGTTGGACATGATTGAGTGACTGGATAACAACATAATGAATCCTCTTTTATGGTCTCTTTCTGTATCCACTGATTTTAAGACATCTGTTATCTGTTGAACTACATAGCAGTTACCATCTATATTAATATTTGGTATTATATGCTCATGTGTAGGGTCTCATTCAGTCTTTACCACAACCCCTTGAGGCTAAAGTACCTGCTGTAATTATCTCTTATTGCTGTTCAGTCCTGGAGAATTTTAATAGGCTGCTCAAGGTCACATACCTAATAAGTGGAAAAGTCAGAATTTGAATCAAGACGTCTAGCACCTGCAGGCTTGACTAGTATACAATCCAGCCCAGATTCTGCTCCTTATTTATTAAAATAATATAATACTGTTTTCTATTTCCATAAAGATAAATATTCTTCTGTTCTTATTTGCTTCCTATACCCTGTCAGGCAATAGATCAAATCATTTCTTACTATATATCACTTACCTAAAGAAAAGGGTTTATAATTTAATTAGCTTCCTTTGTAATCTTAATTTGGCAAATGAAACCATGTTACAGAAATACTATTAAATCAATACATGTTTCCAAAGGCATTTTGATAGGAAAAAGCACTAAAGACATAATTCAGGGTTCTTCTTTGAGGACTAAGAAACTCTGAGTCCTTTGAAATTCCTAGACTTATAGGAAGTACCAGCCAGTTCCATTCATATATCATCTTCATGTGATTGAGACATTTTTGCTGCTGAGCATATTAGAAACTTCAAAAGAAGTTGAATCTACCTTATGTCAGCATGTCACAACTAGAAGCTTCATTTTTATATCAGAGCACCAGATCCTGAGGGGGAAAGTTTATAGCACTCAATTTGGTAATAGAGAGTAGTGCTGAAATGAGACATTCTGCTGGGAAGTGAAGTTTTTAAAAATAGGTAATAATGACTCTCAACAGAATAACGCCTAAAGAATAACCTGTTGGAAAAGGTGAAAATGAAGAAATGTCAAATATATTCAGTGCATAGCTCTTCAGGAAGTGATGCAGTGACAGTGTCTATCAAATACTATGAGCAGATTTCACTTGACTTGAGAGGCGCCATATCTGTGGTTGCCATTTTGACACCTTTGAGGAGACTTTTGTTCTCTCTCTGAGTATGTTTCTATTTCACAGGCTTTAAAACTTGCAGATGCAAATAGCTAGCACCTTGAACATCTGGTGTGGGGAGGGAATGAAAGTACATAAAGAGATTGAGGGCATTTCAACTGTTAGTCCTATGCACCCTTCTATTTTAGAGTGAGAGACAGGTAGAAATTATAGAGGATATGGAGCCAAACAAAGTAAGTCTGACTTTGAGGAAGAGAGAATTTGCTATCTTGAAAGAGAGACATATTGCATTTAAAAAAGAAAAAAAAAAAAAACCATTAGCCTATTTTATGAACAAGAAAAAAAAGATGAAAATTGCCTACAATTTAAAGCAGGGAGTGAATTCAGAACACCTGAAGTGAGAAATTGTCTTTTATGATTTGACCCTAGTGCAAATGAGTATCATTCTGCTGAGGGCACTGGAGCTTTAAAAATGCAGCTTTCTTTTAAAAGTATTAGCTGTCTATTTTAAAGAGATATGTCAGATATATTACCTTATGGCATAATAACTCAATGAAACATTTTCAAAAACTCAAAATTGTAGCTAATAACATCTACAAGACAAATTAGAATCTTTACTTTCTGCAGACATCAAAGTTTAAAAAGAATGTTCATGAAGCATGGTGATGGATTCTGAATATGGCTAGTGTATTTTGGCCTCTAATGTCAAGAAACAGTAATGATTTGAACAAAATACACTTTAATGATGAATTTGCCCTATTTGACACTAAGGCAGTTTTTTAAAACTTGTGCGACTCTTTAAAGTTTTTAAGGTAAATAATTTAATATTAATGAGAAATTTCTGTCCAGTTTTTATTTTAGCTAGTTAAAATGTGAAATATAAAAGCTATACCCTGAGAATTTTAAGAATTTGTAATCATTAGTCTGGTACAAGCAAAATTGAAATGCTAACTGAAAAGGTACAGAAAATATCAGGAGGCATAGCATCTGAGGAGAGGTAAAATTCAGATAATATTTAATGAATGCCCATGTTCTACAGTATTACATGTAGTAATGTTTTAGATTTTACAAACTTAATTGGATCCATTCTTATTTATTATATCAGAGTTAAGTAGCTTGTTAAATCTCCAGTAGAAAGTTATGAAATAGTTCAAAATCAAATTAATGAACAAAACAGTCTCCTTCTGTGGAAATCTGTCCCATCAATGAATGCTTGATCATGCCACACAGTTACATTTAAATAATGCTGGTTTAATGATTTACTGTTAAATTCTGACTACGTTGTGGTAATTGGAACTTTTCAGCTTTATTTTCTGCTTTAACAAGTTCTGAACTTTGTGAAGAAGGCTGAATTGACCTCCCCAAGGATTTTTCCAGATATAAATAGGTAGCTCTCAATGAAGCAACTGAAAGTTTATAAATGTATGAAAGCATGTCTAGTCTGAGCTTGCTAGATAAAGAACAAGTCTATTTCTGAAAGTATAATTCAATGTAACATTTTCTAATTTTGTGATAGAGTACCTAGTTCCCAGAGAATTTATACCTGTCTCTTATACACAT
>SJYX01004937.1:123090-222554 GCA_006410675.1 Oreotragus oreotragus
ATATCTGAGGTTATTGATATTTCTCCCGGCAATCTTGATTCCAGCTTGTGTTTCTTCCAGTCCAGCGTTTCTCATGATGTACTCTGCATAGAAGTTAAATAAGCAGGGTGACAATATACAGCCTTGACGTACTCCTTTTCCTATTTGGAACCAGTCTGTTGTTCCATGTCCAGTTCTAACTGTTGCTTCCTGACCTGCATACAGATTTCTCAAGAGGCAGGTCAGGTGGTCTGTTATTCCCATCTCTCTCAGATACCAATAAATACTAAGTTGTTTGCACTGAAGTACTTAATAAACAAAATTGAGATGTAACTTCCCACTTGAGGTGTCATGAAAAGAGGTATTGAGACACTAAGGATGCTGTAGTCTAAGTCACTCTAGAAGCAAGTAGGCAAAGACCAAGAATGGAGAACTTGGTTAGAATGAACTCAGGTTTCTGGGCAAGCTTAAAGCTTACATTTTAAACCACATACTATATGATTAAAACTATTCAAGAGAAACATCTGAATTAGTGAAGTTTCAGTGTATTTTTGTAGTTAGAAGAATAATTTACTACAATACCAGTTTTAAATGAGAGTTCCCAACTTTGTAAAACAGATTAAATTCATGTCAATGAACACAAGTACTTTTTGCCCCACTTTCCTAAATATTTAATCTTCAGCATCATGTTAAACATGGAAAGAAATATATTTGATGTCTGAGTTAAACATAATTTGCTTTTGTGAGATCGAAGTTCATCAATCTCATTATGTATGTCACACTATTTAAGAGCTAAACTATGAAATGTGGAATAGTTTTATAAAAAGATTTTGACTTGTCCTTAGTTGCTCAGTTGTGTCTGACTCTGTGTGACCCCATGGATTGTAGCCCACCAANATGTAATGTGTCATGTGTCTTTAACCAGCCAACACTCATATTTAATCTATTTTTTTCTTTATTTGTCTGTGAGGTGAGGAGCACAGAGTAACAGTGCAACCTTTCCAGGTGAATCCCAGCTCTTCCCTCTGATTCCTCCTTAGAGAGGCTTCAGGAACACTTCAGTCATTTTCTAGATGTTGAATTGCAGCCACAATAAAATAAAACACACAGCTAAATCAAGCTAAATGATAACAATACATTCAGAGAAGGAACCTCATTTTTAATCTTACAAAAGATCGTGTGAAGATTTACTGTCAAGTAGACTGACTAGAATTTTAATGGTTAAAATGAGCATGTGTTGGTACAGGTACAGGTTAATTCCACAAGTGTCACCATTGGCTTAGTCCCAGTATATGGATTAATGACTTATATCGTTTGTCAGCATATTTTGAGATTCCTTCCTTTAATTTTTTCAAGCAACATGTGAGAGTATTACCTCATGTGAAGAAATATACTGTACAGAAAGATATAAAAATAATCATGTTTTCACTCTGAACCCTTCTCAGGGCCTTTCAAATGACTATGTGTCTAGTTTTGTATGGCCATTTTGGTCTGTTACTGAGTTCTTTATGTTATCCTACTGATCTCTGTATTTACACCTCTGCTAATAACACATTATCTAGAATATTGTAGCTATCATTAAATCTTAAAATTGGATAAAGTAAAACAAAAATCATATACCTTGAGTGTCTCTTGAAAATCTAATGAAGAGATTATTTCAATTATTGCATTCATGTCTTCATTTTTACCTTGTGTATCACTCCTTTGGTGCTTTCTGAATATCAAATCCTTATTCCACGCTAGATATCATATTACCAGGGTTTTTTTTCACTTACGCTACATTCATATTTTGTGGGAAATATTTTTTAAACATCTTTGAGAAATTTCAAATTTATACTGAATTATAAAAAAATAGCATAATGAAATCCCATCTACGCCAAATTCAACTTCAACAGTTTCAACCCATGGTCAGTCTCGTTTCTTCAAAATTAACACTCATATCCTCACTACCACTAGACTACTTGAAAGTAACCCTGAATATCAAATTACATGTTTATATGTTAAATATAGGTCAGTATATATTTCTACCATATTAAGACTATCATATTTCATAAATATATTACCCAAAGATGAGTTATACATTATAATTAAATATTTAGACAGTAGGAATATATTTTATATTTGTGTTAATATGGATATAAGTATATAAATATATATATGTATACATATATGTATAAATGGGAGTATCTACATTCCCAACTTCTTCAGGAAATGATTATACTACATTATAAATGGAGGAGGAGAACTGCTGTCTGCTTTCAAATCAAACTCATGTGCCTCTGATCCGCAGCTTTCATTGTAAGCACAGGACAAGTTGGATGAGAAGGAACTCTTAAGGCTCAGTAGTAAATAAACATCTTTCTAAAGAACAAGAACATATGACAAATGTCTACTGCACTAAGCTATCTCCTTCCTCCAGGGTAATTGTTCTCTTTTTACGTCCTTATCTTTCATGACATTGGTTGTTTTTAAATGCTTGGTGATGCTCGGCTATCTATTTCAACTTTTGAATGAAGATATCTATATATTATATAGATATCAGGAAAGATATATAGATATATCTTAGTGTATAGCTATCAGGAAAGAATATTCACTGCTGTAAACCAGAATTGTTTTTCCCACAGAGTTGTCCTCTGATTGGAAGAATAAAGAGCAGGGGCTGGGCAGGTGGGCTGGGCACAAAGATGCACAGGTGCCCCTAAGTTGGGACAGTATTTCTCAACCTGGGATACACATTAGACTTAAGGAGCGTTCTTAAAAATCTTGCTGCCCAGGTCACAGCACTGATTGATTTTGTCAGAATCTTTGTGGGTGGATCCAGTTGTTAATATTTTGTTTAAACTCTCCAGGTGGTTCTAATATTCAACTAAGTTTGAGAACCATCGTCCTTGGTTGTGAGGTGAAGGGTTGGCAGACAGGCAGATTGCCTCTTCGATTTTCTTTTATTCCTAGACAGAGTTATCTTTCTTTATTTCCCCCTGAAAACCTAGGGTATGGATCCTGTATAATCCCCAATATAACCCTGCTTCTTTTTCAGGATGTAATTAAATTATGATAATCATTTTGCAGGCAGATGCCTGGCTTTCCTTAGATGACATTTCGCTGATTTTATTCTGTGAGAAAAAGCTACTCTTGTGAGCAGTTGTGTTTGGAAACCATGGTCCTGGGAAGGAAATACAAAAGGCGGTGCCAAGTTCCAATTCAACCCGGTGTTCTGTGTGCTCGTTCTCAGGGACTTTGAAGAATTCTTCACAACCTTTCCTGGTATTTGTATTAGTCAGCTCAGGCTGTGATAACAAATACCACAGACTGTGTGCTGAACCAAAGAAAGTTATCTCCTCACCGTTCTAGAGTCTCAAACTCCAAAATCCAGGTGCTGGCACGGCTGGTTTCTCCTGAGGCCTCTCTCCTTGGCCTGGAGACAGCCACCTCCACTGCGCCTTCTTACAGGCCTTTCCCCTGGGTAAGTGCCTCCTGGCGTGTCTTCCTCTTCTTATAAGGACGTAATTTCTTTGGATGCTGCTGCTGCTAAGTCGCTTCAGTCGTGTCTGACTCTGTGCGACCCTATAGATGGCAGCCCACCAGGCTCCCCCATCGCTGGGATTCTCCAGGCAAGAACACTGGAGTGGGTTGCCATTTCCTTCTCCAATGCATGAAAGTGAGGTTGCTCAGTTGTGTCCGACTCTTAGCAACCCTGTGGACTGCAGCCTACCAGGCTCCTCCGTCCGTGGGATTTTCCAGGCAAGAGTACTGGAGTGGGGTGCCATTGCCTTCTCTGGTTCTTAGGATGAAGGTCCCCCAATTCATGATATTACTTAACCTTGCAACCTCTTGAAAGGCCTTGTCTCCAATGCAGTCACATTGGGAGTTAAGGGTTCAACATCTGAATTTTGAGGGGGGTGGGGGGAACAATTCTGTCCAGGACAGTACTTTTGACTTTAATCTACGAATATCTGTGTACTTTCCTTGGGAAGATCTACAGGGAACCATGTTCCCCTGGGCTGAGATTTATGCTGCTTTCACTTCACTCATTCTGATCCCATCTGGTTTTTTATTCCCTTCCAGAATACCTCAAACATTTCTGGTCCAAAGATGGGAATTTTCTAAAATGTGTGAAAAGTACAGTTATTATCTCTTTCTACATGTGTGTGTAGCTGTGCATGAGTGTGTGTGGATAAGATCAAAGCGAGTGGTCTGATGAACAGGTGAGCGAGGGCTGGCTTTTGCATATAACACACCATTTCCCTGACAGAGCTTCAACTCTCCCTGCTTTATCAGAGACCAAGGTGAGATGGCGACGTAACTCATAAGATTCTTTCATAAGGTTAAGTGGCCCCAAATAAGGCCATTAAGAAGATTCAGGCAAAGGTGTACCTAAGGATAAAACAAGACAGTGGAGGAAGCAGCTTGGATGAAGCTCCAAACACCAGGGGTTCTGTTCTGATGTGGGTGCTCAGTACACAGACTCAGAGAAGACCTTCAGCTCCTCTTGTTCTTCATCTCTGATGCAGGAATAATAGTAGTACCTGTCCTGTCTGCCCAACAGGGAATAACAGCTATCACCATCAAGCCTGCAGGGCTCTGTCAACCAAGTACCAAGATAAGTTCTGTTTGTTGAACACTTAAAGCTTTAAACTACTAACATATACATTAGAGTGTTAGTATCACTAAGATTGTTTGCAGCTTTACTTTTTGACCTTGGGCTGTGAGTAGAGAATTGCACAACAGTAAGCATGTGGGTCATATAAGGAAATATACTCCTTTTCAGTTACCTTCCAAACATTCACTTAATTCGGTTTCCAACACATTGTGTGTGGTATTTAGAAGGCACTCAGGAAAACTACACTGCATTCTTTAATCCAAAAAATTTGAAAAACAGACGAACATACATCTAGGTCACATGAGGCCTAAATAAATACTCATTAAGGTCTATTCAATTATAAATTCTGGAAAGAATATAAAAATAGCAAAAGATGTGACTTTGGTATACCCTATCAGAGTTCATAGTCTAATTGTAGAGAGAGTTAATTTATTATAACATTAAAAAGAAAATAAAGTTATGAGGGAAGGGAAAAAAGAGATAGCAGCCTTCTGCATTTTGCCTCTGTTAATTTATGTTATGCAAATGTCATTCTTGCCATTAAAACTCATATATACTCAGTCCAAACACTATTCATGCGCAGACTGGAGAGTAGATTAATGTTTGCAGTTTCTCTCTACAACTTTGGTGATGGCCCCAAAAAGACTCATAAATAGGCCTGTGATGGACATTGAGAATGCCCTCCTAATGTATCTAATTCTTCATCTTGGTAACAACAAGTGAAAAGATCCATAAATGCAGCTTTAATTAACAGCAAGATTGTGATGCTTAGAAAAAGACTGTGGGTTCTTTGAATCTGTTGGCCTTCTCATAAAGAATTTTGTTTTTCCCAGAGGGTCAACATTAATTAATGTCCTTACAATCTGTTTAGCAGCCCATTGTCTCAGCGATGCCTAAACAAGTTGAGTGAGCTGTAGTGGTGTAGCCTGGGTGATATAATCAGGCCGCTTTGAAAAGAGCACTCAGTAAAAATAAACTGTCTCGCACAGTGATTAACAGGGAGGATAATAAGTATTCTGTCCACATGATTACTTTTCCTTATCTGTGAACAACATGATTTGTATACTATATTGCATAAAGAACCAGATGGAAGACTTTTCATGTGGTCTTTAATGAACTCACACTAGCTATAAAAGTTTAAAAAAAATAAAAATAACCATTAATATTCTTTAAATGTTACATTAAAAATGATCACTAGATCACTCATGTTTGTCTTTTGGGACAATACATGGACGTTTTCTCATGTCCATTGATTATACTTCTTTTTCTCTAAACTATTATATTGTATTATATTTCCTAAAGGAAATCAGTCCTGAACATTCATTGGAAGGACTTATGCTGAAACCGAAACTCCAATACTTTAGACACCTGATGCAAAGAACTGACTCCTTGGAAAAGACCCTGATGCTGGGAAAGACTGAAGGCAGGAGGAAAAGGGGATGACAGAGGATGAGATGATGTTAGTTACCTGAATGTTACTCTCTAGATCTTGTGTGAAGTCGCTCAGTAGTGTCTAGCTCTTTGCAACGCAATGAACTGTAGCCTATCAGGCTCCTCTGTCCATGNGACTCCTTGGAAAAGACCCTGATGCTGGGAAAGACTGAAGGCAGGAGGAAAAGGGGATGACAGAGGATGAGATGATGTTAGTTACCTGAATGTTACTCTCTAGATCTTGTGTGAAGTCGCTCAGTAGTGTCTAGCTCTTTGCAACGCAATGAACTGTAGCCTATCAGGCTCCTCTGTCCATGGGATTTTCTAGGAAAGAGTACTGGAATGGGTTGCCATTTCTTTCTCCAGGGGATCTTCCCAACTCAGAGATCAAACACAGGTCTCCCGCATTGTAGGCAGATGCTTTACCATCTGAGCCACCAGGGAAGTCCCCTCTGGATCTTAGTAGCAAATAAATATCGGTTTATTTCTCTTAATTTCTCAAGGAAGAGAAACTAATATTTATCCTCAGAGACTATCAGAAAAGGTTAAAAGAAAAAAGTTCCATGTAAATGCATATTGACTGTTGTGATGTTTGTTATACTGAAAATGTTATGAAATAATTTAAGAATTTACCGTTAGATAATTTTATAAATCATGATATATCCACAAGTAGAATACTATGATATAATTACAATTATGTTACTAAATGTACTGCATAAGATAAACTTGTTCACACTATGGTTTTTTTTAAATTACTGAATCAAGTAGAAACTCTATTTTTATTGGCCAATGTGTACATTAAGAAAGAATGGCAGGATACACAGATATGAAGCTTAAAAGTAGTTATACTACTATACTGGAATGACTAGAGTTTTCTTTTTTCTGCTTATTTAAAATGTTTTAGGAAAAAATGTATTTTCAGTAATGTAAAATTCAAGAAAATAATTCTTGAAGAAAAAAGTTTAATTATTAAGAGTGAAATGTAATAGTTCAGGTTTTTTTTAAGGAGTAATACTTAAAAATATCCACCACATTTTCCACAAACACATTTAATTGTGCTGCTATCATGTATGCTAGCATTTCTTTCGAGGTGTCATTCCTGGTTTCAATTATTCTTTTTGTTTTTGGATTTCTTTCTCCTCTCCTCTACTCCAACTCTATCACCCATCTACATAATTCATGTTAATAAATGAGTGTACATCCTTTCTCATCTTTTTTTCCATGTTTACATTGTTATTCTATAAATATTTATATTTGGAGTTAAATGCATGCACAGATAAGAGGGTGTCAGTCATTGTTGTTTTAGAAATATTAGATCACATCATATAATCATTTTGCATGCTATCTCACTGCTTTAAGAATATCTTTTGGAAATCCTTACAAGCCAACTGTATGGCACCACACTCTTTTCAGTGGCTGCGTGATATTGTGCACTGTGGATTGAATCAATTACCTTGGCTGTTCCTCTAGATTCTTGACAAGGGGCACTTTTGGCCCCTTGGTGGTAGTTGTCAATTTCTAAAGATATTTTGAGCTTTCAACACCGGAGAGAGGAGTGGTGCTGATATTAGCTGGGTAGAGGTCAGTTCAGTTCAGTTCAGTCACTCAGTCGTGTCCAACTCTTTGCAACCCCATGAATCGCAGCACGCCAGGCCTCCCTGTCCATCACCATCTCCCGGAGTTCACTCAGACTCACGTCCATCGAGTCCATGATGCCATCCAGCCATCTCATCCTCAGTCGTCCCCTTCTCCTCCTGCCCCCAATCCCTCCCAGCATCAGAGTCTTTTCCAATGAGTCAACTNGGCGTGCTGTGATTCATGGGGTTGCAAAGAGTCAGACACGACTGAGCGACTGAACTGAACTGAACTGATGGAGCTGCTTTAATTGAGATGTTAAAATTTTCCTGTCAAGAAAACTTTTCTTTAACCAAAACTGGGTTTGGGCTTGGCAGTCACGTGGTTGCTGGTTTCCTTTCTTTTTGTTCCCTCCTTCCCCTCTTATCCTCCTGCAACTTCTACTGATTCACTATGCTATCAACCACTGGTACCTCCTGTTTTCCTTCCTTCCTCCATTCCCTCCTCCCTGTTTCTCTCTTTCTCCTTCCCTCTCTCTCTGCAAGATCTCAATAGATCTCAAAGCAAAGCACAAATATGTGTGTAAATTAATCCAAATATGATTCCCAAGGAACACTATCAGAAAAAGGCTGTACCTGATCTATTCTTCCAAGACCTTAACCAGTTTTTATGTTTCATTTGTGACCCAAACTAAACATACACCATCCATCTGGACAAGAAGAAATATACCTCTTTGTTACAATGCCTTTCAGTAAAATGATATTAATAAGCAGAAAGATGGAATTTAAAGGACCCCGAATTGGTGTAGTCCTCTATGGCAAGGTTTCTGAAACTTTTCATGACCAAAGAACACAAAATAGTAATTTAATGCAGAATACCCATGGAGTACTTCCTTAAACAAAGCTATCAGACCTGCCTTGCCCCACCTCTAATGAAACAACACATGCAGCAGAAACAAACTGAACTCATTGAACCCCTTGAGAGGCTGACCTAAAATTACCTTCCACGTTTGTGCCACAATTGGTATTATAAAATGGACATTTATTGTCAAATGTTTTTCCAAATGCTTGTGGGTACACCTGTGAGATGCTTTCTTGGAGGGTATGGAAGTTGGACCTCAGAACTGGCAAGGTAAGGATGTACTCACAAGTCTAAAGCAGCCCCTGTGGTCTGGTTACCACGCAGCCAGAGAGGATTCCAAAACCCAGGAACACTTGCAGGCACCGGGTGCCTGAACCTTGGCAGTTCCCCTTGTCTACAGCAGAGCATGAAGTCATGTCTGCTCCCCATACCATGTATGGAAGTTTGCCCATATACTAGCAACCTGCTTGTGACTGAAGGGAAAGTATGGGCTTGGAGAGCTCAGGGGAGAATCCAGCTGTAGCCACAACTTAAAATCACAAAGACCTGAATAACAACACGGGCAAGTTTCTAAGGGAATCTCTGTCACTGCTTACAAAAAAGCAAACAGTGGTCTACTAAGCATGGAGCAACAGCTGATTTGGGCATTGTGGGTCCTCATTTTCCTCCACTGCCATCTCCTCAATTTTAAAGTTACTCCTTGAAGGGGGTCATTCAGAGATTTTTAGGCTTTCCACTTCGTTTTAATCCACCAGAGACCAAACACTAGGACCAGTATGGACTCAAATCCCCCCTCTCATCCCAAATCCCTACAGGATTCTCTTAAATACAGCAGCTGTAGCAGTTAACC
The DNA here is from genome assembly GCA_006410675.1 of Oreotragus oreotragus. NCBI lineage: Eukaryota > Metazoa > Chordata > Mammalia > Artiodactyla > Bovidae > Oreotragus > Oreotragus oreotragus. The sequence goes on from SJYX01004937.1 coordinate 132,387, forward strand.
ACCCTAAACTCACTGAAAGAGACAAACCCCAAGTCTAAATAGCCTGAAATCACCAAGCAGGAGAAAAGCAAATGACAAAATAACAAGAAAACAGATTGATCACATGGATTTTTTTTTTTTTAAAGAAAACACAAATTCTAGGAGACTGAATTGGGGCAGTTTATGGCAGTTCTAGGTGGTGATAATTGGTGGTTTTAAAGAATGCTAGATTCAGACGTGCTTTCTGACTGTGAGAAGAGATTTTACACTATGTTCAGTACATTCAAAGAGCACCAGGGCTGTATTCAGAAGACCTGGATTCTAGCCAAGACCTGTTACCCATGAAACCTTCGCCCAGTCATTTCCTTTAAGCCTCACTTTTCTCAAATGGAAAACAAAAAGAATGGTACTTCTGACCCAGTGCTAAGACAGTTAGGGAACGATCTGTTCTGATATAGGACCTGGGGGACTTTGTCCATCATTTGGGCCCATATACATAGAAGATTTATTTTTAAGGTATTACTGAATTTTAAGTCTGAAAAAAATTGAGCATGCAGGTACATACCATAGATGGAATATCTTAGTAGTTGCTTAGTAGTAGCACAGAGGGTTTCCCCCCAGGCAGGCCACAAAGGGTTAACAATTACCTATAAAACCCCTGAAGACTTGCAGGGTGATGACAGCCCTGCTTTGAGCCTGTTTTGTATCTCTCTTCCAAGGAAAATAAAGCTGTGTACTCATTAACTCCTTCCTCGCAATAACTGTGTCAATGAGACAGATAGGTAGAGAAGGTGACAGGAATTCAAGGGATGGAATATAAGAAGAGACAATTTGGAGATTTCTCTGTCCCATTCCAATTTTTCCCTTGGTGGAAGTGCAGAGATGTATACTTTATTGTACATTCTCTGGCTACTGAAATATTCGTTAATGCCCCAAAGGGTGCCAGGCTGCAGTCACTGCATTTCCATAGCAAGAACGGCTGTTGCCTGAAGTTCATCTGCCCCTCCCGCTCCTGCAGAGCTGAATCCACCAGGGGCCCCAAACCACTAGAGTCCACCTTCTAACACAAACTAGATAGACCCTGTATGTTTGACTGGGTCACTGAATGACTAAGAAAAAGCTTTATGAAAGCTAGGAGCATTTCACAATTTTGAGATTCTGGTGTGAGGATCAGTGTAAGACGCAGCCTGTCTGCTCCAATGATGAAGAGACAGCTAATTATATCATCACAGAGGCTGTAACTCTCACCACCTATCTGCTGCCTTTCCAATTATCACTTGCAACCACACATGACAGAGGAGAGGGGCGAGAAATCGAAGTTTATGCTTTACTGCCAGAAACTCAAAAGCAACACCTCAATGTATATAAAGAACAGCACATTTATCATGTTATAATAATAATCTTCATGAAGTCATATACCTTATATTTTTCAAAGGAAGGTCACATCATAACAACAGCTGTCATTTACAGAGCACTTATTCTGTGTCTGTCCCTTGGCAGAGTACTTTACATACTTTTTTAGTGAGGTAGAAGTTGAGAAAAATGGTGAAGGTCACACAAGCTAATAAGTGACAAGGCCAAGATTCAAACCGGCTGTGAGGACACCAAAGATTCATTATGACATTTGAGCCTCATAAACTTCAAATATGACAATTGTTATTGTTTCCACTTTATAGATAAGAAAGCTGAGGTTAAACGACATGTCAAGGTTCCATAGAGTCAAGAAAAAAATAGAACCTTAAATCCATTTCAACCATCATCACACACACTTTATATTCAGAAAATATCTTAAGAGATGCTTATGTTGCTTGTTTTTCAAGGATCCTGTGAGAATGAATGAAATTTCTTTCCTCTTCCACAGTGGTGAATCACTTTCCTGAATTTTCTCTCTGATTAATAAGCAAAATATTTTACAGATGAATATATTGGTCTTTCCCCCCACCATAGATGGCAGGATTTGTATAATAATAAAGGTTAATCATTACTGACCAGTTACTATGCACTAGGCATTATGTGGCATTATGGCTTAATTTCACTGAAGTCACCTAAGAATTCTGTGAGGTAGGCATTGGAAAGATCATTTTTAGATGAAGACTCCAAGACTCTAGTCAATCAACTAACTCAAGCCACATCCTTGTTAGGCGGTTCAGGAATCAAAGCCTCTGCTAATTGACAGATAAATCGTCAGAATCACAGTTAACCCGCCATTCCCTCAGCAGTCTCTATTGCAATCATTTTTTGTGTTTATCTTTCCTCCTAGACTGGCAGCTCATTAAGTTCAGAGCCCGAACTTAGCCCAGCGTCAGGCACGTGGTAGGCACAGATGCAACATTTGCTACCTGACCCTTGCTGCCCCGTGAACAGGGAAGCGTATCAGCAATCCCTTCCATCTACCATCTAATACAGGCTTGCTCTTCTGTTCTGTGTACCAGCAGCATAAATGCACCTGAGAGTGTCAGAAACTCCAATCTCAGCTCCCACCCAGACCCAGTGGATCAGGATCTGCTTTGAAACAAGGTCCCCAAATGACTTGCTTGCACACACAAAGTTTAAGAAAGTATCAGGTCGCCTTACCCATCCCATATATAAACCTCCTCTGTCTCTCCCATCACTGCCAAAAGGACAGACCACACTTAATGCATTTTCATATGCTTATGTGTATATATTTACATCTTCCGTATTTTCACAAGCCCTCAATAAAATAATTCCCCAAATACAGGCAAGCATGTGGTTGGCATTATTGCCCCTTAACGGAAGAGCATTCAAAACATCTGCTGCCCATGAGATTTTGGTCAAATCCTCTCGTGCCATTCAATTCTCCTTTTTCTTTGAGATGCATTCAGGCTAATAAGAAGCATTTGAGAAATTTTATGGCCTGTTGTATTTGTTTCCAAAAGGATGCTGGGGTTTTTGACATACTTCAAATTTATCGTAAATGTATAGCCAGACATATACATAATATGCTTTTCACTGTCACTGTCCTCCATGAGCTACATTCTTTAGGTAATCATTTAAATATCCTCATTTCCCTGAGGGAGTTCTGACACTCTTCTTGGATTTAGATATTTAGAAAGACTTTGTCTTGTCACCAGATTCCCTCACCACAAAAAAAAAAAACAAAAAAAAAAACAGTATTTTTTCTTCTTTGAAGTGCATTAACTAAGAAGGCAAGGATATACGTTAATCACCTGCAAAAATGGCCACCAATAATTTCTTCCATCAAGATGTAGAGTATATTTTCTCTCCTTCTTTGAATCTGGATTGGTTCAGTGACTTGCTTTGACCAACAGAACATGCTAGAAGTGATACTGTGCCAGTCTCACACATGTGTGCCAGCACCACGTGAGCAGAGATATGCCATCCCCACTGAACCTGGCCCAAATTCCTGACCCACAAAACAGGAACCAATAAAAACAGACCTTCCTTTAGGCCAGTAAATTTTAGGATGATGGGTTATCCAGCAGTAGATATCTGAAACAACAAACGTGGCTAAGAGGACATGTAATAACATGTGAGTAGATGGGGGGAGGGTGGGGAATTAAATCTAATCAAATAAACCTGTCATTAGGAGTGTCCAAAAAATGAGTGTTATCACTTGACCTTCCTGGCATGTTTGTCAGGGCCCTTGATTGAATGAAACGTGCTGACTGACTTAAGAGGCTGAACAAAACTTACTGAGTAATAAATATTCTGGCTCTTCATCAGGGCACAAAACGAGCTCTCTTCTTCCTCACTTGGAACTTGGTGTAAGAGAAATGCAGAATATCTGCTTATTTATAAAAGGTAGCTTCTCCTATGTAGCGGGCAGCAAAATAAAATATTTGAAAGGATGACATTGTGGAAGTCCTATTCTTTCTCAAAAATATCAGCTAAGGCTTAAAGTGAGAACCCTATTTTTCAACAGAGACAAATGGAGAAATCTCAAAAAAAAAAAAAAAAAAAAAGTGTTGCCATAAAAGTCCTTGACACTAAGACAGGAAGTCTGGGAGTGGGTGCTCCGCAGGCAATGGGGCGGTGTAACTCCTCTTGCCCCTCTCTAACCAGGCGCGGTATGCTAGCCTTTAAGGTCTCTAAGGCAGAGCTTACTGCTTCTGCGCTTTGTCTTACTCGCTTCTCCAGTTCTCGTCACCTCAGAGCCTTCCCTGTGCATGACAGAGGAGAGGCAGGGCAGTGCAGGGTACAGAGCCGACTCCCCTGCTTTTGGTTCGGTGGACTGCTAGATCTCTAGCAGCTAGAACAGTAACTGACAAATGGCAGGTATCCAAGAAGTAGTGCTGAATGAATACATAAGTGACTGACATGGTTTCCTGTCCCTGAACCTCATTTTCTCATACAGACCATGAGCAGGTCACAGGAAGCAGTCACAGAATCACACAGTGTTGGAAGACAAATGGACCTTCACGACTGTGGGTCAGGCTCCACCTCACACCTATTGGATCAGAAACTCTGGGGGTGAGGCTTGGCATCCCATGTTTTAACAACAGATTTTCATACATGGTGAAGTTTGAGAACTACCAGAGACGGCATAAGACGGCCTCAAAGTCACACAGCTAGTCAGTGGCTGGAAGCAGACTTAGGGTGATCAACTATCTAGTTCTGCCCAGAAGTGAGGAGTTTCTCAGGGGACATGACTTCCAGCAATAAGATAGGGAAAGTTCTGGGTGAGTAAGCGCAAGTTGGTCACCTTATTAGAACCCTAGTTTCCAAATTCACATCTAGATCCCTGTGCCTGCCATATAGCTAGCTGATCTATCTGAGAACCAACTATACCAGTGAGTGACCTCAGTGCTTTAAATGCATTACCTCACTTAACCTTCTCAACAGTCCCATGAGATAGGGACTATTATCATCTTCATCTGTAACATACAGGCATACCTCAGAGAGGATATGGGTTTAACTACCAACCAGCTCAGTAAAGCAAGTCATGTGAGGTTGTGGTTTACCAGCTCACATATAAGTGTTGTTTTAGACAACAGACTTGTGGTTGCCAGGAGGAGGCCAGGAATGGATAGGGAGTTTTGGCTTAGCAGATGCAAACTCTTATATTCAGTTCAGTTCAGTTCAGTTCAGTCGCTCAGTCGTGTCCGACTCTTTGCGATCCCATGAATCGCAGCACGCCAGGCCTCCCTGTCCATCACCATCTCCCGGAGTTCACTCAGACTCACGTCCATCCAGTCCACGATGCCATCCAGCCATCTCATCCTCTGTCGTCCCCTCCTCCTCCTGCCTCCAATCCCTCCCAGCATCAGAGTCTTTTCCAGTGAGTCAACTCTTCACATGAGGTGGCCAAAGTACTGGAGTTTCAGCTTTAGCATCATTCCGTCCAAAGAAATCCCAGGGTTGATCTCCTTCAGAATGGACCGGTTGGATCTCCTTGCAGTCCAAGGGACTCTCAAGAGTCTTCTCCAACACCACAGTTCAAAAGCATCGATTCTTCGGCGCTCAGCTTTCTTCACAGTCCAACTTTCACATCCATACATGACCACAGGAAAAACCATAGCCTTGACTAGGCGGACCTTAGTCGGCAAAGTAATGTCTCTGCTTTTGAATATACTATCCAGGTTGGTCATAACTTTTCTTCCAAGGAGTAAGCGTCTTTTAATTTCATGGCTGCAGTCACCATCTGCAGTGATTTTGGAGCCCCAAAAAATAAAGTCTGACACTGTTTCCACTGTTTCCCCATCTATTTCCCACGAAGTGATGGGACCGAATGCCATGATCTTCGTTTTCTGAATGTTGAGCTTTAAGCCAACTTTTTCGCTCTCCTCCTTCACTTTCATCAAGAGGCTTTTTAGCTCCTCCTCACTTTCTGCCATAAGGGTGGTGTCATCAGCATATCTGAGGTTATTGATATTTCTCCCGGCAATCTTGATTCCAGCTTGTGTTTCTTCCATTCCAGTGTTTCTCATGATGTACTCTGCATATAAGTTAAATAAGCAGGGAGACAATATACAGCCTTGACTGCCAAACATCACAGAGTGTACAGGGAGGCTCCACCGCAATTAATTAGACGGCCAAAACACTCACCAGGCACACTCTGACCTCAGCGTGTTTGGGACTGGCTATTCCTCAGGCTAGGACACCCTCTCCTTAGGTCCCTACCTGTCCTGTCACACTCTCTCTCACTTCTGCAAGTCATTTTTCAAATGGCATTTTCTCAATGCAGCTTATTTTGACCAGCTTATTTAAATTACAACCCTCCCCGAATCCATCCACTAGCCTTCGGGAACCAACTTCCTCTATTCTTTCTTTCTCTAATTGACCATATGACTTTTTTACTTATATGTTTATTTATTATTATTTCCCTCTTCTAGAATGCAAACTCCACTGTGGTGATGATTTTTGTCTGTTTCATCCTCTTAATGTTTCTCCAGGTCCTAGAATGGTGCTTGGCATTTAATAAATGGATAAATAAATGAACAAGTGAATGATTAAATGATTGTATGAATGATGCATACTCATGTTGAAAGTGAAAGTCACTCTGTTGTATTAGATTCTTTGTGATCCCATGGACTATAGCCCACCAGACTCCTCAATCCATGGAATTCTCCAGGCAAGAATACTAGAGTGAGTAGCCATTCCATTCTCCAGAGGATCTTCCCAACCCAAGGATGGAACGCTGGTCTCTTGCATTGCATTAAGATTATTTACCATGTGAACCACCAGGGAAGCCCCATGTTTATGTTACTTCCCATTTTTTCAACCTCAAATAATGCTGAAGTAAATATCCTTACATACATATGCTTACATAATGGTCTTTATATTTCTATATGGACAGAATTCTTCCCCAAATGGAAAACTTCCCACAACCATGAATGACTGTCCTTCCCCTCTCTCCCCAATTCCATCACTCAGTCATCTGTGAGTGGCTTCTGAAAATCCCTTCCCATCTTATTAATTTTCATTTTTCTGATGAGTTGCAAACTTTAGCATCATTTAATATATTTGCTGATTATTTGAATTTGTTCATCTGTGAATTGGTCATGCAAATCTTCCCTGGTTGGTAAAACTGCCATTTCTAATAAGTCTGTAAGGGCTACCTACCTATGTACTTGCAATATGTAAAGAAAATAATTTTCAAATCTATTATATGCCCGTTGATTTTGTTTATAAAATTTTTAGACCATAGTTATAATTTTATATCTTTAAATACATGTGGTTTATTTATTTATTTATTTACTGTAGCTTTTGGAAGGTAGATACTTCTTTAAATTGCACATAGCTTACCCTATGTTTTCTTGTAAGAATTTTATTTTTTTATTATATTTTTATCATTAATCCATTTAGAATACATGGTTATATATGAAATATTCAGAAGAAAAACTAGAATTTCATTTAATTTCCTTCCAGGTGGATAAATAGCAATGCCAGCATCACACTAAATAATACATCTTTTTCCCAGTGAATTAACCTTTGTTATATACTAAACTCTTCTAATTATTTACCCAAGTGCCTTAATTCTCTATCCTGTCCCATTACCCTATCACCTGGTATACACTAATCTCATCTGTTTTTTAAGGAAATAAAAACTTGATGAAAGGCAGAGGAAATAAAACTTGACAGGTCAAAAGGAATAGAAACATTCAACCTGAAACTGAATTAGGAAACAGCTTTAAACAAAAACACACATCCAAGCTGTAATTGAAATGATATTTTCAATCTGCTTGGAATATATAAATAATAAAAATACTGTTCTCATTTATTGGACATAAAATGGCTGAGCCGATCTTAAATACCCTTTCTGTGAAAAATTATTTTAATTCCATGTAATCTTGTTCTTTTTCATTGAGCCTATGCTTCAATTATTTTGGGGAATGTTGTATTAATTAGAGTTCTCCAGAGAAACGTAGCCAATAGGATATGTGTAAACATAGCAAGGCATTTATTAAAGGAACTGGCTCATGTAATTATGGAGGCCAGCAAGCCCCATATTTGCAGAAAGAAAGCCACCAAGGGCAGTGAAAGTCCAAAGGAAGTCTGTTGGTGAGTTATCTTTTGCTCAGAGAGGCTGGGCTTTTTTGTTCTATTCAGGTGTAGGTGTTCAACTGATTGGGTGAGGCCCACCCACTATATGGCATGTAATCTGCTCCAAGTTTACCAATTTAAATGTTAACCTCATCCCCAAACACCCTCCAAGATGACATATAAAAGTAATCATCACAACATTTAAGATTATTTTTTTAACCTCAAAGAAAAGCTAGATTTTATCCCTAAGAATAGTTTTGTCCCTAAGAAAATTTATCACTGAAAAGAGTTATTTTTAATTCCTAAGAAAGTTTAACTCCTAAGAAAAGAAAAGAAGTGTTAAGCATCAGGCAAAATTTCAGGTTAAAAGCAAACAAGAAACAAGCTTACTTCTGCTCTGACTCTATTACTTGTGAAACCATTTCAGATCATCTTATGCTCAAACCACCAGCAGGAAGCAAAACTTGTTTAGGGTTCATTGATGCTCATTCCTTCTATCATCGCTTACCTTTTGAATCACTGCTTCTGCACTTCAGAGGGTCTGGAATGAAACTGATGGCCAGCTAGCTATCACTGTGGTAGCATGCCAACTATATTCTTTTGTCTACTGCATGCATTAATCTGAACATCCCCTACTTGTCCCTGCCTCAATTAAGAAATTTTAAGGTCATCTTTATTGTTGTTATTTAGTTGCTAATTTGTGTCTGACTCTTTTTGCAATCCCATGGATTGTAGCCTACCAGGCTCTACTCTCCATGGGACTTCCCAGGCGAGAATACTGGAGTGGGTTGTCATTTCCTTCTCCGGGGGATCTTCAAAACCCAGGGACTGAACCCACATCTTCAGCATTGGTAGGTGGATTCTTTACCATTGAGCCACCGGAGAAGCATGGGCCTTTAGGGTACCATAAATAAAATCTGAGTTTCTTAAAATATGAGTCATGGATTGCTTTGTTGTAGCAATATCAGGTCTAGGTCTGTTAAATAATTCAGGGGATAACCAGAAGGAACTAACTCTCTTTTCATAAAGGATACTGAGTTCTATCTCCACAAAGACACAAGGAAGGCACTCTCATGTTCACTCAAATAGTTAAAGCAGATTACCACCCAGTGGACTCTTTGGCCTGGCTATCTCTCCTAGATTTACCTGGTGTGTGATCAGGGTCTGGACTCAATGCTTCTGTAGGAATTCTATTGCCAATGGCCCAATCCAAGTCATCTTGAGAATCTTGAGTAAGATGGCAAGCTGTGGTCCAGGTTCCTGAAGTTGTTTCAAAATTGCAGCTTCCTCCTGTGCCTGTATATTGGCCTAAGGAAACAAAAATATTAATGGAGTGTTCTGGAAATGTATGTCACACTTGATATTATACTTCATTTGTGGTGGTTTAAAATTATGATGTGCATATTCTATTTAAAAATTTAAAGAATCATGGCATTTGTATTCATTGGAAATATCAGTTGTATGCTCATAATAGTTTTATGTTAAGAAAAAGTTTGGAATGAGAAACCACCTGGAGAAGAAGTGTTAAGATAATACAAATTTCATCTTTCAAAAAAGATGAAGCCTTTTTTATCACAGAATCTAGAAGTGCATGAATACTGTCATTTAGCCATTAAGGATTTACATGAATTGACTAGTAACATTTTAGATGATAGATAAAACTATCTATACATGAAGAATGAATATAACATTATGATAATGCAGATAATTCAAGTCAAATAATTCAATATTTCCAGTTGTCTGGATGATTAATTTAGTCCCTCTGTCCACTGTAGTGCTTGAACAGCAAGGACCATTAGAGAGGAAAAGTCAATAATTAAAGAAAAGCTGCCTTTGGGAGAAGTAGTAAACAGTACAGGATGCAAACCCTCTCTGCTACCGTACTCATCATCCACATAAACATTTCAGAGCCAGTCGTTAAATAATGAAAGAAGTTCTCTTCTAAAAGTGTTGATTGATAACTCATTAAAATATTAAGTTGTTCACAATGAGAAAAATTCTAGGTAATAACTGATTGTCTACTAGTTAGTCATCTGTGAAAAGTGCCATCATAACACGCTGATATCTGCTTTCAGTTTTCTTTAATTTTCTTTTTGCATAGCAGTTATTATTTTTGAGCATTCACTGTAAAAACTGTTACAGAGACAGAATGAATGATTGGATGGTATAATCAGTATGAATCAACTGAGATTGTTATTGACTTTTTTTTTCTTTTTTGAAAGATGAAATTTGTATTATTTTAACACTTCTTCTCCAGGTGGTTTCTCATTCCAAACTTTTTCTTAACACAAAACTATTATGAGCATGTATAGACACATTGTCACAGGAAAACTTGCTGTTAAAATGGATGCCAAACATTAGATATTCAAAGCTTTACTATTTTTATAGAAAACTTTCTGAATCTCTGAGAGTGTTTTCATAAAATATCAGCCTTTTACTTCTCTGGCATGACTGCATCTTATTTCTATAAACTTGAATCATTTTTAATTATGTACATTTCTTTCATTCATTCTTCATGACTTATGATCCATTGATTTGTACATGTTTATTTATGGGCTCTGTATATCCTTTTCATGTTTACATGCCAGGATTATGTGACAAAGATAGATATATATCATACTTATGCAATATGGATAAAAGTGAGGAATTTGTTTCTCCAAGTGTTTAGCTAACCAACTGCAAACATCCAGAATCTTCCAAGGTTACAGAAAAGACAGCCATTTTGTGTTTATTAGAATGAAGTCACATATACTTTCTACTGTATTTCTGGAACAATAATTATTCTACATCCTTTTTTATTCTCGGTGATCACCCTTGCCCTAATGATCAGGATTCATTCTGTTACATTTCAGCCTCTCTAACTCAAATCATGTCACTTTTGCTTTTCCATTTTCTAGGGCTAATCTTGCTCATCAATTGTTTATCAAGCACTGCTATTAGCATTCCAAGGCTTCATTTATTTCAAAGGTACACAAAGTTTCCACATCTTTCAAACACACATTCTCTACTAATTCCTTCCTCACCTTGCAGAGGTAGCTAGGGTGCCCCTCATGTTAAAAAAAAAAAAAATCACATAAAATTTAAAAGTCTCATTCTGTACACCTTCATTCATTCTTCCCCATGGCTTTCATACTTTTGTGCAAATGATCTATGAATCCACAGACACAATAGAATGCAGGTGTTTTTCTACAAATGTTTATTGAATATTCTACTTGGAATATGCAATTGTCATCTCAAAGCCAACAATCCTAAAATGAACTCATCATTGATCCCTCCAAATGGGTTCTTCTCTGAGATCGATTTATATCATAGCATGAATCTTCTCTTTTTAAAGATTCAAACTTTGAAGTTATCTTTTGATTTTGCACTCTTATTTATGTATCTAATCTACCAACATCTGTATAATCTCCCTTCAAGAGTTTGTTTAATTCACCCCTTTTATTGCAGCCCCATAGTCCCTGTTCTAGTTCCACTGGTTTAAGCTGCTGAGTTAAGAAGCCTCTTTCTTTACTGTAACCTTCGTTCTATCAACCTTAGAAACTCAAACTCCATCAATCATCTTTCAGACTTCTCTTCTGTTATTTCCCTTGCTCAAAATATTCAGGTGTTCACATTATTTGAAAATGCCCTCAAGACTTCTAGTCCTGAGTACAATAACCTTTCTGTTGATGCAATTTTTTTAAGGCTGAAATCTGTCTTGTTTCAAACTGTCTCTACAAAATTTTTCAGTAAATTATCTCTTGAATAAAATTGACGTTTTTTTTTTCAACTTTCATGTTAAACTACTCTTGTTTTTTGCATACTTTCTCTAACAATTGGTTGCTACTTGTCAGTACTTCCTTTTCTCTCTTGTTCAGGACGTAACTGCAGTTTTATTAAGAGTGAAGAACTGAAGTTTTATGAACAGTATCTGAAGAGTCCAAAAGCTGCTATCATAGCTCCAGAGGTGCCTCACAGTTTATCTAAGCAGTCATGATGCAATGTTCAAGTTTCCCTTGTCTTCACTGGTTTAAGACAGTCTTGGGATACATTTCTGACAATAAGACTTACTAGGAAAAAGACAACTAGGAAAATGTTTCTTTATTCTTAAAAATAAGTCAAAAGGAAGAAAATCTATCTGTCCTTTCTCAGGATATCATTGCAAAGATGTGTAAGGGGAGCTGACTTTATAAGATCTTTCATTATCTGAAGAAGGCAGAACTTAAAGAATTATGGAGGGCATACAGTTCTATACTTTTGATGACAAAAGTTACTAAATTAACCAACTCTGAATTGCTTTCGGACTTCGTGTCATTTCAGAAAATACATTCTCCTTACTGTCTGTATCAGAGATGCATTTAGTTTCAGGTGCCGAAAGCCCAAATAATAGGGTAAATTGACAAGAATTCATTTATCTCAATTAACAACAGGTCAGGAAGGTGTCTTTGTAAGGCTGGCATCCTGTTGCTATTGTTCAGTCACTACGTCACGTCTGACTCTTTGTGGCCCCAGGAACACCAGCACACTAGGCTGTCCTGTCCTTCACTTATCTCCCAGTGTTTGCCTAAACTCATGTCGACTGAATCAGTGATGCTATTTAACCATCTCATCCTCGGCTGCCCCCTTATCCTTTTGCTGTCAGTCTTTCCCAGGATCAAGGCCTTTTCCAACGAGTCAGCTCCTTGCATCAGGTGGCTGAAGTATTAGAGCATCGTGGTTGTAGTTCCAGTGTGCAGTGTGAAGCACACTGCGAGGCACACATCTTCCATCCTTCCTTACTGTCATCTTGTCATCCTCATGTTCCTTCATGGTGCAAGATGATGCGGTACTTCCCAGAGCCAAATATTCACAGCATTGAAAGCAATGGGAAGAGGAAAGAAGAGAAAAGCTTTTTGCCCATTCTGTCACTTTCTTTTTGAAAGTGATACTTTCCCTCAGTTCCCATGTATATCTCATGGGCCTCTAGTGACTACAAAGAAACTGCAGAAGATAGTATCTGTGGCTGGTTATAATGCTGCCCCAAGTAAAACTGGAATTCTGTTTTTTAACAAAAACATGGATAAGCAAGTAGCAGAGATTGCTCTGCAGTCTAAACCTGTCAAGGTTCAAATTTCTCTACAAGTGTATTAATTTACCTTCTTTGCTCCATTCCATCTAGCAAATAATACTTTTCCTTCAAAGTCCAACCTAGGCTTTATCTTTCTCTTTCCAGATCATGTCCATTCTCAGGAGTGGGGAGCGGTGGGGTGTTTTACAACAGCAATTATAATTGTTACTATTTATTTAGCAACTTATTACTTCTTGGTTTTGCATTGTCACCCTAATTGTTATTTACCACCGCAGCCTGGTGTGCTACAGTCCATGGGGTTGCAGAGTCGAACACAGTGACTGAATAACAACCACCACTGAATTGCTATAAACATTTCCACACGATCAGGTATTATTATTAACTGCATTACATAAGCCATAATGATTCTACACTAATTATTGAATGATAGATGATATGAACAGTTTGTAATCTGTCTCTTATACACATCTAGATGTGTATAAGAGACAGGATATTAGCTGGGTAGAGGTCAGTTCAGTTCAGTTCAGTCACTCAGTCGTGTCCNAGCCGGGTACGGGGGGAGGTTCGGAAGGACTTTGCTGCTGCGGTGGCGTCGATTCCGGTCCAGGTGTGGGGGTACTTTGGGGGTGAGGCTGTGGGGGAGGGGCATAGGGCGGCACGGGGGGTGGGGCTGCGCGGAGTAGGGCTAGAGGTGGCCGAGCAGCGCGGAGGCGGGAGGGAGCGGGATGGGGGCCAGCGTTTGGAGGACTGGGGTTTGTAGGGTTGGCTGTAGGTGGCAGTGGTGTGGGAGTCCGGCGGGAGATTTGGCGGGCCGGGCGAGGCCTCCGGTGGTGGTGGGCGATGAAGGGACTGAAGTAGACCGTGAAACTGATTAATTTGGGAGCCACTTGAGGGTTGAGATGTTGGAATGTCTGTGGAAATCAATAATTTGGGGTTAGGGAAGGATGAATTGTTGTGAAACCAGTGGAGGGAAGGATTTTTTTGGGGGGCGGGGGAGTGTTTAGCCTTGGGAGGTGGCGACAGCAGGCGCTGGGAGAGAGGGAGCCCAGAGGTCACCCTCCAGAGTGATTCACACACTGCTGGGGATTGGTTTTGTCACTGGTGGTTGGTGATTGGGAGCTTTGCTAGGAGAGTGTTGGGGACTCACAGTGTATGTAACTGATGGCCCAGACACCCTGGAGGGATGGTGGACACGTGGGGGTCAGTGGTTGTGTGTTCAGTTATTGGGGCTGGGGAATTCTCAGGTGGTCAGTTAGTGTGATCAAGGTGGTCTTTGGAACCTGTGTTTGAGGCGCTGTGGATGTTGGTGATTGCAGGGCCTGTGAGCGTGGTGGTCTGGGGTTTGGATGGATCGTGTGTGGGCTCAGGCAAGACTCTCAGGTTGTGACTTCTATTCGATAACTACGTTGTCTCTGTTCTTTAGCCCCTCTCATCCAGCACCTGTGTGGCCCTGTTGGTGAGTGATGGCTCCTTTTACTTGAATGTTTCCTTGTTTAAGAATTCTCAGTGACCCCATTGACTCTGAATCCTCCCACTTGTGTCTGGTGCACCTTCAAGGGTGTGGTTGGCCTATGGCCTTCCAAAGGGGGCTCCACTCCTCAGGGCTCAGCTAAGAGTCATCTCCAAGGAGTATCCTTCATCTACCCACTTGTCTGTCACATTTGAAGTTTCTTCTGAGCACTCTGACAGTCAGAAATTTTTTTGATGTTTGTTTCCCACCTGAGAGGGCAGGGATCATCTGTCTTATTTTGTGGTCTCTCCCATGTGTCCAGAGCAGGGCCCAGTAGTAAGAGACCCTTAACAAATTGTTGCTTTCCTGGGCCATAAATGAGACTGTGAGTGTGTGTGTGTATGTGAGAGAGTGAGCATGAGTGTGTGTGTGAGAGAGATTTGATGTGGATGTGAGAGCAGAGTGCAAGAGTATGTTGGATCCTGGGGGAGAAACAGAGTGACTGCTTTGGGTGTTAGTACAGTTAGCACGTCCCCTTTTCCAGAGAAGCTGCAGGAGGGCTCCTGTGCATCAACCCAAAAGGGGTCCAGATGAGATAGACGCTTCCAGGGCAGGTGGGCCTGCATCTCAAGGACCCCAGGTTTGGAAAGTATTGACTCTGAAGTCTCTTCCCTCAACCTCCTAGACCACTGGGACCTGCCCTTGCCCAGGAGCCCCAAAGAGCCCCCTGAATGTCCCAGGAGGAGGTGCTTTTCCCTTGGGTGTCACTCTCTGCTCTCCCAGGATGTTTTTCTTGAGAGACCTGTTCTCAAGCACCACGCTTTTCACACTGGACTGAAGAGAGTCCAGTCTCATTGGGGGACGTTGATCTTTGTATCTGCTGCACCCACACATGGGCAGAACCCATGGCATTACTCTCCCTTCCCACCAATAGGAGTTCTTCCTGTCCTGGATGCCCTTGCTTTGCCCTCTACCACTGTTTCAGTCAAAATCCCAAATCCAGGCTGTCTTTCCAGCCTGGCTGGTTCTTGACTCACTGCAGGTCCTCTCTGCACCTGGTGCACACTGGGACCTGCCCTCCCTCCCTGGCCTGTGTCTTCTCTCGATTCCCTCAAGGCCCTCGATCGACAATGCTGGGAGCTGGTCTGTGGTCTGGCCGGCATTGAGCAGTGTTCCTGGGTTTCCTTTCTCTCTCTTGCCGACTGAGCAGTCTAGGGCTCCTAAGCAGGTGGTGATGAAAGCAGATTTCCTTTGTCTGATTCCAGCCCTCAGCCCAACCCTGAGGGTGGCAGGAAGGGCCTTGAAGGGGTCAGTGTTCTCTCCACTCTTGTTAGTGGCCCTGGAGTAAAACCTGGCAGTGTGCTGACACCCAGGCATAATTTTCTGCCCTCACTTGTGGAGGACGAGTCCATACATCTCTCTCTGTTCAACTGGGACACTCAGGATGCCTCCTTCCCCTTTCTGCCATTCTTAATAGAACAACAGGCTCCTGCTCTGGATCTCCTGTAGGAATTACATTCTCTTCTTT
The DNA here is from genome assembly GCA_006410675.1 of Oreotragus oreotragus. NCBI lineage: Eukaryota > Metazoa > Chordata > Mammalia > Artiodactyla > Bovidae > Oreotragus > Oreotragus oreotragus. The sequence continues at coordinate 148,356 of SJYX01004937.1, forward strand.
CTCAGTTTACTTTCTGGAAAAGTGTCCATTGATTGTCCATCATGTCTGGTCTTCCTTGTAGCCTGTCAGCCTGTGGGGACCAAGCCAGGAGCACAAACAGCTCAGGGGGCGCCCAGCAGTCACTCCCAGACCACAGATTTGGACCACAGCACTGGACAGATCTCAGGAGGTGGAGTTTGTCCCTCGTGTCCCCAGGTTTACCAGGAACTGTGTTTTTGGACACTTCCTTTCAGGTTACCCTCATGAAGGAAGTCACATCCCTGTGTGACCCTGCCCCCGTGGCATCCTTGGCTCTGATCCGGTGTCTGGCTGATGTCAGTGACCTGGCTCATGAGTGGTGGAGAAATTGAAAGTGTAAGTATTTGTGTACATGAAGATGTAGTATTTTATTTGTAATCATGCTGATCTTAACTGTTGGTCCATCTGTTCCAATAATTCTGCCTAAGGTGATCTTTGTTTTACAGTTTGTGATCTTTTAAAAAGTTTTTAAAGTAGTGGTTGTATTAATTTACGTGGATATTTGACTCTTTGTGGATATAGTTTAACAAACCAATCCAGAAAACTTCTCCACAAAAATAGAAGAGAAAGAATAGTTTTATTATTGAATAAAAATTAAACCAGAATGTGATGCCCACTTTAGACAATCTGCTAAAAATTTTGCAAGAGACAGGAAGAGATGGTGTTCTTTTCTATAGCCAGGCAGGTACAACCTANCTCCACAAAAATAGAAGAGAAAGAATAGTTTTATTATTGAATAAAAATTAAACCAGAATGTGATGCCCACTTTAGACAATCTGCTAAAAATTTTGCAAGAGACAGGAAGAGATGGTGTTCTTTTCTATAGCCAGGCAGGTACAACCTACTAGACAGACCTGCAACACAGTCTCAAGGGATCATTTGTCACGCAGAGTTCATCCTAAACTTACTTGGTAGTTGGAACGGCTACTGTATTAGCTACTTGCCTTCATCCAAAGGAAAAACACACTTCTCATGGCTTTATGATAGGAGGTAATTTTCCAGCTTGGACCTAGATGCCACAGTCAGGCCAGTCAGGCTGCTATCCTCCCAGAGACCAAGAGATAGGGATGTGTCTTCCTGGATGATTTCAGAGACACCTCCCAGATCCATAAGAAAGACATTGATGAGTTGTTAAACTTAGTTTTAGAAAAGATTTACGTACATCCCAAAAGGGCAGAGAAAGATTTTGTAATTACACATTTTCTACAGTAAATGCTCTTGAAATAGGGATCTGAGGGGTCTTTTTCTTTTTGTTCTCCCTCACAGGCTCTGAGCTGGATCCCCTTAAAGATGTTATCTGTCTGCTCTCCTGCTCCAGTAATTGCATTAGAGAAGGGCTAAGACCAGGCCTTGGAAGCAGAGGGGAGGGAAGGGACCCCAGGGCCAGCAGTGTGGACCTCAGAACCATTGGATAGCCCCATCTCACCCCCTCTGCAAGCAGCTCTTCTGAGCAGGGACCAGAGACCTTAAAAAGAAGCAGGCTGTGGAGCAGTTTCTCTAGGGTACATGGGAACGTGGGAGATGCAAATGTGCCTGAAGGCAGCTGGGAGCCTTGCCAGTTCTGTGATGCCTAAACTCAGCAGAGATTTTGATCTATCTCCTGTCACCCCTTGAAAGCCCATGGCCTGGGCTGTTGTGCTGGTTTCTGAGGGAAGAGCAGGCCTCCTCACGTGTTTGCCCCAACGTGAGGTGAGAAAGAAAGGATGGTAAAGGTTCCTTTAGGCCTCTCTTCTTGCGGTGTCTACTCTGGGTTATAACCCTGTGGATCAGCTACAAACCCACACCCAAGTGTCAGCCTCCCCAAGGCCTGTCTCCCTAAGGTCTCACCCCTTCTTTTGGCCATTTCTTTTAGTTCCTCTGATCTATGCTTTCCTTTGGCTCCAAGACTGATTTTGGAGTAGAGGGCAGCACCCCAGGCTGCTTCTCTATCTTGATCTAAAAGCCCTTTCCTGTCCCCTGTCCTGCCTGGAAGTGAGTTGCATTTTATTCTGTAGCACCTGTGCCAGGCATTTCATTTAAGTGCTCCCGGGAAAAGATGCTACAGGGCCAGTGACCCAGGACTGTCTTTGCAGACTTTGTTGCTGCCCCTGCAGAGTGGTTTGAGGTGTTAGGCTCCCCTGGGGCCTTTAGTTGACCCAACAAGGCAGGTGGCTCCCATCAGGCATTCCCAGGTGGGAGCTGGGCTGCAGAGCACAACATGTGCTGCAGGCCTGGCCTGGCTGTGGTTGGCTCGATTGACATGTGCCAGTAGCTACTCTCCATCTTGTTCCTTGAGTGAAGTCACTTAGTCGTGTTCGACACTTTGCGACCCCGTGGACTGTAGCCTACCAGGCTTCTCCGTCCATGGGATTCTCCAGGCAAGAATACTGAGTATGGTCAGTACAAACATTAATCAACTCACTTATATTAAACAGATGGCTCCATCATTAATTATTTTTAATTCTCACATCCACATAGCCACCTTATTTCGCAACACCGTAATATATAACATGGGCTTCCCTGGTGGTTCACTCAGTAAAGAGTCTGCTTGCAAGGCAGGAGAACCAGGTTCTATCCCTGGATCGGGAAGATCCCCTGAAGAAGGGCAGGGCAACTCACTCAAGTATTCTTGCCTGGAGAAATTCATGGACAGAGGAGCCTGGTTGGCTACAGTCCTTGGGGTCACAAAGAGTCGGACACAACTAGAGTGACTAACGCAACAATATATAACATAGGACTATTAAATAATTTCTCCTCATTGTGACATGACTTCTTGGAAAGTTGCGTCCACAAGAATTTTGGAGAATCTGGGTACAGTGGGAAAGACTGTTGATAATGATGCTCATCAGTGTAAAAACAGGAGAGAAAGTAGCTGCCCCATTCTCTGCTTCCCTAGCCTAGGATATGAAGTGCTCTTAATACATGTTTCAAGTAATACCTTCCTTCCACAAAAAAAAAAAAGGACATCTTTTCTAATGTAACTGTTTCTTTTAAAAAGAATTGCTCTCCTTCTCTATCAACTATGCATTTTTGCAACAAGAGGTAGAGATGCAAAAGAAAGATTTACCTTTGCTCATAACCTACAGTCAACATTTAGTCATAAGAAATAGCTGCATTTATTGTCTGATGAGTATAAAGGACTTGTAAATAAGGTATTCACAATGACTGACAAATTTCAAGAGAATATAAAAACAACATTATGAAAGAAGCTAACATTAATCCTCAAAGACTGAACAAATATATCCTTTACATTATTTCATTTAATTCTCAAAGCACTCTGTATGATATTATATCTACTGTATAGATAAGAAAAGTGAGTCTCTAAGAATTTAAATAATTGCCCAAGAAATGATGCTCAAAGTTAAAATGAAGACTTCAGTTTAATAATCTCAAAGGTCAATTCTTTCCTTATTTCTTCAAAGGTCACTTTGAAAATGTTCCATTATCTACAGCAGATTCTCTGCCTGCAGGAATCCAATGCTGATGTCTCTACTACATCCAAAAGATCAGCAATATAAAATATTGAGGGAGTCAATCTGAAGCATCAGTGTTAGCTGCTCAGTCATATCCGACTCTTTATGACCCCATGGACTATAGCCTACCAGGCTCGTCTGTCCAAGGAATTCTCCAGGCAAGAATCCTGGAGTGAGTTGTCATAGCCTTCTTAAGGGGATCTTCCCAACCTAGGGATTAAGCTTGGTCTCCTGCATTGCAGGCAGATTCTTTACCATGTGAGCCTTTACAGGGAAGCCTTTGCAGAATCAAAAAAGTCACCTGAATATCCCTGTGTGCTTTGCAATGTTCCTTTTGGATATGAACAAAATCTATCAAAATGCTTTAAGAAAAGTGACTATTCACTTCTCAACATATTGCTTTTAGCTTAATCAATTCAAGTATTTCCCAGTATTGTCCATCAAAATCATGGGTAACACTAACGGACATGGATATACAACGATTTCAGTTTTTGGAAATCCAAAATGCCTTTGTGTGTTTTACATCAGTACCTCAAAGAGCTGTGGGAAAAATAAAAATCATGTAAGGTTCTCTGAGAAGAAAAATAAATGAAACAAAAAGAGCAGAGGCAGCATTCACACCTGAAAAACCAAAGGACTTGAAACTCTTTCCAATGTTTTAAAGTCTATTTTTATAATTCGTCTACAGATGCACACATGCATACACATTATTCTTCCTATATACTCCCCAAATAACTGGTGGTAACTTTATTCCTGAAAGTACCTGTTACATTTAAAGAAAATAACCAGGATCCTTTCATTTACAAACTTTTTAAAAAGCAAAGAACTTCATATTTTAATATATTTTCACCTCTAATTTTTTTCCACAGTAGAAAGTCAATTTCTGAAACCTAATACAATGTCTTATTCATTTTCATATACCCAATACATGAACCATGAACTTCCAGATGTTCAAGCTAGTTTTAGAAAAGGCAGAGGAACCAGAAATCAAATTGCCAACATCTACTGGATCATTGGAAAAGCAAGAGAGTTCCAGAAAAACAACTACTTCTGCTTTATTGACTATGCCAAAGCCTTTGACTTTGGTATCATAGTAAACTGTGGATCACAGTAAACTGTGCAAAATTCTGAAAGAGATGGCAATACCAGACCACCTGACCTGCCTCTTGAGACATCTGTATTCAGGTTAGGAAGCAACACTTAAAACTGGACATGGAACAACAGACTGGTTCCAAATAGGAAAAGGAGTATGTCAAGGCTGTATATTGTCACCTCGCTTATTTAACTTATATGCAGAGTACATCAAGAGAAATGCTGGGCTGGATGAAGCACAAGCTGGCATCAAGATTGCCGGGAGAAATATCAATAACCTCAGATATGAAGGTGGCTCAGATGATAAAGCGTCTGTCTACAATGCAGGAGACCCGGGTTCGATCCCTGGGTTGGGAAGATCCCCTGGAGAAGGAAATGGCAATCCACTCCAGGGCTATTGCCTGGAAAATCCCATGGACAGAAGAGCCTAGTAGGCTATAGTCCATGGGGTCGCAAAGAGTCGGACACGACTAAGCGACTTCACTTCACTTCACTTCACCAACCTTTTGGCAGAAAGTGAAGAACTAAAGAGCCTCTTGATGAAAGTGAAAGGGAAGAGTGAAAAAGTTGGCTTAAACCTCAACATTCAGAAAACTAAGATCATGGCCTGCAGTCCCATCACTTCATGGCAAATAGATGATTGCCTGGAAAATCCCATGGACAGAAGAGCCTAGTAGGCTATAGTCCATGGGGTCGCAAAGAGTCGGACACGACTAAGCGACTTCACTTCACTTCACTTCACCAACCTTTTGGCAGAAAGTGAAGAACTAAAGAGCCTCTTGATGAAAGTGAAAGGGAAGAGTGAAAAAGTTGGCTTAAACCTCAACATTCAGAAAACTAAGATCATGGCCTGCAGTCCCATCACTTCATGGCAAATAGATGGGGAAACAGTGGAAACAGTAGCTGACTTTATTTTGGGGTCTCCAAAATCACTGCAGATGGTGACTGCAGCCATGAAATTAAAAGACAATTGCTCCTTGGAAGGAAAGTTATGACCAAACTAGACAGCATATTAAAAAGCAGAGACATTACTTTGCCAACAAAGTAGCCATCTAGTCAAGGCTATGGTTTTTCCAGTATTCATGTATGGATGTGAGAATTGGACCATAAAGAAAGCTGAGTGCTGAATAATTAATGCTTTTGAACTGTGGTGTTGGATAAGACTCTTGAGAATCCCTTGGACTGCAAGGAGATCCAACCAGTCCATCGTAAAGATCAGTCCTGAATGTTCATTGGAGGGACTGATGTCCAAGCTGAAACTCCAATACTTTGGCCACCTGATGTGAAGAAGTGACTCATTGGAAAAGACCCTGATGCTGGGAAAGATTGAAAGCAGGAGGAGAAGGGGAAGACAGAGGATGAGATGGTTGGACGGCATCACCAACTCAATGGACACGAGTTTGAGTAAACTCCGGGAGTTGGTGATGGACAGGAAGGCCTGGCCTGCTGTAGTCCATGGGATCACAAAGAGTCAGACACAGCTGAACAACTGAACTGAACTGTTTAGAAAGTGGTTCCTAGTCCAATTTAGGAATCTGAATAAATGGAGGAGTTTAATTTTTATATAAACATTTTCAATATATGTATATGTTTACATGAGAGAAAGATAATTTACTATCTGTAATAAATTTTCTATATGCATGTAACAGTTGTCCCTCTTGTTGCATTGGATTATGTATATCAGTATCACCATATTCTTATTATTTTTCCTTTAGAACTTTCTTAAGCTTTGCCAAGTTTTTAATGTTTTTGCTGGTGATTATTAAAGCTCTACTTGTCATGTCTTGTGGGGAAAATGGCGACTTCAAAATGTTTCAGAGCACTGTTTAAGAACTCCATTGAAATCAATTCCTTACAGTCAATGTAAAATATACATATGTGTATATATATATATATTTGATTCATGTAAAAGAAGTTAAAAATAATACTAGGAACTATTAGTAAATATATTATAAATTTCATTGGAGAAAATATATATTATAGAGGAAACAATATTTTATAAAATTAGATATGTTATAGTATTAGTAGTACAGTTTTGAAAAGTACCAACCGTTTACACTTTTTTTATGCTTAATTTAAAATGAAAACATGGGGTGAATGTTAACAATAATATGCTAACTAAAATAAGCCAGTCACAAAAGGACAAATATTGTGATTCCACTTATATGAGGTACCTAGAGTCATGAAATGAATAGAAAAAAATTAGAAGGGTGGTGGTTGGGGGCTGAGAGTTAGGGAGAAGGAAGGGCTATTGCTTAATTCGCATAGAGTTTTAGTTTTTCAAGATAAAAAAAGTTCTGATTATAGGTGGTGATGTTGGCTGCACAACAATGCAAATATACTTACTGCCCCTGAACTGTAACAATAGAATAGTACATTTTATTGCACATATATTTTACCACAATTAAAAAAATAATGGATGCAAAAAGGAGAAATGAACACTGCAGAAGCATTGTCACTGTAGCATCCTGAAAACAATACTGAGCTAAAAATAAAAAACACAACCACGGCTTGAGTATTCCTCCTTCCCAGTGCATGTGTGATGCTTTCCCATTGAGAAGTGGAGTCTACGCTCTTCCTCCCTTTGAATCTAGTCTTTGTTATCTGCATGACCATTAGGAAGAGTCAGGAGGGACATTCTGAAACTTCTAAGGTGAAATCATAAATACACTTGCTATTTTTCCACAGACTCTTGGAATGCTTGCTCTTGGAACATTCACATGTGTGACTGAAAAATGTGGCCTCCCATGTCAGTAAACAAAGGATATTGCAGTTATCAGCCACTACCCCCTCCCCAATAGTGAGCCCTGAGGGAACTCAGGGTAGAAACAGCAGGATGCCTGCCATCAAGCCTTCAGCCACTGCAGCCACCACAACAGTGTAGCGTGAGGGGGCTCAGGATGGGAAAAATGAGGGTGCCACCCTAGACAGCTGAGATGGGTACCAAAAGAATGATTTCACTGAGCTCATCTTGCATCTTCCCATACACCGAGAAGCACTGAGTTCCTGAAGATATCTGGTTTTCTTTAATTAACAGAAATCTTTTGATGTCTGGACTACCTGGTTTTTGTTGCAAAATTTCTATGTAATCTGGCTCTTTCTGGACCTCTTGGGAACACTCCCTCAGAGCTATCTGAGAGGCTGTCTTGTAGGCTTGAGTCCTCCAAGTAGTAGGAGCAGTCGTAGCAGCGTTTAGTAGTAACGGCAGTAGTAGTGGTGGTGTCAGACACCCAGCTGTGTTCGACTCTGTGTGGCCCTATGGACTGTAGCCCGCCAGGCTCCTCCATCCATGGGATTCTCCAATCAAGAATGCCAGAGAGGGTCGCCCTTTCCTTCTCCAGGGGATCTTTCTGACTCAGGGATAGAACCCTGGTCTCTCGCATTGCAGGCAGATTCTTTACCATCTGAGTCACGAGAGTCCTCCAAAGAAAACCCAATTCTCAACTTTCATGTTAAGCATTCATTTTTTCAGTCAATACATGGTAAAGGCCAACCCCATGAAAGATGTCTGACTAACCTGTGATAGTCCAAGCCATACCAATTGCCCAGGAGGTTGATTCCATGCGGATCCATACAGAGAAACCAAAGAGCACACACGTGCCAAATAAATAAGAGATAACACCATCTTGGAAGTGCTCCTCCAGGTCTAGATGTCCCAGTTTGAGCCATGTGGATCTGAGACAAACTGCCTCACTGACTCCTTCCTAAGTTACAGACCCACAAAATTGCAAACCAAATGAAAGTTGTTTGGACCACTGACTCTTAGGGTACTTTGTTACACAGCAAATGCTAATTGCAACAGGCTGCCTGTGTGGTATATGAGTTCTCATCAGTAAGATATATGAAAAAAATTCTTTGGATTTAAGTATGTGCTTATGTTTTAAAATTACATACTTGGCTTTATACATGACTTTAAAAATCATTTGAATTAAAGTTTGAATTTAAAAAATGTGGCTCATGTATTCTTTTTCCAGTGCATGTAATCAATAAAATTAATCATTAAACTAGTATTTATTCAAGGTGCTCATTTTTTGCCTCATGTATAAAATCAGCCATTGGGTGGGGGGAGACGTGAAAACAGTAATGAGAATTGATGAAGAAATGTAGACTGCTAGTTCAGTTTCTGACGATTTGAATTCTGACTGCACACAGTTCTATACAATGACATAATGGGAAATTTTTGTCACACGATTTGCTATAGATTTGCTGCAGCTTTTAGTATGGGGATAAAAAGGATGGTAGGGCTTCTATTTAAATATCTTCAGAGAGAAATTGGAAAAATCTTTTGGCTATTGTATGTCTACTCTAATGCAGGAAAAGAATATTTCTTCTCACTCACCAACGTCAATAAGTTACTCTACTAATAAAGTGAAACTCTGTGCTGAATTGGCAGCATTAGAACAGGCAGACATACTTACCACAGTGAGCTTCATCAGACCCATCAGAGCAGTCTTGTTTATAGTCACAGACAAGGTGGGATGCAATACACTTCTTATTGTGGCACAAAAAATCAGTGGCCTCTGGGCAAATCTCAGAAGTCTCTCCCACTGGAAAAAAACAAAATAACAATCACAAACATCATTTGGTAATAGCTTCATTATACTTCAGTGCTCCCTTTAGTTGTTTTGTAGATCCCACAGTATTAGATAAGTTCAAGATTTGAATCATTGCCCAAGATAGACTTTAGATGACTCCCCATCTCTCAGTCACATCTGGAACTGTTCAGCAAGTAACAGAAACTGCACTTTGAAAATATATTTTAAGCAATCGAGGGCTGACCACTGTCTATTACATAAACCCAAACTCCCAATCAAGGCATTAAAATCTTTTGATATTTTGGTTCCAGCTTAGTTTTCCAGGTGCAACTCTTCTCTGAAGCACCTGCAGCTAAACTCTAGCCTAGGACTGAGAGCTTCACTGAGACACCACTTTCTCCGTGTTTTGCCATGTCCTCATAACTTTGCCGACTAAGGTCTATCTAGTCAAGGCTATGGTTTTTCCTGTGGTCATGTATGGATGTGAGAGTTGGACTGTGAAGAAGGCTGAGTGCTGAAGAATTGATGCTTTTGAACTGTGGTGTTGGAGAAGACTCTTGAGAGTCCCTTGGACTGCAAGGAGATCCAACCAGTCAATTCTGAAGGAGATCAGCCCTGGGATTTCTTTGGAAGAAATGATGCTAAAGGTGAAACTCCAGTACTTTGGCCACCTCATGCGAAGAGTTGACTCATTGGAAAAGACTGTGATGCTGGGAGGGATTTGGGGCAGCAGGAGAAGGGAATGACAGAGGATGAGATGGCTGGATGACATCACTGACTTGATGGATGTGAGTCTGAGTGAACTCCGGGAGTCGGTGATGGACAGGGAGGCCTGGCGTGCTGTGACTCATGGGGTCACAAAAAGTTGGACAAGACTGAGTGACTGAACTGAACTGAACTGACATAAATATTTCTTCCTTTGCCTGTACTGATCATTCCCTCTTTTGGTCCTGGTGGTTGGTTCAATCTTAAGACCCAAGGAAACAACTTTTTTCTCTACTCTGGTCTCACCTTCCCTTTGCCATCCATGCCTCAGGTTGGACACTCTCTATTCCATGCCACCTAAGATCACTTTTATTTCTATATTAAATGCTTACCACCTTGTATAAGAGCTGTTTACACATCTGTCTGTCCTTACAGACTCCAAGCTCTTTTGACACAGGATTTTGGGGGCCTAATACAGCACTCAATATACAATTTGTGCTTTATAAATGCTATTATAATAATTGAAGGCATAATGGTATCATCTAAAGGTGACTTAGAAAAGCAGGTTGATGGACTTCCCTGGGTCCAATGATTAAGAATTTGCTGGAAAATGCAAGGAACACGGGTTTGATCCCTGGTCCGGGGAAGAGCCCACATAACACGGAACAACTAAGTCTGTGTGCCACAGATACTGAGTCCATACTCTATGGAGCCTGTGCTTGGAAACAAGAGAGGCCAACACAGAGAGAAGCTGGCTCTCTGCAACAAGAGAAAGCTCAGGCAGCCACAAAGACTCAGCTCAGCCAAAAATAAATGAAAAACATTTGAAAAGCAAATCGACATAGAATTTTCCAAGCAATTCACATGTTTGCATACACTTTCAACTGACACAAAGTCTAATGATAATACTTTATAACTTCAAAATTATATACATTAAAGGTCTAAAACTATTGTTATCAAATTAAACAAACATCAACAATTCCTTTGTTACAGAGATTACTATGGGGTTGGACCAGTGTGACTGTGGTGGCAGTAAGTCACTCAAAAATGGGCAGTATTTTCATGAAGGAAAATAGTAAATCTCCGCAGATTTCATAAAAGTGCATTTCCATAGTCTGAGTCATTTTCATAATACAACAGTTAAAACCTGAATAATTTCCAGAAACAATTTACCAGCAAAATGGAGTCTAAATATAAGATTGAAGAGAGGAAATCTAAAAGAACAGCAAATATTTCGACATGGATATCAGTAAAATGAAGAATTAAAGGTTATGTTCTTTAAGTGATTTAGAATCTTTGCCACATAATTTTAATTAACATTAGTGAGAACTTACTATTAACCCAGAGAGGTATGGGGACACTGTTTAGTATGCAAGTCTATGCACTAGAGATTATTTTATTTTTCTATGCCATAGGCTGTAGAGTTATAAAATTACTTCACAGAGGAAATGTGTTTTAACTTATAATCTAAATAATTGGCTCTTTAGTTTTAAAAAAAATGAACAAGAGAGTCTCCATCTCTAAATGAGGCTTATTTCCTTAATAATATAGAATAGGAAAAAAAAATCATAGTATAGTGAATTATAGTATAATTATAGTAAACTTGGCATAGACCAGAGAACCTATGGTATAGTTCAGTCACTAAGTCATGTCTTACTCTTTGTGACCCCATGGACTGCAGGATGCCAGGGTTCCCTGTCCATGACCAACTCCCAGAGCCTACTCAAACTCATGTCCATAGAGTCGGTGATGCCATCCAACCATCTCATCCCCTGTTATCCCCTTCTTCTCCCATCTTCAGTCTTTCTCAGCATCAGGGTCTTTTCCAGTGAGTCAGTTCTTTGAATCAGGTGGCCAGAGTATTGGAGTTTCAGCTTCAGCATGAGTCCTTCTGAATATTCAGGACTGATTTCCTTTAGGATTGAATGGTTGGATCTCCTTGCAGTCCAAGAGACTCTCAAGAGTCTTCTCCAACATCATAGTTCAAAAGCATCAATTCTTCAACACTCACTTCTTTATGGTCCAACTCTCACATCCATACCTGGCTACTGGAAAAACCATAGCCTTGACTAGACAGATCTTTGTTGGCAAAGGAATGTCTCTCGTTTTTNTCTCCTTGCAGTCCAAGAGACTCTCAAGAGTCTTCTCCAACATCATAGTTCAAAAGCATCAATTCTTCAACACTCACTTCTTTATGGTCCAACTCTCACATCCATACCTGGCTACTGGAAAAACCATAGCCTTGACTAGACAGATCTTTGTTGGCAAAGGAATGTCTCTCGTTTTTAATATGCTGTCTAGGTTGATCTTAGCTTTTCTTCCAAGGAGCAAGCATCTTTTAATTCCATGGCTGCAGTCACCATCTGCAGTGATTTTGCAGTCCAAGAAATAAAGTATCTCTGTTTCCATTGTTCCCTCATCTATTTGCCATGAAGTGATGGGACCAAATGCCATGATCTTGGTTTTCTGAATGTTGAGTTGATTTTCTTCCAAGGAGCAAGCATCTTTTAATTCCATGGCTGCAGTCACCATCTGCAGTGATTTTGCAGTCCAAGAAATAAAGTATCTCTGTTTCCATTGTTCCCTCATCTATTTGCCATGAAGTGATGGGACCAAATGCCATGATCTTGGTTTTCTGAATGTTGAGTTGTAAGCCAACTTTTTCACTCTCCTCTTTCACTTTCATCAAGACACTTTTTAGTTCCTCTTCACTTTCTGCCATAAGTGTGGTGTCATCTGCATATCTGAGGTTATTGATATTTCTCCCGGCAATCTCGATTCCAATTTGTGTTTCATACAGCCCAGCATTTCTCATGATGTACTCTTCATATAAGTTAAATAAGCAGGGTGACAATATACAGCCTTAACGTCCTCCTTTCCAGGTTTACAACCAGTCTGTTGTTCCATGTACAGGTCTAACTGTTGCTTCTTGACCTGCATACAGATTTCTCAGGAGCAAGGTGAGGTGGTCTGGTATTCCCAACTCTTTAAGACTTTTCCACAGTTTGTTGTGATTCACACAGTCAAAGGCTTTGGTGTAGTCAATAAAGCAGAAGTAGAGGTATTTCTGGAACTCTCTTGCTTTTTTGATGATCCAACGGATGTTTGCAATTTTATCTTGGTTCCTCTGACTTTTCTAAGTCCAGCTTAAACACCTGGAATTTCATGGATCATGTACTGTTGAAGCCTGGCTTGGATAATTTTGAGCATTACTTTGCTAGTATGTGAGATGAGTGCAATTGTGCGGTAGTTTAAACATTCTTTGGCATTGCTTTTCTTTGGAATTGGAATGAAAGCTGACCTTTTCCAGTCCTGTGGCCAGTGCTGAGTTTTCCTAAATTGGCTGGCATATTGAGTGTAGCACTTTCAGAGCATCATCTTTCAGGATTTGAAATAGCTCAACTGGAATTCCATCACCTCCACTAGCTTTGTTTGTAGTGATGCTTCCTAAGGCCCACTTGACTTTGCATTCCAGGATATCTGGCTTTAATGAGTGATCATACTGTCGTGGTTATCTGGGTCATGAAGATCTTTTTTGTATAGTTCTTTTGTGTATTCTTGCCACCTCTTCTTAATATCTTCTGTTTCTGTTAGGTCCATTCCATTTCTGTCCTTTATTGTGTCCATCTTTGCATGAAATATTCCCTTGGTATCTCTAATTTTCTTGAAGAGATCTCTCGTCTTTCCGATTCATTTATTTCCCTCTTTTCTTTGCACTGATCTCTGAAGAAGGCTTTCTTATCTCTCCTTGCTATTCTTTGGAACTCTGCATTCAGATGCTTATATCTTTCCTTTTCTCCTTTGCTTTTCGCCTCTCTTCTTTTCACAGCTATTTGTAAGGCCTCCCCAGACAGCCATTTTGCTTTTTTGCATTTCTTTTCCATGGGGATGGTCTTGATCCCTGTCTCCTGTACAATGTCACGAACCTCATTCCATAGTTCATCAGGCACTCTATCTATCAGATCTAGGCCCTTAAATCTATTTCTCACTTCCACTGTATAATCATAAGGGATTTGATTTAGGTCATACCTGAATGGTCTAGCGGTTTTCCCTACTTTCTTCAATTTAAGTCTGAATTTGGAAATAAGGAGTTCATGATCTGAGCCACAGTCAGCTCCTGGTCTTGTTTTTGTTGACTGTATAGAGCTTCTCCATCTTTGGCTGCAAAGAATATAATCAATCTGATTTCGGTGTTGACCATCTGGTGATGTCCATGTGTAGAGTCTTCTCTTGTGTTGCTGGAAGAGGGTGTTTGCTATGACCAGTGCATTTTCTTGGCAAAACTCTATTAGTCTTTGCCCTGCTTCATTCCGCATTCCAAGGCCAAATTTGCCTGTTACTCCAGGTGTTTCTTGACTTCCTACTTTAGCATTCCAGTCCCCTATAATGAAAAGGACATCTTTTTTGGGTGTTAGTTCTACAAGGTCTTGTAGGTCTTCATAAAACCGTTCAACTTCAGCTTCTTCAGCATTACTGGTTGGGGCATAGACTTGGATAACTGTGATATTGAATGGTTTGCCTTGGAAACGAACAGAGATCATTCTGTCGTTTTTGAGATTGCATCCAAGTACTGCATTTCGGACTCTTTTGTTGACCATGATGGCTACTCCATTTCTTCTGAGGGATTCCTGCCCGCAGTAGTAGATATAATGGTCATCTGAGTTAAATTCACCCATTCCAGTCCATTTTAGTTTACTGATTCCCAAAATGTCAGTGTTCACTCTTGCCATCTCATGTTTGACCACTTCAAATTTGCCTTGATTCATGGACCTAACATTTCAGGTTCCTACGCAACATTGCTCTTTACAACACTGGACTTGACTTCCATCACCAGTCACATCCACAACTGGGTGTTGTTTTTGTGTTGCTCCGGCTCTTCATTCTTTGTGGAGTTATTTCTCCACTGATCTCCAGTAGCATATTGGGCACCTACCGACATGGCGAATTCATCTTTCAGTGTCCTACATTTTTGCCTTTCCATACTGTTCATGGGGTTCTCAAGGCAAGAATCTGAAGTGGTTTGCCATTCCCTTCTCCAGTGGACCACGTTTTTTCAGAATTTTCCACCATTACCTGTCCATCTTGGGTGGCCCTACACAGCATGGCTCACAGTTTCATTGAGTTAGACAAGGCTGTGGTCCATGTGATCAGTTTGATTAGTTTTCTGTGATTGTGATTTTCATTCTGTCTGCCCTCTGATGGATAAGGATAAGAGGCTTTGGAAGCTTCCTAATGAGAGAAGCTGACTGAGGGGGGAAACTGGATCTTGTTCTGATGGGCGGGACCATGCTCAGGAAATCTTTAATCCAATTTTCTGTTGATGGGCAGAGTTGTGTTCTCTCCCTTTTGTTTGACTTGAGGCCAAACAACAGGAGGTAAAGAAAATAATGGGCACCTCAGTGCCTCCTACCATGCAGCAGGCCACCGTCGACCCATGCCTCCACCAGAGACTGCTGGACACTCACGGACAAGCTGTGGGGTCACTGCTACTTTCTCCTGGGTCCTGGTGCACACAAGGTTCTGTTTGTGCCCTCTAAGAGTCTGTTTTACCCTGTCCCGTGTAAGTTCTGACAGTTCTATGGTGGGGTTATGGTGGGGTTAATCTATGGTATATGGGTTGCACAAATTAAAAATAAAAAGAGACTGCAATTCTAAGAAATGTAGATCTTCTTTAAGAGTATGGTCAGTCAGACTGGTGTTAGGAAAGTCAGCATGGTAAATAGAAGAGGTGCATTATTTTCCTGAGCATGTCTTGTCTATCTTTAACCATTCAGTTTCTTCATTTAGTCAAAATGACAAATGCAGTACCTATTCACCTGGTCAACAGATATATGAAATGAAAGATAATCTCACATATGCTGTAGTAAATGAGAATGAGAATGGAAAGAGCTTTGGTGCTCATAGGAGCAAGTTGAAGATACCCTAGCTGGCAGAAAACAATATATGAAACAGATGAAATATTTATTTTAGTTTAAAAAAGTAAAGACTGACAGAGCCCTGAGGACCTAAAACTAAAACATGATAAATGGAAAAGTCCTAGAAAGAAGAAAAAATCTGCAGAATGATGTAGCCATAGGAAGTGAATATTTAATCCAACAAAACACATGGGAAATATATAGGACTAATCCACTGTGGATCTGAATACATTGTCCCCACTTAAAGTGACATCACTTGAAAAGTGGCATCATTCTTTTTTGTAATAAAATTGACAGTAAAGAAATCCTTGCCCATATAAATTTGTATTTGGAGTAAAATAGCTTTGCACACAGGATTCATTACACAGAACTTGACACAATCTTTCTACAGGTTCTATTTGTGGGCACACACTCATTTTATCATCTCTTTCAAGTGATGATATTCAGTATGCTCTGGGATTTCAGACAGTAAAATTTACATGGGCAGATATTTTTAAACACCTTTTTTTCTCATGCAGAATATTACCATATGAAGTACATAAAAATGTGATGCTAATGGCCAGACCCATTATTGAAAACCATATTATTCAGTTGGTAAGGTCATGTCTCCTTAGGCTCCTCTTCACTGGGACAGTTTCTCAGATTCTCCTTGTTTTTGATAACTTATACAATTTAGACATTACTGGTCAAGTATTTTGTAGGATTTCTATTGGACTCTGATTCCCGACCATGCCCTTATAATTTAGATGGGATTAGGGCTTCCCTGGTGGCTCAGAGGTAAAGCATCTGCCTGGAATGCTGGAGACCTGGGTTCGATCCCTGGGTCAGGAAGATCCCCTGGAGAAGGAAATGGCAGCCCACTCCAGTACTCTTGCCTGGAGAATCCCATGGAGGGAGGAGCCTAGTAGACTGCAGTCCATGGGGTCACAAAGAGTCGGACATGACTGAGCGACTTCACAGGGATGTAAGGGAGGAAAAATATAGAAGTGTTGTTTTCATCACATCATGACTAAAGTATATACTATTACTTGACTTGTCACTGGTCATGCTGACCTTGTTTACCTGGCTAATGTAGTTCTTGTCATGTTTCTCCACTTCAATTTTTTTCCTACCCCTTTCCATATAATATTTTTTTGGAAGGAAGTCACTATGTGCAGACCACGTAGTGAAGATCTATACGTCCCTCTTTGTGGGCAGAGAATCTACATAAATTTAGAGTTCTTACATATAGGAGATTGTTCTTTTCTCTCCCATTTATATATTATTTAGTAAATTATATCAACATAGACTCAAGGATATTTATTTTACAATTTGTATTATTTAGCATAATACAATGCTAGTTTGGGCTTCCCTCATAGCTCAGTTGGTAAAGAATCTGCCTGTAATGAGGGAGACCCAGGTTCGATTCCTGGGTTGGGAAGATCTCCTGGAGAAGGAAATGGCAAGCCACTCCAGTATTCTTGCCTGGAAAACCCCATGGACAGAGGAGCCTGGCGGGCTACAGTCCATGGGGTCGTAAGAGTTGGACACGACTTAGCGACTAAACCAACACCAATGCTAGTTTATTTTATTGCTCAAATTACTCCAGCTTTGTCCAAGGAGAGCTCTTTCATTTGGCTCTTGTGTCCCTTTGACATATTCCTATCCATGTAGACTTAAAAAAATTTTTTTTTGCACACTGCCATCTGTTCTAACACCATAAGTTGCTTCAGGCTTATCTTGTATACTTGTTGACTCAGTCCTAGAATCAGCTATCAGTCAGTTCTGTAAGCAGCCCTGGTTCCTTTTATTGGAGACTACTGTTGGAAACCAAAATCTGGGTGCTGGGTCGCCCCCTGCTGTTAGGGTGTGATTGTTTCTATGCTATGATGGCTTGAGGATTCATGATATTTTTCAATTACAGAAAATGATCAATTTTATCTCTTCAAGTAGTCTCTGTTTCTATTTCTGGAATTGCCATTAGAAGTGCTGGATTCATGTACTCTATCCTCAATGCCTCAATTTCTATTTAGCATTTTTTTCTCTTTATCTTTTTGCATCACATTCTGGTGAATAAGCTCACATTTCTTTTTTGACAATTTATCCATCAGTTGTGCTTCTGATCTGTTTAAATTTTTAACTGATATTTATTTCTAATTATAATCATTTCTAGAAGTTAAAGTTAATTATCTTATTTAGTATCCTGCCTATTTTATGCTTTTCTTTTTCTGTGTTATGATCCCAATAACATGGGGTCCCAACAACATAAATGTACAGTGGCTTCATGACTGTCCTTGTAGTTTTAAAGGTTCTAGAAATGTTAATATTTATGTGTTGTTTTAGAGTTATTCTTAAAGCTTGTACTATTCTATATGTGGTATGGCATGAGTTTTAGGGTTTTGGTTTCATGTTGGTAGATCCTGTTCTGTTTTTCTTTAACCTTTTCTAAGTCCTTGGGCAGACAACAAATTTCCGGGATTTCTCTGGAAAGAACCAGGCTTGATGCAAATTGTACATGTCTAGCTCTCCTATTCTTATACAAGATTAAAACTTTCAGTCTCCAGATACCATATTCTATGTTCATGTCCCCAAGTCCTTTAAGCCACTGGGAAGTTAGTTTTCATCTATACCCTGTAGTTGAATCCCCTCTTTGGTTCTGGAACTGATAGATTTTCTTTTTTAAAATTCACTATTAATTAATAAAATATTTAAATTATTTACATTAAATATTAACAAAATAAAATAATTAAATTTAAGTATTAATAAGTGCTTTTTAAGGATATTTTTAGATATTTGAAGTGAATGGGAAACACATACTATGATACAATTCTGCTAATTTTTCTATAGTCTAATTTTCAACATGAATTTAATATTTTAAAACTTCTAATATATCATGAATTCTAAAAATAATCTCAAGAAAGTCCCAGAAAGCAATTTTCTCCAAATCACTCTCCTCATTTAACATTACTTGGATTTTGTCCAATCTATGCTTTAAAAGGAAAACCTCTGAAATTGGCATATATCAGTTTATTTTGTGTTTCTGTAAGAGTAAACATATACAAACATTTGAATGCATTCACTGAAACAGAAACATTAAAATATATTTGTAGTGGCTAGAAGAATTTAAGGATATTTTTAGATATTTGAAGTGAATGGGAAACACATACTATGATACAATTCTGCTAATTTTTCTATAGTCTAATTTTCAACATGAATTTAATATTTTAAAACTTCTAATATATCATGAATTCTAAAAATAATCTCAAGAAAGTCCCAGAAAGCAATTTTCTCCAAATCACTCTCCTCATTTAACATTACTTGGATTTTGTCCAATCTATGCTTTAAAAGGAAAACCTCTGAAATTGGCATATCTCAGTTTATTTTGTGTTTCTGTAAGAGTAAACATATACAAACATTTGAATGCATTCACTGAAACAGAAACATTAAAATATATTTGTAGTGGCTAGAAGAGAGAACTTTTTCATAAACATGTTTTTTGTTGTTTGTTAAGATATAAATTTTCCTTGTCATTTGTCCATTTTAATTTGTTGATAAATTGCCTTTGGGTAGTTTTTATTGTAAGTGTGTTTCAAACATTTCATCATGCTAAGCAAAAGATTCTCTCTAGTTAAAGTTGGTACTACTGGATAGTAGATATTGATTGTTAATGGAAAGTCCAAATATGTGAGGCCAGTGTAATGTGCTGAACCCCCATTCTCATAAAAGCTCTGTAACCTTAGGGAAGTCATTTAATATCGATCTCCAAATGAAAATAATGGTAATAACTCTCATATAAAGGACTGTACCTTTATACCTAGTGATGTAATCAATGTAGTATCTTTACTTATTCATCCTAGAAACATATATCAAACCATTATCAGACACCAGGGTGGATAGATCTTACCATCAAAGAATTTACAATCTGGTGGTGAAGACTTATATGAGTAAAACAGGATGTTCAGGGCTGTAATTGAAGGTATTAAATCACTCACTTGCTGTCAGAGGACAATAAAATGCAGCCCTAGTTTGCACTGGTGTGATCATAAATATTTAATACATTTATTCAGCTGCTGACCTTTCAAAATGCCTATCATCTCAGCTTGTCATTTAGTTAGTCAGAAAGATGGGCTAGACTACTCAACTGAGAGGAAGTGAGTCCTTTACAAAATGCCATTCTTTCTGCTTCCTTATCAAGTAAGTTTGGGCACATGTTTCAAATACAGAAGAGTCAGATTTATTTCGAGAATAACATTTGGCTTTTAAAAAAGGGGAAATGGGCTCAAGGAAAAAGTATTTTGGGAAAGATAATACACCTGAAATCTTCCTTGACAGGCGTTATTCTTCCTTAACAGAATTGATTATTTCACCTGAGTGCTCTCTTGTTCTAGAAACACTAACAGAGGCAAGTTTGCAAATACAAAGAAATCTCAGCAATGCTGACAACTACATTTCTCATGACCAGGATATGTAAATGTCCAGAAAATAACAATAATACTTCTCATATTTTCTATTCAGAGTGAACATTTAAATCTATCTTATGTTAGAAAAATTGCTAGGTTTTAAGGTCACTGCACGTATCAGACAGTTCAGTACAACGTATCTAACATAGTAACCTCATGAGCTCAGTGAAAGCAAAGTTCAACTTGTGCCAAAATTATCAGAAGTGTTATTGGAATTACTGGACCATGTACCATGTCTTAGATACAGCAAGAGCTTAGGGAAATATAAAAAATGTGAATCTACTACACAGGGCCAAGGTATATACAAAGTTGTCAAGACCAACTTTTCCAGATTTTAAGCAAAAAAAAGGGGACTTCATAAACTGATTCTATATCAACCTCTTCTTTAAGACACGAAACTCAGATTTTTATCTTTAGTGTTTTTTTAGATCTGGTTACATTTTAAATGCCTGATTTTCCTATGGATTCTCCATATGATTAAGTACAGCAGATTGCTAAACTCTAGGCTCTAGACCGGGGAAGGCAATGGCACCCCACCCCAGTACTCTTGCCTGGAAAATCCCATGGACGGAGTAGCCTGGTGGGCTGCAGTCCATGGGGTCGCTAACAGTCGGACAGACTGAGCGACTTCACTTTCACTTTTCTCTTTCATGCATTGGAGAAGGAAATGGCAACCCACTCCAGTATTCTTGCCTGGAGAATCCCAGGGATGGGAGAGCCTGGTGGGCTGCCGTCTATGGGGTCACACAGAGTCGGACACGACTGAAGTGACTTAGCAGCAGCAGCAGGCTCTAGACACATCAAGTGTAAAGGTTTAGACAAAAAGCCTTTTTAGAAGGCCTATGATGAACAAAAAGGAAATAATTTAAAAAGTAAAACAAAATCAACAAAATTCAGAAATGATGTATATGACAAAGACCACTACGTTTTTATGCTTGAACAGGCATTTTTAGTGTGTCAGTGATTCAAAAGTCCTCATTTACTCCTCATGTCTTTTCAGGTCCTTGTTGGTATTGTTCAGACACTCTCATGTCTGACTCTTGGCGACCCCATGAATTGAAGCCCTCCAGGCTCCCCTGTCCTTCACCATCTTCCAGAGTTTGCTCAGATTCATATCCATTGAGTTGGTGATGCTAATGCTCCACTAAAAGAACCCTTGCTCAGTTATCTGATGATTTCCTAACTACCATTTTTAAAGAAATGTCAGCCCTTTCCACTCTGGATTTTACTTCTGCATCTGACATGGCAATAATGTCTTTCTTCTTGTAACCTTCCATTCCTTTAGCTCTTGGCCACCATTTTTCTACTGCTCTGTCACATCTTGACCTCCTTCTCCTCTCTTGGCTCCTTTCTTAATCCAGGTCCTTAATGCCATGGCAGCAAATTGTGACCCTTTGCTCTCTTTGGACATCATATTCATGATCATGGTTTTACCTGCCATCTGGGAGTTGGTGACATGATGTCTGCAACCCAATCTGTTCCTTTGCCTGAGTTTAGAAACAGGATACATTTCCTGCTGGATTTCTCAATAACACACCAAACACACTAAACCTGACCAACAATGCACATTCTTCTTTTTTTTTTTTCCTTCTATTTTTTCTTTCCCTACTTTGTGCCTCACAGCAAACCTCAAAATGCCCATCAGTGGATGGTCCACAAAGGATAACATTTTTCCTCATCTACTTTGGCCTTTACTCTTGTTTTTACACCCTCATCCTGTCTCATCCATGTGGTGGAGATGGCTGACTGCTTACAACATATACCCTCCAATTTCCACAGCAGACCACTGTTGCTGGGTAGCAGCTGTTTAACTTCTCAGCTCCATGTGCAACCAGGTGGGGCCATGACAGTAAGTTCTAACACAAGGAGTGTGAATGGAGGAGATACCACCTCCAGCTGAAGGCACACAAACTTCCACGCCCTGCTCATCATGTTCTCTTTCGCAAGGTGAATAAGAAATGAACTTGAACTGTGATCTACCTGTTATGCCGGCAGCTTCACCAACTACAAATAGGATACCTAAGGATGATTCTGATGATGATGGTGGTGACAACAATTCTTAAGGAGAAAGAGGGGGGAAGGCAATGGATTGTATGCCTCATCCTGTTTAAGCACATTACGTATATTAACTCATTTAATTCTAAAGATAGCTCCACAAAGCAGGTACTATAAATTTCCATATGATTTGAACTACTGAAAGTCACACAACTACCTCATAGCAAAGTCAGAATTCATGCTCTGACTACAGTCTTTACTCTTATAAACCCCAACATCTCCCCTCATTCTGCTCAAATGTCTAATCCCATAAACTGTAAATTAAGTGTTACTCTTTCCAAGTCCCATTTACCCATCCAGCTCTCTTAGGGCTCTGGATAATATTAATTATAGCACATGGTATTGAAATACAGTACACAGATACATTTCCTGTTGGATTTATCCACTATACAATAGAAAACTAGACATGCTTCTTCTGTGAAAAAAAAAAAGAAAGAATCCTTAAAGGAATGAATTGTATTGTCTTAATTGCTACATCCCTAATACTTATCACAGAGTCCAAATATATTCTGGTGATTAGGTTAACATTTGTTGAACTGTGTTTAACTTTGGTAAAATTGCCTGTACTTTACCACAATAATCAGAATAGGTGGTAAATTAAACATAAAATTCTGAACATGCTATGAATTACAATTAATGAATTTAAAATATATTGGGCAAAATCATTCTTATAAAATTTTCCATTTAAATGGTTATAGGAAAATTGTCAAATATTATAAACTATTTATAGTATAAATCAGCTGCAGGATAATTATTGTCACTGCCGAAGATCATTTCTGAGACATATAATATCCTGTGAGCTGGACCATCTATAAACACAGGTCATGATGTAATTTTCTGGTTGTTACACAGACGTAGTTCCATGGTGTGTGATGACATGAGGCAGAAAGCAAAGATAAGCTAAAGAGAAGTGAGGAAAAGCAGCCAGGAGTATTGAGATAATAAATACTGTTTTGAAGGATGATGAACTTGGTGTTAGACATAAAATTGTAAGGAAAGAAAAAAACTCACCCTTAAAATTGTAATCATCATTCACAAGCAGTCCTTTATTAAGGATATCTATCTACACGCCAAATTCCAACTCTAACTTGAAGACAACCCATAATGTAAGAAATATGTCATCTGTTTAGACCTACTTAAAATTTTCTAATTGTTGTATTAAGAGGGCAGTGCACACTTTAGCTTATCTCCAGTCCACTGGAGATGAGGAATAAGAGGAAATTTTCATATCAAAGTATATGTATATATGTATACACACATATGATAGAAAATGCAAAGGAGGCAGATTCAGTTGTACAGAAACATATTTTGATGCATTTCATAACTGTTTACAAAGAGTTTATCCATAACAAAGAAGCTTAAAGATATTTTTAAACAAAATCTTCAAATGTCCCTGAGTAAACTCTCTAAAAACTGTGTCATTTGGCTAAATTAACCAGTCTCTCTGAGGCTCAGATTCCTCATCCAACAAATGGAGCTACTGAAGGGCCCATCTGAATAATAGAGGTGAATGAACGTTAGGAATCATGTTTGCAAAGTTTTCAGGACATGTTTGA
Organism: Oreotragus oreotragus; assembly: GCA_006410675.1. NCBI lineage: Eukaryota > Metazoa > Chordata > Mammalia > Artiodactyla > Bovidae > Oreotragus > Oreotragus oreotragus. The sequence continues at coordinate 172,123 of SJYX01004937.1, forward strand.
CATTTAGTAGTTAGTTCTTCAGTGTCACTTTTTTCCAATTTTTTCTTGATTCTTGACTACTTGTCCCATTAAGAACCTTAGTTTCTTATCTATAAAATATGTTCTTGTAAGATTTAATGAAGATAAAATATATGAAGCTGGTAAACTGTCCTTGATTTGTAGATATTGAAAGTCCTAATTATTTTTGTAGTCATCCTGGGCCTGAACTCTTTCTACAACAAAATGCTGCTTTGAGAAAACATTAGTAATATTTTATACTACTGCTTCCTTTCTAAATAGTGTTAGAAAATGCTTCATCATTTATTTGACATCAAAATTAATATCATCAGTATTACTAGATGATATTAATTCTTCACTTAAAATGGACTGGGTACTGGTTGAATCACTTTGCAAGAATTTAATCAATCAACTCCACAATAATCCGCTTGTATGGAAGATGCCTAGATTAGGTACGTGACTTGTTCCAGGTCATACACCTGAGAAACAGTGATGTTAAAATTCAAACTGAGTTAAAGATTCCAATGCCTATCCTGCTACATAACCTCTAAGATATTGCTTTTCAAATCAAAATAGTGATAAAAGAATAAAATTAAATTGTGTGCTCTACACTTTTAAGGAAATTTGAAAAGTATCTAAAATATTTAAAAATAAAGGTTTTCTTAGAATATAAGAAAATATCTTTTAGACTAGAAACAGCCAGAAGCTCACTGGATTCATTTCCAAACTCAACATAATACTTAAATTGCTTAATAGGCTTTATAAGTTACTTTAAAGATAAACTCATCAAATAGAACACTACATCCTAAAGAACAGAGCAGGATTGACATCTTGGGAAAGATATACATCTAAAGTAGGATTCAAAAAATGATGGTATTACTTTCCATAAAATAGAAAACACTGCAAAAGACTTTGGTAGTCATGTGTTTTAATTTTAGAATATTTTAAATATTATTGACAGAAACCACTTTTTTACTTCCATTTTTGGTGGTATGAGATTTTAGTCACTATATTAAGGTCATCTGAAGGAAAATATCTGCAATCTATAATAAAATACAGAATTATATTTTCAAATGCAAGACTCTTCAAAGTAAAAAATGAAATGAACTCAGCCAACTGGAAGTTCTGTTAAAATCTGGAGATAACTTCATGGGCTAAGAACTACCCAGGGCAGATTTATTGGAGGTTCCCAGACAAAACTGGAATCAATAGGGTTTATATTTGCTGCATTAGACTAAATGAGAAAGCAACTTGCCTCTCAGTAGTGGTGGAGATACAGATATAGCCATAATGAAGCACCTGAGTATCTATCTCTCTATCTGTATATCTTTGGCCACCTGGTGTGAAGAGTGGACTCTCTGGAAAAGCCCTTGATGCTGGGAAACATTGAGGGCAAAAAGAGAAGGGGGTGACAGAGGATGAGATGGTTGGATGGCATCACTGACTCAATTGACAGAAGTTTGAGAAAACTCAGGGAGACAGTGAAGGATAGGGAAGCCTGTCATGCTGCAGTCCACAGGGTCACAAAGAGTCAGACACAGTTTAGCAACTGAACAACAGCATCCATCTCCATAGATATACACCTATATATACCTATACTTACCTCTATAGCTATATAACTAGAGAGAGAGAAACAGAGTCAGAGATCAATCACTTGAATCTAGAATTGATACAGAACAACAAAAGGCCAACAGAAGCAAAGACACTCCGAGAAAGAAGATCAAAATCCAGAGCCTGTATAGCGGATTGGCCAAAAAGTTTGTTCAGGTCTTTTCTGGAAGATGTTGTAGAAAAATCNTACCTCTATAGCTATATAACTAGAGAGAGAGAAACAGAGTCAGAGATCAATCACTTGAATCTAGAATTGATACAGAACAACAAAAGGCCAACAGAAGCAAAGACACTCCGAGAAAGAAGATCAAAATCCAGAGCCTGTATAGCGGATTGGCCAAAAAGTTTGTTCAGGTCTTTTCTGGAAGATGTTGTAGAAAAATCCAAATGAACTTTTTGGCCAACCTGACTTTCAGATATCAAAATTTAAACATTATAGTAAATAAGAGGTAAGGAATAGCAGATACAGACACAATAAAAGACCTAGAACTGAACCTCGTGTGTTTAGATATTTGACTTTTGGCAGACGTGGCATGCAGATCATAAGGTAAAGAAAGGACTATCATGTCTAAGCAGTCTTCAGGTTAATATGGGTGCACTGCAAGGAGATCCAATCAGTCAATTGGAGAAGGCGATAGCACCCCACTTCAGTACTCTTGCCTGGGAAATCCCATGGATGGAGAAGCCCAGTGGGCTGCAATGCATGGGGTCGCTAAGAGTAGGACACGAATGAGCGACTTCACTTTCACTTTTCACTTTTCACTTTCATGCATTGGAGAAGGAAATGGCAACCCACTCCAGTGTTCTTCCCTGGAGAATCCCAGGCACAGGGGAGCCTGGTGGGCTGCCATCTATGGGGTTGCACAGAGTCGGACACGACTGAAGCGAATTAGAAAGCANACTTAGGAGATAGAATTGACAGGATTGGGAGACTAACTGAATGGGAAGAAAGACGAATCAATGATAATTCCAAAACGTATGGTTTGGGAGACTGGCATGCAGCCGTCAGTCAAGAGGTCACAGGTAGAAGATGCAGCTTGTAAGATAAGGTGGCAAACGGGAGGGTGGGGACAGCTAAGCTAAAGTAAGTAGGCGGTTGGATTAGGAGTCTAGAGCTCCAGAGAGTACTATGGATGAGAGAGAGATTAAGAAGTTAACAAAATATAGATGGCCATTTGGGAGACTGGCATGCAGCCGTCAGTCAAGAGGTCACAGGTAGAAGATGCAGCTTGTAAGATAAGGTGGCAAACGGGAGGGTGGGGACAGCTAAGCTAAAGTAAGTAGGCGGTTGGATTAGGAGTCTAGAGCTCCAGAGAGTACTATGGATGAGAGAGAGATTAAGAAGTTAACAAAATATAGATGGCCATTAAATCATAGGAATGGATGAGATTTCAGCTTCTATAAAAGATTTTGAAAATGTTGTGTTTGGATTGCTAACAGCTCAGTGGTTTACTAATGCTGATTGCCACCCCCAACCCTACAATTTCCCCGTCGGTGAGTAAGAACAGAGACATCAGGCCTCCAGCAGAGCCGTGTAGATTAGAGCCACATATGAAAGTAGATCCCCACCCTCCAGGCCTGGCCTTATTTTCAGGGGACTGGGTTTGAGAAAGTTACTTTGAGAAATGAGTTCCTTTGCTGAAAGCAGGTCTGCAGGGAGAATGAGACTGCAAAGACAAGCGGCTAAAGGCTGAGCCTGCAAAGGTGGACGAGACTGTTTTGGGTTGTCTGGGCTGTGTTCCTTTCACATATCCATGCCTTTTCCGTAGGAAACAAGTAAAATGAGGTAACCCACCAGATTAACTGATCTGTGATATTTCACCTTCTTTTTCTTGATGCCCTCGTGTATCTTAATGGTAAGCTTTGTGAATTAAGGATGAAGCTTTTGGATTCACTGGGCTCAATCATGGTGTGCGTCAGAGCATTGGCTTTGAAGAATCAGGTGGTCTTGACTTTGAATCTACCACCTGTTATCATTGTGACCTTGGGCAAATGGCTTCTTTGAGTCTCAGTCTCCTTCTTTATAAAAATATGGCTGGTAATTGCTACATCACAGGAGTATTGAGAGGATTAGAGATAGTGTACAAGTTCATTTCTTCAACTGAAAGAGCGTTGGGCTCCATGATTTCTAAACCCCTGTCTGGCTTGGGTTCCACTGCTTAAGATTTGGCATTTCTTTTATCATCACATTTTGATGATGTGGCATTTCTTTCTGGATGCAGTCTTTTTTCCATGTCCTTCCTCCACAGCCTTGATTGGAGCTCCTCAAATGAAGTCTTTTTTAAAAAGAACCCTTCCTTGTATGCCTATACTAGTGTTTAGAACTTCTGCCTTTGAGAATAGCTCATGTGTTCTTTTTTCTAATTGCAGTTTTTCCACTACTCCCAAGGGCAAGTGTATGCTGGGAATTATCCACCGTTTAAGGACAGAATCAGCTGGGCTGGAGACCTTGACAAGAAAGATGCATCAATCAACATAGAAAATATGCAGTTTATACACAATGGCACCTACATCTGTGATGTCAAAAACCCTCCTGACATTGTTGTCCAGCCAGGACACATTAGGCTCTATGTTGTAGAGAAAGGTACTTCTTGAATATTTTTGCAGTAGTCATGCAGTCCCCTTAAGAGTTATGTTTCAGGATGTGTTTGAAAGGGGCATTTCTGCCATACAGTTATGATCCCTGTTTCCGTGGACTGTGGCTCTACGAAACATCCGTGGGGGTCAGGGAACTCATTCCAACTGGAGTGTTCAATTTCTCCATCTATATACCTACTGTCCGGAGCATATGGATCAGATTCCAGGAGTATGAATTTTTCATTGTTAGTTAGAATTAAGACCAAATTCATTATAGTTACACGTGGTGGGTAGTGGAAAAGGAGATTAGTATTATTTGAATATTCTGACTTCTCTGGTGGCTCAGACAGTAAAGTGTCTGCCTACAATGCAGGACACCCGGGTTCGATCCCTGGGTTGGGAAGATCCTCTGGAGAAGGCAGTGGCAACGCACTCCAGTGTTCTTGCCTGGAAAATCCCATGGTTGGAGGAGCCTGGTGGGCTACAGTCCACGGGGTCCCAAAGAGTCGGACACGACTCAGCGACTTTACACACACAATATTCTCCAGGAGAAAGCTTTAACATTGGCAGAAACAGTATAGCTATTCCTTCACCTTTTTTTGGGAGAATAAGCCAGGAAATGCAGGTTCTGGATCTCATTTTGAGACAAAGTCTGCTTTGTTGGAGAATAGATTGGGGTAAATTCACATACCCAGCTTTTCTTTGAATTAGAGCATTGAGAGGGATTTTATATATATATATATATATAAATGTGTTGAGTTCTGAAGCTCATTCTTTATCAGTTAATGTTCATATGTCACCAGTTAGGTATTAGAATATCATAATTTGGGTAATAAAAGAGTGTGTGGTAATTGCTAAAGGAAGACACTTGTTTATTAACTTAATACAGTTTCATTTCTTCCCTCTATAGCGATGTACCTTAAACATATTTTATTGTTCTTTCTCTCTAGAGATTTTGCCCGCATTTCCAGTTTGGGTAGTGGTGGGTATAGTTACTGCCGTGGTCCTAGGTCTCACTCTGCTTATCACCATGATTCTGGCTGTCCTCTATAGAAGGAGAAACTCTAAACGGGATTACGCTGGGTAAGAAGCTCTGCTTTCGAGGGGAAAGTTGGAGGGAAGGAGTCAAAATTTGTGAAAACTTCTATATGTTGTATGGAAAAAGAATGGTGAAGAATTAGCTGCTGTTAACCTTCATGTCGGCACTGAGCTGTCTCCTTAGAAGGTGTTTTGTGTGGGCAAGCAGGGATCATGGGACTGCCGTTAAACGTGGAATGTGATGCTAATACCTGTTTCAGTTTCTTTCTTAGGTTTGGTGAAGTGGCCTGCTCTGTAGTCTGTGCTCTCTGAGTACCTTCCACTCTGAGATTAGTATTATTAAGCCACAGATCTCTTGCTCCAGTATGAGTTTAATTTGATCTCTTGGTAATAATCTTACAAGGCTCTTCTTTTCAATTAGGTAAATGTAATAATCATAACAATGCCTGGGGAGAGTGTGCTGATACCTGCTGTGATGATGCAGGACTTTTCCTGTTTGTAGTTTTATAAGTAGTTTATGACTTGTTCTTGAATGCATGGCTACACTCATCCAAAGGGGATAATAAGAGTTGAACACCAAAATATACCAGCAGTAAAGAAAAGTAGACTTTCTTTTTGCTTGTGGCTTCTCAAAGATAACACATTTGAGCAGAGGATGCATGTCTAACTGAAGGACCCTCTCTTTTGGCCACTCCAGCTGGACAGCTAGCCCATATAAGCTCTGTAGAAGTTGTGTGGTAAGACTGAGAGTGAGGCTGGGTTTCAGCTGATGGAGCACAGGCTGCGTCCCAAGTGCACGAAGGGACTGTGATCTGAGAGGGCTGCATGCCCTGAACTCCTTGGCTGGTGGATGGTAGGACCTCTTTCTTTGGGCTCTGCTGCTTTACTTTTTGGGAGTGCTGTGTTTTAAGGAGTTTGAGTGTTCACATTCAGATATCACTTGCTTGGAATGTTTCTGTTTTGCTGACTGTACTCACTCCCTTGCATGGTGAGTAATTTATGATGAAATATAACTGGAACATTGGTTTTCAACACAAAACTAATCCGGATGGTGACATGCCAATCTTAGCTCACGCTTTTGGGTTAATGAAAGCACAGAAAATTGTGCCTTAGAATCTCGCATGGCATCAGGAATGCTGCTGTTCTTACTTGTTTTTTTTCCCTCCTCCCCTGCCTTTTCTGCCTTGGTGTGCCAAGATCAGATCCTGCTTATCTTCCACTTCTTAAGACAAGCTGATATAGACGACACATTGGGACTAGAACAGGGCGGGGTCTCCTCTTCCACTCCCACTAGACACATGGTAACCAATCACACTGGCTGTTGCTGTTAATACTCCTGTGTGTGTACTCAGCCCATCTCCCTTGTTGACAACTAACCATCTATCTCTGAGCTAACCCAACAGCTATCATGGTTTGTCCACAAATATGTCCTGTGTCTGTATTAGAAACATGTTGAATGTACCATCCCAATGAAATTGGGTTGTCAGGTTTTGTGGTCATCTGAACATATATGTTCTTCATGTAAGATGCCTGTGTGTGTGTGTGTGTGTGTTAGTTTTTTTTAATACTTGAATTGTATTATTACTGAGTTAGACCCTCTTTGTGTTAGAATACTCAGATCGTTTTAGTTTGGGGTGTATAGCCTCCTGGTTCAGAGAAAGCACAGTTTGCAGAATGCTTTGTATGATTTGATCTTAATAACGACACTTTAAGGGATTCTCTCCATACTTCTAAGATTTTTTAAAAGTACATCATAAAGGATTTAAGCTCTGCTGAAAACACATCCCATCAAGGAATCTGTAATGAGTTACTTCTTGGGATCAATTCTCCCTGGTTTATTTATGAGCTAGGCCTTGCTGTTGAAAACCCCCTGTGCCCCTGAAAAAGTTCAGCCCATGTGATGTGGCATTCCTCAGTTTCTTATGATCGTGACTTCCCGGATTTTCTTTGGTTTGGTTGTGGAATTGGTGGGGAAACAAACCATGGGGACCCAGGGAATCGAAGGTATGAGATGAGCCAAGACTATAAGCCTGGATCTGTATCTGTCATTTTGGAAGCACATTCAGAAGAGGTTTGCCTTTGATGATCACAAAAGTGAATTGCTATCAAGAAGGTATAGCTTTCTCCTTTATACTTGTATGCCAAAGGAGGATTGATAGCAGGGGAAAAACCCAAAGCAGCCAAAGGATAAATGTATGTTATAGCCAGAATCCCCGTCAGCATGTATTATTGTTGTAAACGGGGGCAAAGTGGTCGTCCCACACTGGTTTCTTTTCCTCCCCTGGAGTAGCATCACTGGCTTGGAAGAATTAGTGTCAGGGATAAAAATCAGTTTCAAGAAATGTGATTGTTTTGATGCTCATTGTTCTGTCGAGTTTTGTTTTTATATATCTGCTATTTCATCTTGTCATCACTTGCATTTCTATATTTTGTGTTTCCATTTTAATTATTATTTTTTTACATTTGTTCTCCAAATTGCCAACTTATCAGCTGCAATACATCAGAGAATGTGTCACCAGTTAAGCAGGTTTCACGGAAGTCTCCCTCCGACACAGAGGGTCTAGTAAAGAGCCTGCCTTCTGGATCTCACCAGGTAACAGCTGATTGCGGTCTGTCCACTGTACCATGCTCTGCAGTTTGGTGCTGTGCCGTGTTCTGGGATGCGGAAAAGAATAATACTAAGCTGTGAGAGAGTGAAACAGAAAGACAGAGCAAGAGAAGCAGAGAAGAATGTAGGGGTTGGTTTAGGAGGAACGCAAGAAAGTATGTGGAAAAGAATCTGACTTGAGTAAAGCTTTCCACCAAACTGCCACTAACAGATTGGCTCAAGAAAATTAGGAGATGACTGTCAGATGTAAACACTTCTTCCCTAGTTGCTCAAAGAATTAAAGCTAGTGAACTAGATTCTATATTGAGGTGTACCTTAAGCCATGAAATTCACAGGAGTTAAGTTGATTTTGATATTGATAATAAAACAGAAAAGTTATTTTGTATGAATTCTTTAGAAGAAATAGAAAGTAAGCAGTTAGTAGGCTTGATGAACAAGGAAAGTCTGGTTTCTGCTTTTTGTAGAAAGTACAGAGAAGAAATAACTTTTATTTGGAACTAGCATGGAATCTAGCATTGTGGTTAGTATCGTGTTTTATTCATGCTGATGTAACTATGATTGTGGCATGGCAGGAATTCCAGAGCTTAGTACTGATTCTGTTCCTCTGGGGTAGAAAGTGTTAGAAGGAATGTGGCCAGTTATAACTTTGCTCTGAGGAGGAGGGATTAGGGGTGTAGTGGGGTGGGTGGATTTAAGAGGAAGTAAAGAAAAGGATAACAGTGTTTTGTGGAAGAATTACCCCACAGTCTTACTCTGCAGTTGTCATAAGTGGTGAGGACACGGAGGCGTTGTGATGTTAGATTATTAAAAGCACAGAGCAGTTAGCAACAGAATTGGAGCTCGAACCTTCGATTTCTAGACAGCATATATTCTTTCACAGCATCAGGACCTTACTTCCGCCTAGTCTGTCTGTCCATCTCTCTCATTCTTTTCATCTGTGTGTCCTTCTGTCTCTCTCTCTCTCAGTTTACATAGTATGCCTCAGATACCTAATTAACTAATTTGGATTGTGAACAGGAATAAGGTTGTGAATAAAGGCATTAAAGTTACAGATAGACATTATACCTAAAGAAGCCCTGGGAACTTTTTCTTCTGCCCTTGAAATGCTGTAGAAGTTGTTCTCCTATTGAAAACAAACTGGGAGTAGGTGAAAAAGAAAGAATTCTCTACACGGGGAAACAGGCTGTTCAGTACCATGATTCCTGAGAGACGGGAATAAAGGGCCGCCACGTGCTCATCCCGGCTTCCTCAGGCATCTTCCAGACTGCGGTACTGAGGGGAGACAGAAACGGCTCAGCGGTCCCACTGAGCTGGGGAGGCCAGGGTGGCTAGGATTTACGAGGCACCGCACCAGAGAAGAAGAAAGAGTGTAGAGAGAAGACACGTCGGGATCTGGAGTGGGTCCCCTTGAGCCTTTGCTAAATACAGATTTGTAGATGCGTGGGCGACACGTCCTGGTGGCCAGAGGAAGAACTGCCTGAAAAGCAGTAGGTTGTACAGTGCCCTGAAACTTACGCAGGACTGGAAATAGTTTGTGTTCTCAAACGCAGAGTGGAGAGAGCTCATTATGTACAGGGTATTGGTTGGAGTTCTCAGAATGGTCACACCTTCGTTGCATAAGTTGCATCCAACTCTTTGCGATGCCATGGACTACAGCCCTCTAGGCTCCTCTGCCCATGGGATTTCCAAGGCAAGAATACTGGAGTAGGGGAAAAAAAAATACTGGAGTGGGTTGTCACTTCCTTCTTCGGGGAATCTTCCCGACCCAGGGATTGAACCCATGTCTCTTGCATTGGCAGCAGATTCATTACCACTGAGCCATCGGGGTAATGGGACTAAATTAGCACCTTGGTAGTAGGGCTAAATCAGCACCAGATTGTGGATGCTATGGACCCACCATAAAAAGGAAGTGTTTAAAGTATCAAACTAATCTAAAAGTAATTTAGGTGCATGCCAGCACAAAATCCAGTCTTTACAACAATATAGCAAAATCCAAGCATCTAAAGAAGTGTATATATATATATATAGTGTATATATATATATATATATAAAGTATATGTACAAAAAAGTGTACGTGTATATATGTGTGTGTGTGTGCATATAGCTGAATCACTTTGCTGTACACTTGAAACTAACACAGTATTGTAAATTAACTATGCTTCAAGTTTTTAAGAAGACAAACACGAAAAAACAAAATCCAACACCTGCCACCGAAAAATTCCCACTGTCTGACTGGCTCTGTGTATGTGCTCCATCCCTTCAGTCCTGTCTGACTCTTTGCAACCCTATGGACTGTAGCCCATCAGGCTCCTCTGTCCGTGGGATTCTCTAGGCAGGAATATTGGAGTGGGTTTAGATGACCTCCTCCAGGGGATCTTCCCAATCCAGGAATCAAACCTGCATCTCTTACGTCCCCTGCATTGGCAGGTGGGTTCTTTGCCACTAGCACCACCTGGGAAACCTACCCCAATACAACGGTTTTTGGTGTTAAAAAAAACAAATTTCACAATGTCTGACATCAGTCAAAAATAACCAAGCATACAAAGAAGGGGGAATATAAAACATAGAGTCAAGAGAAAAGTCAGTCAATAGGAGGAAACCCAGAAGTGACATGGGTGATAGAATTCATAGACATAGAATTCATAGAATTCAAGGACCTTAAAACAAATATTCTAAATCTTAANGATTCTCTCCATACTTCTAAGATTTTTTAAAAGTACATCATAAAGGATTTAAGCTCTGCTGAAAACACATCCCATCAAGGAATCTGTAATGAGTTACTTCTTGGGATCAATTCTCCCTGGTTTATTTATGAGCTAGGCCTTGCTATTGAAAACCCCCTGTGCCCCTGAAAAAGTTCAGCTCATGTGATGTGGCATTCCTCAGTTTCTTATGATCGTGACTTCCTGGATTTTCTTTGGTTTGGTTGTGGAATTGGTGGGGAAACAAACCATGGGGACCCAGGGAATCGAAGGTATGAGATGAGCCAAGACTGTAAGCCTGTATCTGTATCTGTCATTTTGGAAGCACATTCAGAAGAGGTTTGCCTTTGATGATCACAAAAGTGAATTGCTATCAAGAAGGTATAGCTTTCTCCTTTATACTTGTATGCCAAAGGAGGATTGATAGCAGGGGAAAACCCCAAAGCAGCCAAAGGATAAATGTATGTTATAGCTAGAATCCCCGTCAGCATGTATCATTGTTGTAAACGGGGGCAAAGTGGTCGTCCCACACTGGTTTCTTTTCCTCCCCTGGAGTAGCATCACTGGCTTGGAAGAATTAGTGTCAGGGATAAAAATCAGTTTCAAGAAATGTGATTGTTTTGATGCTCATTGTTCTGTCGAGTTTTGTTTTTATATATCTGCTATTTCATCTTGTCATCACTTGCATTTCTATATTTTGTGTTTCCATTTTAATTATTATTTTTTTACATTTGTTCTCCAAATTGCCAACTTATCAGCTGCAATACATCAGAGAATGTGTCACCAGTTAAGCAGGTTTCACGGAAGTCTCCCTCCGACACAGAGGGTCTAGTAAAGAGCCTGCCTTCTGGATCTCACCAGGTAACAGCTGATTGCGGTCTGTCCACTGTACCATGCTCTGCAGTTTGGTGCTGTGCCGTGTTCTGGGATGCGGAAAAGAATAATACTAAGCTGTGAGAGAGTGAAACAGAAAGACAGAGCAAGAGAAGCAGAGAAGAATGTAGGGGTTGGTTTAGGAGGAACGCAAGAAAGTATGTGGAAAAGAATCTGACTTGAGTAAAGCTTTCCACCAAACTGCCACTAACAGATTGGCTCAAGAAAATTAGGAGATGACTGTCAGATGTAAACACTTCTTCCCTAGTTGCTCAAAGAATTAAAGCTAGTGAACTAGATTCTATATTGAGGTGTACCTTAAGCCATGAAATTCACAGGAGTTAAGTTGATTTTGGTATTGATAATAAAACAGANAGATGACTGTCAGATGTAAACACTTCTTCCCTAGTTGCTCAAAGAATTAAAGCTAGTGAACTAGATTCTATATTGAGGTGTACCTTAAGCCATGAAATTCACAGGAGTTAAGTTGATTTTGATATTGATAATAAAACAGAAAAGTTATTTTGTATGAATTCTTTAGAAGAAATAGAAAGTAAGCAGTTACTTGAATAATTAGTAGGCTTGATGAACAAGGAAAGTCTGGTTTCTGCTTTTTGTAGAAAGTACAGAGAAGAAATAACTTTTATTTGGAACTAGCATGGAATCTAGCATTGTGGTTAGTATCGTGTTTTATTCATGCTGATGTAACTATGATTGTGGCATGGCAGAAATTCCAGAGCTTAGTACTGATTCTGTTCCTCTGGGGTAGAAAGTGTTAGAAGGAATGTGGCCAGTTATAACTTTGCTCTGAGGAGGAGGGATTAGGGGTGTAGTGGGGTGGGTGGATTTAAGAGGAAGTAAAGAAAAGGATAACAGTGTTTTGTGGAAGAATTACCCCACAGTCTTACTCTGCAGTTGTCATAAGTGGTGAGGACACGGAGGCGTTGTGATGTTAGATTATTAAAAGCACAGAGCAGTTAGCAACAGAATTGGAGCTCGAACCTTCGATTTCTAGACAGCATATATTCTTTCACAGCATCAGGACCTTACTTCCGCCTAGTCTGTCTGTCCATCTCTCTCATTCTTTTCATCTGTGTGTCCTTCTGTCTCTCTCTCTCTCAGTTTACATAGTATGCCTCAGATACCTAATTAACTAATTTGGATTGTGAACAGGAATAAGGTTGTGAATAAAGGCATTAAAGTTACAGATAGACATTATACCTAAAGAAGCCCTGGGAACTTTTTCTTCTGCCCTTGAAATGCTGTAGAAGTTGTTCTCCTATTGAAAACAAACTGGGAGTAGGTGAAAAAGAAAGAATTCTCTACACGGGGAAACAGGCTGTTCAGTACCATGATTCCTGAGAGACGGGAATAAAGGGCCGCCACGTGCTCATCCCGGCTTCCTCAGGCATCTTCCAGACTGCGGTACTGAGGGGAGACAGAAACGGCTCAGCGGTCCCACTGAGCTGGGGAGGCCAGGGTGGCTAGGATTTACGAGGCACCGCACCAGAGAAGAAGAAAGAGTGTAGAGAGAAGACACGTCGGGATCTGGAGTGGGTCCCCTTGAGCCTTTGCTAAATACAGATTTGTAGATGCGTGGGCGACACGTCCTGGTGGCCAGAGGAAGAACTGCCTGAAAAGCAGTAGGTTGTACAGTGCCCTGAAACTTACGCAGGACTGGAAATAGTTTGTGTTCTCAAACGCAGAGTGGAGAGAGCTCATTATGTACAGGGTATTGGTTGGAGTTCTCAGAATGGTCACACCTTCGTTGCATAAGTTGCATCCAACTCTTTGCGATGCCATGGACTACAGCCCTCTAGGCTCCTCTGCCCATGGGATTTCCAAGGCAAGAATACTGGAGTAGGGGAAAAAAAAATACTGGAGTGGGTTGTCACTTCCTTCTTCGGGGAATCTTCCCGACCCAGGGATTGAACCCATGTCTCTTGCATTGGCAGCAGATTCATTACCACTGAGCCATCGGGGTAATGGGACTAAATTAGCACCTTGGTAGTAGGGCTAAATCAGCACCAGATTGTGGATGCTATGGACCCACCATAAAAAGGAAGTGTTTAAAGTATCAAACTAATCTAAAAGTAATTTAGGTGCATGCCAGCACAAAATCCAGTCTTTACAACAATATAGCAAAATCCAAGCATCTAAAGAAGTGTATATATATATATATAGTGTATATATATATATATATATAAAGTATATGTACAAAAAAGTGTACGTGTATATATGTGTGTGTGTGTGCGTATAGCTGAATCACTTTGCTGTACACTTGAAACTAACACAGTATTGTAAATTAACTATGCTTCAAGTTTTTAAGAAGACAAACACGAAAAAACAAAATCCAACACCTGCCACCGAAAAATTCCCACTGTCTGACTGGCTCTGTGTATGTGCTCCATCCCTTCAGTCCTGTCTGACTCTTTGCAACCCTATGGACTGTAGCCCATCAGGCTCCTCTGTCCGTGGGATTCTCTAGGCAGGAATATTGGAGTGGGTTTAGATGACCTCCTCCAGGGGATCTTCCCAATCCAGGAATCAAACCTGCATCTCTTACGTCCCCTGCATTGGCAGGTGGGTTCTTTGCCACTAGCACCACCTGGGAAACCTACCCCAATACAACGGTTTTTGGTGTTAAAAAAAACAAATTTCACAATGTCTGACATCAGTCAAAAATAACCAAGCATACAAAGAAGGGGGAATATAAAACATAGAGTCAAGAGAAAAGTCAGTCAATAGGAGGAAACCCAGAAGTGACATGGGTGATAGAATTCATAGACATAGAATTCATAGAATTCAAGGACCTTAAAACAAATATTCTAAATCTTAAAAATAAACTCAAGGTTGTAAGGGAAACCTTAACATAATACGGAGAGAAATAGAAATATAAAAAAGACCAAAATGGAAGAAACTTCTAGAAATGAAAAAAAATTGGATGGCATAAATGACAGATTAGACACCATGGAAGAAAAATTCAGTAAACTTGAAGAAGCAATGGAAACTAACGAAAACGAAGCATGAGAGAAAAACTGGGAGACAGGAACAGAACTACAGCAGTAAGCTAGCAGACAATATTAAGCAACCTGATTGGAGGCTGAGAAGGAAAGGGGAGTAAAAAAATTTTTTTAAGAAATGGTAGCCAGACACTTTCCATTCTTATAGCTATTTTAAACATTTTTATTTACTCTTTTTTTTTTTTGGTTGTGCCGCGTCTTTGTTGCGGCACGTGGGCTTTCTCTAGCTGTGGCTGTTTTAAGCAGGGGCTACTCTTTGTTACGGTGCCGGGGCTGCTTGTTTGGTGCTTCTCTTGCAGAGCGCAGGCTGTAGCGTGCATGGGCTTCAGTATTTGCGGCACGTACGCTCAGCAGCTGGGCTCACTTGCTCTGTGGCATGTGGAATCTACCCTGACCAGGGCTCGAACTCGTGTTCTCTACATTAGCAGGGGGATTTTTATCCACGGTATCGCCAGGGAAGTTTCTCTCTTTGCCATTTTTTCCCTGATATTTATCTTCATATTTCTGAGCAGTTTTATTACTGAATTAAGCCCCTCCCTTCAAGCCCTTCTTCCCAGCATACACTTTCAAGTATATACACGGCCACATGCTTCTTCCCAGTATGGATATGTGGTTAGGTGTTATTTTTCACTGTTACATATACCTGTTTTTATCACTGTTGTACCGCCTACCTTTGTTTTTTTTGTACAATTTAATTTGTTTGTCATAGAGCTCATCTTTACTTTGGTTTTTATTTGCTTAGTTTTCTAAGTGATTATCTATTAATGCACTCCATCTCAAAATTCTCCAGGCAAAAATCTCTGAGCACATTCAGACACATCAGATACTCTGTTGGTTTCATTTTGTTCATGGAGGCATGCCTGTTGAAATCTTCTGGCTTTGTTGTGCTTTAGGCTGCTGTGTAGGAGTCATCCTGGGCCTCCCCTCCCAAGAAATTTTCTTTCTCTCGCTTCTGTCAGACCTGAGATCCTCACCTTTTTACTTTATTCCCATAGTGTGGTAGAACATATCCTCCATTACTTTTTGAGAAAGGATGCACAGCACATACGAATGTTGAGGCTTTGTATGCTAAACAAAATAATGACCTCCAAAAGATGTCCACATCCTAATTCCTGGAACCTGTGCGATATGTTACATTACATGTCAAGATCGTTACCTTACGGATCTTGAGATGGGGAGATTTTCCTGGATTATTCATGTGGGCCAGATGTAATCAGAAGGGTCCTTAGCAGAGGGAAGCAGGAGGGTCTGGGCCAGAGATTTGAAGACTGTTCTGCTGGCTTTGAAGATAAAGGAAGGGGTCACAAGCCATGGAATGCGAGCAGCTCCCATAAGCTGGGGAAAGCAAGGAAGCAGATTGTCCCTGGACCCCTAGGAGGAAAGCAGCTCTAGTGATGCCTTGATTGACCCCAGTGAAACGCATCTCAAACTTTCGACCTCGAGGACTGTAAAATAATGTGTTTGTCTTCAGCAGGTCTGAAATTGTTTTTATTCTCCTCCCTCAAGCTTGACTGGGAATCTGGTTGGGTGGGATTCCAGATTGGAAATCATTTTCCTTCAGCATTTGGAGGCATTGCTGACTTTTCTCGCTTCCAACGCCAAGAAGTTGATACTGTCCCGATACCTCCTCCTTTGTGTAGGGCCAGTTTTATTCTCCTTCTCTTAGAGTCTTTTTTTATCCCTGGTGTTCTGAAATTTTATAAAATTGTGGGATTTTTTCATACATTATACTGACTACTCAGTGAACTCTTTCCATCTGGAAGCTATGTCCTTCAGTTAGGATATTGTCTTCCGTTATTCTCTAGAAACTTTTCCTCCTCCATTTTCTTATTCTCTGTTTTGGAAATTCCTGTTAAGAATTGGACCATTTCCTAGAGCAATTCTTTCTTATTTTTTTTCTGTTTTGCAGTTTTCTTCTAGAAAATTTCTACAACTTTCTCTTCCAACTTTTATTAAATATTTAATTTCTGTTATCTTCCTCTTAATTTTCAAGAACTATTACTTATTCTCAAATTCTAATAGCGCATACTTGTTTTCATGAATACATTGTCTTATCTCTCTGTATAATTTTTTCTTTATATGATTTTTTTTTAAAATGTTTTCTTCTGTTATTGTTTCCTTTGAATTCCCTTTTTTCTCTCATAATTTTCGTCATGTTAGAAGCTTTCCTCAAATGCCCAATGATCCTTGGTTGTCTGTTCACAGTGAAGGCACTCATTAAATGGATTTAAAAATGAAAGTGTTAGTCGCGCAGTGGTGCCCGGCTCTTTGCGAGGCCGTAGCCTGTAGCCGAGCTGGCTCCCCGTCCATGGGGTCCTCCAGGCAGGAAGGCTGGAGTGGCTGCCTTTCCTTGGCTGCCCTGTTCTCAGCATCCAGCCCCCACCCTGCTGTGCCTGCTGTCCCTGAGTCAGAGCCAGGCTCCGCTCTCTTGTGAGTAAGCTCCCGGGGTTCTGCCCGGTCCTGACTCTGGCATTTTCTGGAGGTGGGTGGGAAGCAGTTCACACACCATGTCAGTCTGTGCTATCTTTTTTCAATGTTGGCAGTCGGACCTCAGGTCGGTTTTGAGAGGAGAGCCTCAGTGCTCCCCACAGTTTGGTTCCTGGGTTATTTTCTTCGTGCTCAGTGCAGGTCCCCAAAAGCCTCTTCTCTCTCATTGTTGTTGCTCAGTTGCCCCGTCATGTCTGACTCTTTGTGACCCCATGCACTGCAGCACGTCAGGCCTCCCTGTCCATCAGCATATCCCAGAGTTTGCCCAAATTCGTGTTCATTGCACTGGTTATGCCATCCAGCCATCTTATCCTCTGATGCCCTCTTCTCCTTCTGCCTTCAGTCTTTCCCAGCATCAGGGACTTTTCCAGTGAGTCATCTGACCAAAATACTGGAGCTTCAACTTCAGCATTAGTCCTTCCAGTGAATATTCAGGGTTGGTCTCCCTTAAGATTGACTGGTTTGATCTCCTTGATGTCCAAGGGACTTTCAGGAATCTTCTCCAGCACCACAGTTTGAAGGCATCAGTTCTTTGGTGTGCTGCCTTTTTTATGGTCCAGCTCTCACAACCGTATATGACCACTGGGAAGACCATAGCCTTGACTATACAGACCTTCGTCCACAGAGTAATGTCTCTGCTTTTGAACACACTATCTAGGTTTGTTATCGCTTCCTGCCAAGAAGCAATCATTTTCTGATTTCATGGCTGCAGTCAGCATCTGCAGTGATTTTGGAGCCTGAGAAGAGGAAATCTGTCACTACTTCCACCTTTTCCCCTTCTATTTGCCATGCAGTGATGGGAAACACTAGACTGGAAGAAGCACAAGCTGGAATCAAGATTGCCGGGAGAAATATCAATAACCTCAGATATGCAGATACACCACCCTTACAGCAGAAAGTGAAGTGGAACAAAAAAGCTTCTTGATGAGAGTGACAGAGGAGAGTGAAAAGATTGGCTTAAAGCTCAACATTCAGAAAACGAAGATCATGGCATCTGGTCCCATCACTTCATGGCAAATAGATGGGGAAACAGTGGAAACAGTGTCAGACTTTATTTTGGGGGGCTCCAAAATCACTGCAGATGGTGATTGCAGCCATGAAATTAAAAGACGCTTACTCCTTGGGAGGAAAGTTATGACCAACCTAGACAGCATATTGAAAAGCAGAGGCATGACTTTGCCAACAAAGGTCCATCTAGTCAAGGCTATGGTTTTTCCTGTGGTCATGTATGGATGTGAGAGTTGGACTGTGAAGAAAGCTGAGCATCGAAGAATTGATGCTTTTGAACTGTGGTGTTGGAGAAGACTCTTGAGAGTCCCTTGGACTGCAAGGAGATCCAACCAGTCCATCCTAAAGGAGATCAGTTCTGGGTGTTCTTTGGAAATAATGATGCTAAAGCTGAAACTCCAGTACTTTGGCCACCTCATGCGAAGAGTTGACTCATTGGAAAAGACTTTGATGCTGGGAGGGATTGGGGGCAGGAGGAGAAGGGGACGACCGAGGATGAGATGGCTGGATGGCNAGGTCCATCTAGTCAAGGCTATGGTTTTTCCTGTGGTCATGTATGGATGTGAGAGTTGGACTGTGAAGAAAGCTGAGCATCGAAGAATTGATGCTTTTGAACTGTGGTGTTGGAGAAGACTCTTGAGAGTCCCTTGGACTGCAAGGAGATCCAACCAGTCCATCCTAAAGGAGATCAGTTCTGGGTGTTCTTTGGAAATAATGATGCTAAAGCTGAAACTCCAGTACTTTGGCCACCTCATGCGAAGAGTTGACTCATTGGAAAAGACTTTGATGCTGGGAGGGATTGGGGGCAGGAGGAGAAGGGGACGACCGAGGATGAGATGGCTGGATGGCGTCACCGACTCGATGGATGTGAGTTTGAGTGAACTCCGGGAGATGGTGATGGACAAGGAGGCCTGGCGTGCTGCGATTCATGGGGTTGCAAGGAGTCGGACACGACTGAGTGACTGAACTGAACTGAATGGAGCCGGATGCAATGATCTTAGTTTTTTTAATATTTAGTCTTCAGCCGGCTCTTTCACTCTCCTCCTTCACCCTCATCAAGAGGCTCTCTAGTTCCTCTTCCCTTTCTGCCATTAGAGTGGTATCATCCGCATATCTAAGATTGTTGATGTTTCTTCTGCCTGTCTTGATTCTGGCTTGTAACTCACCCAGCCTGACATTTCTCATCATGTGCTCAGTGTTTCGATTAAACACACAGGGTGACAGCAGACAGCCCTGTCGGACTCCTTTCTCGGTCTTGAACCAGTCAGTTGTTCCATACAGGGTTCTAACTGTTGCTTCTTGACCTGCATGCAGGTTTCTCAGGAGACACGTAAGATGGTCTGGTACTCCCATCTCTGAGAGCTTTCCACAGTTTGTCATGATCCACACAGTCAAAGGCTTTAGCATAGCTGATGAAACAGAGATAGATGTTTTCTGAAATTCCCTTGCTTTCTCTATAATCCAGTGAATGTTGGCAGTTTGATCTCTAGTTTCTCTTCCTTTTCTAAACCCAGCCTGGACATCTGGAAGTTCTTGGTTTGCATAATGCTGAACCTGTTGCAAATCAGGGTTTCTGTTAAGTGACATTACCTGGAGTAGCCTTTGTCTTACTTGGTTATTTTTAACCAAGTAATAATGTATCTTTTATTTTACAGTTGTACAGCTTGTTAAATATAGTTTCTGCCTTAACCTGATTCTGAAATGTATGAAGCCTTTGCCAGTCAACATGAGACTTGGAACTGTGATCTCCTTGCAGATTTATCTTCCAGTGTTTGTTTTTTTTAGGTTTTCATTCAGTGGTCACCTTAAAACAAGGGCTGCTATCCTGGGGTTAAAACATTTGCTTCAAATCCCCCACAGAATTCCTAAGCACCAGAGGGCCTCAGGTGACACTGGTGTGTGCTCCTGTCACCATCACGTGGCACCCTCAGTGTGTGTGACAGAAACACCTCTCTGTCTGAGCACCAGAGGAGTTTATGGAAGTTGTTCTCACCAGAACCCTTTTGATATTCTATCTTCCCCTTGTTCAGACTGAAGCAGAAAAGGTTTCTGTTTGGAGAAAACTGGCTTGACCTAATATGTTCATCTTATTAGGGAATTTATGAGATTAAATACTTTTTATAAATTGAGCATAACCAACCATAGCAGTTGTTTTGACAACCTGATCTTTCCATTGTATGTATCACTTCCACACACATCTAAGTGCTCAGCATATATGCAGTGTTAGCTGAATGTGGGAAACACAGGGATGATTATCACCTGGTCCCTGCCCTACAGAACCTCAGAGGCTCCTGGGTTGTTGGGATCATCTTCAAGCTTTTCCATGATATGGAGAATTTTTTTTATGTGTACATCCTAACAAACAACCTTGAGGAAATCTTCATATTTATTAGATAGACATCTTAGTGTATTAAGGGTTAGTCATGTGTTACAAACCAGTATTGACTCTTGGGTCCAGCTAATGGTGTAAACTTGCAGGGAATTAAAGTTCAGCATTTGTTCCCTTAATCTTTGAAATAATGGGTCAGGGCAAGTTGATGTCCAAACACCTTCTTATTGAATAA
This sequence comes from Oreotragus oreotragus, assembly GCA_006410675.1. Lineage (NCBI taxonomy): Eukaryota > Metazoa > Chordata > Mammalia > Artiodactyla > Bovidae > Oreotragus > Oreotragus oreotragus. The sequence goes on from SJYX01004937.1 coordinate 192,611, forward strand.
TGGGTTAGGGCAAGTCGACGTCTAAAGACCTTCTCATGTTTCCTTTGCTAATTATAAGGGTTCACGGTACACTGCAGGCTTCCCTGGTGGCTCAGACAGTAGAGAATCCACCTGCAATACAGGACACCTGGGTTCACTCCCTGGGTCGGGAAGATCCCCTGAGAAGGGACTGGCTACCGACGCCAATGTTCTTGCCTGGAGGCTTCAATCCTGGGGGCTGCAAAGAGTCAGACAGACTGAGCCACTAACACACACACACATACAAGCAAACACGGTATACCGAGCCTTATGCGGACAGGTTTAGGCAGTCACTGCCCACGTACCGCAGTCAGATGTGTGAAATGGACACGTGACAGGAATATTTGCAAACTATCCCTTCGTACTTTCTTCCAGTGGTTCTATCAAGACATGTTCCTTGATCAGCAAAACCTTCCATTTTCTAGCTGCGGGCATCCTCTGCGAGTCTAATAGCATTAGTCATTACTGTTGGTGCGAATAAATAACTCCATGTTATTTTATCAAAAGAGAAACAATACTGGTGCTCCAGGAAGGAAATCTGCAAAAGATGAAAGCATGAGAGCCAGGCAGGGCAGTAGCTGTGCTCTACTACTCATCTGTCTTTGGCCACTATTTTTGTTATCATTGGAAGATTAGTAACAGAAGACCGGACTAAAAATACCTTTACCCGTAAGAGACTTGTTAACTCACAAGAGACCCCAAAGCAGGGTTCCTCTGTGTTCCTTAGTTTAGTAGTCCGGTACTGTCCTTAAGACTCAAGTTCTTTCCATCTTATTCTTTCATCCTCTGGAAACATCGTTCTCAGGCTCCTTCCCTCAACCTCAAAATGACTGCCATGCTTTGAGGCAGCTCGTGAAAAAAAGGCGCCTGTAGGAAGGGCTGAATCTCCTCCCAGGTGGAGATTATTATGATTATGATGATTCATCATAATTTCCTTATTATGAAGGAAAATTACCAGAAGCCCCCCAGCAAACTTCTCCTAGTTCCCTTGGCCAGAGTGGGTCACATGCTGATGCCTCTTGCCAGTCTTGTGCAAGGGGGCAGCAGTTAGAACTGACTTTACCCCTGGGGGCAGGAGAGGCGAAAGTGAAAGTCGCTCAGTCCTGCTTGACTCTTTGCAACCCAATGGACTATACAGTCCATGGAATTCTCCAGGCAAGAATACTGGAGTGGGTAGCCTTTCCCTTTTCCAGGGGATNCAGTTAGAACTGACTTTACCCCTGGGGGCAGGAGAGGCGAAAGTGAAAGTCGCTCAGTCCTGCTTGACTCTTTGCAACCCAATGGACTATACAGTCCATGGAATTCTCCAGGCAAGAATACTGGAGTGGGTAGCCTTTCCCTTTTCCAGGGGATCTTCTCAAACCCAGGGATTGAACCCAGAGATTGAACCTAGGGCTCCCGCATTGCAGGCAGATTCTTTGCCAGCTGAGGCACAAGGGAAGCCCTGGGGGCAGGAGAGGGTGGAATCAAATTACCTGAGTGAAGGGAGTGAACACCAGAACCAAATGAGGGCTCTTGGATTTCCCTGGTGGTCCAGTGGTTAAGAAACGGCTTTCCAGTACAAGGGACACAGGTTCAATCCCTGGTCCGAGAAGATCCCACATACCACAGAGTAACTAAGGCCTTGTGCCACGACTGCTGAGCCTGCACTCTAGTGCCCACCAGCCACGACCACTGGGACCCACGCCCTAGAGGAGCCCCCACAGAGAGAATCCCGCTCCCCACAGCTATCGAACAGCCCCTGCTCACTGCAGCTCGAAGAAGCCTGCTCGTGGCAACGAAGACTCAGCACAGCCAAAAATAAAGTTGGTTTCCAAATTAATTTAAAAAAAAAAGGCAGGGGGAACTCCTCCCACAAAGTGGGAAGTTAGGTTGGGAATGGTGTGAGGAAATGGCAACCCACTCTGGTACTCTTGCCTTGAAAATCCCATGGATGGAGGAGCTTGGTGCAGGCTACTATCCATGGGGTCGCAAAGAGTCAGGCACGANTTAAAAAAAAAAGGCAGGGGGAACTCCTCCCACAAAGTGGGAAGTTAGGTTGGGAATGGTGTGAGGAAATGGCAACCCACTCTGGTACTCTTGCCTTGAAAATCCCATGGATGGAGGAGCTTGGTGCAGGCTACTATCCATGGGGTCGCAAAGAGTCAGGCACGACTGAGTGACTTCACTTTCACTTTTCAGGCACTACTGAAGAGTTTGGAGTAGCTTTCTTTGTAAAGCTTAGTTTTGAATGACACTGATTTCAAATAATCTTTGTATGTATATCTTTGGGACAATTTTCTAGATCCTTTTCCGGAAACAATGCTTTGTATACAAAAGGCGAGTGGGAACTCCCTAGCAGTCCAGTGGTTAGGATTTCAAGCTTCTGCTACAGGGGACACAGGTTTGATCCCTGGATGGGAAACTAAGATCCCACAAACCACATGGCACAGCTAAAAAAAAAAACAGGGGGCAAGTATTTTTGAGGACAGTGAGTGGAAAAGTTATGTTTTTGTCAACTTTAGTCTATAGATATGTAAGGTCTCCAGAAGTACAACACGTGTATTGTCTCATTTAGTTCTCACGGTGGTCCTATGAGGTAAGTTCCTTCACTATCCCTATTTTACTTGTGAAAAAACCAAGGCTGAGGTAGGTTTACTCACTTGCTCAAGGTCAGTAGTTACTGCCAGATCTGGTATTAGACCCAGATCCATGAGGCTCTTAAATATACTTATTCTGTCCTGCCTATATCCAGTTCTTTTCAACTTTGTTTTGATAATTAGTTTCATTTATGTCAAAGAATGTCACAACACACACTGTTTAACATTTGTATTTGGTGATGTGAAATAAATACTGAAAATGTGTTTTGTGAACAGTCAGTGAGCGTGTGGTTAAAGCAAATCTTGATATCTGTGTTAGGGAGTCAAAGGTGATTCCTCTAATGCCTGAAGGACCAGATTCAGATTCTAAAGGGCTACAGAGGCTATGGAGAGTGTAATTCAGGACATAATAGCTTCTAAGAAATTAATATGTGTTCAGAGATAGGTTTCCTTGCTCTTCCATAACCCTTTCTTCCTGGAGTTTCTCCCTACTCCGTCGCCACTGTGTTTCTATATTAGAATAAATTTCATGCAGGTAGTGTCCAGGGATAATTTCATTTCTAACTGGAACTAAAAGAATAAACCCAGGTCAAGCAGTTAGTTTTTTGAAACATTTTTAATAGTAAGGATTATTTGTATAATAAATAGTTGAGGAAATATATATATGTATGGAGTGATTTTTCACTTGGTTGTTGTAATTCTTTGTGGCAGCACCCCCCCCAAAAAAAATAGAGAATGAGGAAAGGTGTCAGAATGTACAGTACAGCTAAGTTAGCATAGGTGTTATTCTTGATACTGTTTAAATTCTTAAACACCCCAAAGTGAATGTTTTAGCAGTATAGCAGGTACATTTCCAAGTTCTTGGTTCACTGGCCCTTCCTGAAGTCCTCAGTGGTCTTGGCCTAAGGAGACCGCTGACTTCTTGTCAAAGTCCTGAGGCATGTTCTACAGAGACTCAGGGTACCTCAGCTTCCAGATCTCCCTCAGACCAGACTTTAGAGAGCTATTCAAAACTGAGCTACATTCACTGGCAGATTCCCAGTCCCCCATTCTGGTGAGAATTCCTCCAGATTCCTACTTTCATCCACCTTTCATCCAGCACCTACAATCTGCCAGGGGCTGTTCTAGGCATTTAACAAAGCTGCTGGCTGAAGAGCTCCTACGGAGGAAGGAGTGAGGACGTCAGGAAGCAATTTGGAGAAACTAACCAATCAGTAGGAAGGGGCTCCTTTTATCCTTCAGTGTTTTCCCAGCTCCTTTTGACAAACTGTCGTGTCCTTGTGCCGTGAAAGACAATACTGTCTCACATGAGAGACCTTCCTAGTTTCTTAATATTTACTGACTGATGCAGAGGTTATTCTGCTATTTTCCTTTGCTGCTTTCTCTATTCTCTCTCTTTCCCACTCACACAGTGTATCAGTTACCTATTGCAGTGTAATAAACCACCATAAATAATGACTTGAACATTTGTTTGTTTAACTTTTTATTTTTTAGAATCACATTTAACTTGCAGCTTTCTGAGATGAATATAGAGGGTTTCAGTTTGATTCAGTATTAACAGCATGATCTGTTGCATTACCCATGACAGCCATGGAAAGTATCACACACTGACCAAAAACAAAGTGACTTTGCTTGATTTATTTGATTGGTAATGGTGGCATACTTTAAATTATATTTGTATAACAGGGTGTTCATCATAAAAATGAGTGATGTATTTTGAATGCTGTCAGACATTGCTTAAGTTTTACTTGTAGGTATCATCTAATTCTTACAACAGTCTTGAGAGATAGAATACTATTTCTAGTGCCATGTTAGAAATGAAGATAGTAATGCTTGGGGGGTTAAGAATGTGCCTGGTGTGAGGCCCCAGGGCTAGTGCTCAGCAGTGCTCCTGCCATGCTCAGGAAGCTCAGACTGCAGCTCTGCCGGCGTTCAGATGGGTCTAGCCCTCGGCTGTCACTGTGTGAGTCTTCTTTCAGGTGCGCCATGGCATAGCTCAGTTTATCCCTTCTCTGAAAGTTGGAGTGCCTGAACTCCGCAGGATCCCCTGCTACGCATTAAAGGATGCTGGTTGTAGGACTCCTAGATGGGAGTGAGGACGTTTATTTTATTTTATTCAGCTATTTCTTATAAAGTAGACTTTATTTCTTAGGGCAGTGTTAAGTCTACAGAAAAATCTAGCAGAAAGTAAAGCGGTCCTATGTACTCCTTCCTCTCCAAAGTTTCCCTGATTGTTAACAACTTGGATGGTTGTGGTACTTTTGTGACGTTTGATGAATTAATACAGAGAACCTTCTAATTCACTAAAGTCCATGGTTTGTATTACGGCTCACTCTTTGTGTTGTGCATTTCTGTGGGTCTCGCCAAATGCACATGTCATGTGTCTGCCATTCTAGATTCATCTAGAAGTTTCAAGAGTGTTTATTTTAAACCACATGCTTCTGACTACTGATCTTATGATTTCAAAATTGAAAACTTAGGCACAGTAGTAGACTATTCAAGGAGAGATTCCCTGGACTGGGACAATTGCCTTTGGGTTATATTAAACTTCTTTTTCCCCCTAAAGAAGGCTGTTTTGTGGTAGTTGCTGTTGTTTACAGGTTTAGAATCTCTGGGTTGGAAGGGACTCTTAAGGGTTGTGCAGTGCAGCCGGCTGTCTGATACTTGAACCCTTGGTCCTCCCAAGAGTCAGGCCTCGCTCTACCCGAGGCAGCCTTGCCTTGCTATCCTGGTGGGGCCCTGCCGGCCCTCTTCCTTCCTGCTGAGGGTGAGGGGAGGGCCTCTTCTAGTCCATCTAGGGCTTTTCCTTATAAGTCTGTAGATGTGGCTTTGGGGTTATTTTAAATTTTAAAACAGGAGAAATGTTTACCTGATCTTAGATATCAAAGAAGCAGTGTATTGGTTATAGTTAGACTAAAAGAGTCATACTATAAGTAGGTATGTGGAAGAATATAGGAAGCTTTTCTAAAGTACCTATTTGTATAAAATGATCAGTTCCAATTGATTGTCTTTTCGAGTGGCTCTGCATATGTTGATTTCTTGTATCATGCTTAAACTCATGATTTCAGTGGCACTGCATATGTTGATTTCTTGTGTCATGCTTAAAGTCATGATTTCAGTGGCACTGCATATGTTGATTTCTTGTGTCATTCTTAAAGTCATGATTTCAGTGGGTCTTGGGTTGGCAGAAGTGCCCATTTTTGTCCTTGAGACTCTGATCCCAGTTACAAGAGTTGAGGAATTCTGTGACGGGTATTTAAGGGGAACTTTTGAGAAGGAATGTTATATTGTTATAGATATTTTAAAACAGATAAAAAGTAGGCAGAACAGTATAACAAATCTCTATGTACCATCTTGAACAGTTACCAAGTATACCCAATCTTGTTTTAAAGTCCGTCCTGGACATACTGTTCCTAAGAAGAATATGTTCCTGAAGACGTTCAGAAGGGGGGACGCTTTGCTCTGAAACTCTAACAGTATCATGTTAATCACCCCTTCTGTCCCTGCACCTCACAAGGCCGCCAGATTTTCCTCTAATTCTGCTTCTCTTCCGCAGGGCCCAGTCATATACGCGCAGCTAGACCACTCTGGCGGACACCACAGCGACAGGATTAACAAGTCCGAGTCTGTGGTGTACGCAGACATTCGGAAAAATTGAGAAGACCGCCATCATATCCTAAGCAATAAGCAAATCCAAACTGGACTCTTGTGCAGAAAATATAGCCCATAAGTATGTGTGGCCTTGGAAACCGGCACGTGGAGAAGCACATGTCTAGTCATAGAGGGAGAAAAAGATGTGTGTAAAGGATGTGTATAGCTGTTCTATTTAATCTTCCTGGTGCAAGGAGCCAGTGCTGCATGATGAAGAGACGGTGTGAGTCTATGTGTATGTAAATTGTCTTGCTGTTTCTGTACTTCCCATCAGGGTCATTTACAGTTGAGAAAATTCAGACACATTCCTGTCACCATCATTTAGATGTGGTTTGCCTTAATGGGGAAAGTAGCAGATCTTTTAGTATTCTAATAGACATGGCCTTTTAATATAAGGGCTTAACCCACCTTTGTGTGTATCGTATTTGGAGAGTGGAGATGCTGTGATGGAAGCATGTTCAGGATGGCCTTTAGCCCAGGGTATATCGCCTATTTGGCAGTTGTTTTTAGAAAGCATCCATTTGCTATGCCACTTGAAGACCATGTGATTTTTGTTGCTATTTTCCTCTCTAAAATACAGGGCAGTTTTCTGCTTTCAGTGTTGTGTAGACTATACAATTACACCCGGTAGCATATCATCTCAATTTGTGGATTCATCATAGCAAGATTAGCAAAGGATCAATGCCAGAAGTCATTTCTTTCCAGGTACTTTTAGATCCATACCATAATTGATACATAATTGAAATCAAGAATCCGGACTGGCTTGAGGAGTACTGTACTATTTGGAGAGCAAAAGGTATGGTATGTTCTTTGCTGAAGTCCTTCGTGCTTGTAACAAGTCCCCATATAGCTGAAGGAGCAGAATTTCATTTCTTAGTAGACAGAAATGGAGCAGTTAGATTGCCAGTCTCTGGTATGGCAGAGCTCTCTCTGGAGAGTCTTTATAAAGCTTCAGTCATGCTTCCAGCAGCCTGGCTCCTATAATAATAGCTTCAAGGCCTTTGAGATTAAAGACAGTTAGATTTGTAAGGAATTTTCTTCATTTAAAATTGAAAATACTGATCATAAAGTCCCAGAACACACTGGGGTAAGTGGGTGTGACAGGTAATGTTAGTTTTCATCTCATTTAGTTTGAGGTCCCCTAAGAGCTGCTTCCTTTTTCCTTCCTGTCTTGTTCTCTTTGTGAGAGACTTTGAAGGCCAAGTTCTAAGGAAATAAAGAGTAATTTAGATTTGAAAATGTCTAGGAGGTGGTTACAAAGAGAAAAAGTGTACGAGCTACAGACAAACTCTGCCCCATATGTGCAGGCTTTTATTTTCCGAGAGACTGCTGTTAATCCCGTGGTGCTCCAGCTGACATTCTGTTGACATATATGTCAGCAGGACTGGGTTTTGTCGTCGCACGTGCCTGCCATCTCTGAGCCTGGTGTGCCTGGTCTGTGCTGCATGCTGAAGGAAGGCCTTTCGGCTCTGCTGCCTGTCCCTCCTTTGTACCCACAGGCCCCATGCGGAAGAGGGATGAAGAACACTCGCCCTGAGCAGTTCTGCAAAGTGACCAGCATTGCCTTGTACCCTGGGCTTCTCTGCCTCCATGGTGAAAACTCCAGAACCTTTAGGAGACCTTTTTGTTTAGGGGGAGCGGGGGCAGCGGGGGGAGGGATGCGGGTGTTCAGACGTCCGCATTCTTCAGGCCACCAGGATGAGGACACTCCTGGTGAGCCCTCCCACTGTGGGAATTGTGCAGCCATCCAAGATTTCAAGGAAGAAAAAAATACGCTGTGGANTCCAGAACCTTTAGGAGACCTTTTTGTTTAGGGGGAGCGGGGGCAGCGGGGGGAGGGATGCGGGTGTTCAGACGTCCGCATTCTTCAGGCCACCAGGATGAGGACACTCCTGGTGAGCCCTCCCACTGTGGGAATTGTGCAGCCATCCAAGATTTCAAGGAAGAAAAAAATACGCTGTGGAGAGACCAAGTGTATGCATTGATGTGTGTCATTTTTGTAGTTTTTTTTTTTTTGCAGAGAAAAGGAGATTCTCCTTTTCCTCCTTTCTCAGCAGGTCCAATGAATCTGCTATGTATGGAACATTCCTAACACCTCCTGAGAGCAAGAGCCCTATTTTTCTGCATGTTTGTGAAGCTCCCACCCAGAGCACCAGCTATCACTTCTGTTAGCACGGCTGTGAGCCTCCTCTCCCCACCTGCACCAGGCAAGGGTCCCGGGCCTCCCACTCTGGGTCTGCGACTGACTGGCCTGCAGGGAGCTGCTCACACTGGGGTGGAGCACTTCAGGGTTCTATGTATGGAACATTCCTAACACCTCCTGAGAGCAAGAGCCCTATTTTTCTGCATGTTTGTGAAGCTCCCACCCAGAGCACCAGCTATCACTTCTGTTAGCACGGCTGTGAGCCTCCTCTCCCCACCTGCACCAGGCAAGGGTCCCGGGCCTCCCACTCTGGGTCTGCGACTGACTGGCCTGCAGGGAGCTGCTCACACTGGGGTGGAGCACTTCAGGGTTGGGGCTTGTTCTGAAACTCCTCATACCACCTCCTGTGAATCTTCTGGCCCTTTCTCCTGGGTCCCAACATCCTCATCCCTGGACACAGATGACAACAGTGGGGCTGCTTCCAGATGGCAGGACTGTCCTTCTCACGGGTGATTCTCGGCAGAATGAGGCCTCTTAAGACTGCACATGGTTTTTCTAAGGGGGTACCTGCAAGGGATTACTTGACATTTAAATTTCCTCTCTGTAGTTTTTCAATGGAACTGTATTCAGCCAGGTGAAAACCCCATCATGTTCATTAATTTTTCTTTTTCAGTTTTATGAATATTTTAATACATCCTTTTCAATTACTGGATTGTGTTGTGTGCTCAATGTAGATCGAGTGAAGAAGAGATCAAAGCCCTTTCCTTGATTTAATCTCTCGCCAGCCACACAGGCTGCTTCTTCAGAAATGCCACCCATGTGCCTACCTCAGGCCCTTTGCACCTTCAGCCTAGAATACACGTTCTGCACATTTGTGTGGTTTGCCCCTTCACTTCCTTTAAGTGTCTGCTCACATATCGCCTTCTCAGAGAGACCTTCTGTGCTATGTAAAAAAGCAACCTCACCCACCCCTAGCTCTCTCTAAGCCCTTAACCCTGCTGGGTTTCTCCCTGTCAAACCATACATGTGCTGATCTGTTTTTCCCTACGAGAACGTAAGCACTGAGAGGCCAGAATTTTGCTGTTTTGTTCACTGTTCCATCTCTAGTGTGTAGTACATTATCTGGCAATTAGCAATTGCGCGATAAATGTTGATGGATGATGGATGGATGGATTTATCTCTTCAACAAATCTATATCCTACCATATGCCAGGCACTGTGCTAAGCATTAGGAACACACAGCTTCTCAGGGATCTTGCCACAGTAGAGGCGAGAGAAGGTGACATGGTAGTAATAATAGCTACTAGATATTAATACTTTCTGTATGCCAAAAATTTCTTGCTCTGTTTAGCACTATGAGTCAATCCTAGTTGTACTAATCTCAAACTCACTTTTAGAAAGATAAAGTCAGTATATTACAGCAGTATTTTTTTGGATACATCTCCAAGTGTAATTCAATCAAAAGCAAAAATAAACTAATTGGACCTAATCAAACTTATAAGCTTTTGCACAACAAAGGTAACTAAAATCAAAAAGACAACCTATGGAATAGGAGGAAACATCTGCAAAGACGCGACTGACAGGGCTGAATTTCTAATATACATAAACATCTCACATAGATCGATATATTAAAAACAACCCAGTCCAAAAATGGGCGCAACTTAAGTAGACATTTCTCCAAATAAGCCATACTGATAGCCAACAAGCACATGAAAAGATGTTCAACATTGCTAATTATTAGAGAAATGAAAATCAAAACTGCAATGAGGTATCACCTCACACCAGTCAGAATGGCCATCATCAAAAAGTCTACAAATAATAAATGCTGGAACAGGTATGGAGAAAAAGGGAGCCCTCCTACACTGTTGTTGGGAGCATAAATTGGTGAACCGTACGCGGGTCCCTTAAAATCTAAAGTCAGATCCATGACCCAGCAACTTGACTCCTGGATATATGTCTGCAAAAGGTGAAAACGACTAAAAAGGGTACATGCACCCTAATGTTCCTTGCAGTGTTAGTTACAAGAGCCAGTTCACAGAAGTGGCCTAAAGGTCTACTGACAGATGAATGGATAAAGATGTGGTACAAATAAACAATGAAATACTAGCCAGCCATAAAAATGAATGATAAAATGCCATTTGTAGTAACATGGATGGACATAGAGATTATCATTACTAAGTGAAGTAAGTCAGGGAAAAATGTAATACCACTTATATATGGAATCTTAAAAAATGATACAAATGGACTTATTGGACCTAATCAAACTTATAAGCTTTTGCACAACAAAGGTAACTAAAATCAAAAAGACAACCTATGGAATAGGAGGAAACATCTGCAAAGACGCGACTGACAGGGCTGAATTTCTAATATACATAAACATCTCACATAGATCGATATATTAAAAACAACCCAGTCCAAAAATGGGCGCAACTTAAGTAGACATTTCTCCAAATAAGCCATACTGATAGCCAACAAGCACATGAAAAGATGTTCAACATTGCTAATTATTAGAGAAATGAAAATCAAAACTGCAATGAGGTATCACCTCACACCAGTCAGAATGGCCATCATCAAAAAGTCTACAAATAATAAATGCTGGAACAGGTATGGAGAAAAAGGGAGCCCTCCTACACTGTTGTTGGGAGCATAAATTGGTGAACCGTACGCGGGTCCCTTAAAATCTAAAGTCAGATCCATGACCCAGCAACTTGACTCCTGGATATATGTCTGCAAAAGGTGAAAACGACTAAAAAGGGTACATGCACCCTAATGTTCCTTGCAGTGTTAGTTACAAGAGCCAGTTCACAGAAGTGGCCTAAAGGTCTACTGACAGATGAATGGATAAAGGTGTGGTACAAATAAACAATGAAATACTAGCCAGCCATAAAAATGAATGATAAAATGCCATTTGTAGTAACATGGATGGACATAGAGATTATCATTACTAAGTGAAGTAAGTCAGGGAAAAATGTAATACCACTTATATATGGAATCTTAAAAAATGATACAAATGGACTTACTTATAAAGCAGAAATAGACATAGAAAGCAAATTTATGGTTACCAAAGAAAAGTGGGGAGAAGGGTAACTTAGTGTTGAATAACAGACTTCCCAGGCGGTCCAGTAGATAAGACTTAGTGCTTCAACTGCAGGGTTGGGAGTTTCACCCCTGGTTAGGGAACTGAGATCCTACATGCTGTGCAGCAAGCCCACACATGAAATAAGAAAGACAAATACAATCCCTATCAAATTACCCATGACATTTTTCACAGAACTAGAGCAAATAATCCTAAACTTTTTATGGAGCCACAAAAGACCCAGAATTGCCAAAGCAATCCTGAGGAAAAAGAACAAAGCAGGAGTCATGACCCTCCCAGACTTCAGACAATGCTACAGTAATCAAAACAGCATGATTTAGGCACAAAAATAGACATGAATAAATGGAGCAGAATACAGAGCTCAGAAATAAACCCACACACCTCCAGTCAATTAATCTTTGACAAAGGGGAAAGGACAGTCTCTTTAGCAAGTGGTGCTGGGAAAATTGGACAGTTGCATGTAAATAAATGAAGTTAGAATACTCTCACACCATACACAAAAATGAACTCAAAATGGCTTAAAGACTTAAAAACAGGACACCATAAAACTCTTAGAACATAAGCAAATCATTCTGACACAAATCATCCCAACGTTTTTTTAAGTCAGACTCCCAAGGCAAAAGAAATAAATGGGACCTAATCTAACAAGCTTTTGCACAGCAAAGGAAATCATAAATAAAACTAAAAGACAACCTACAGAATGGGAGAAAAGATTTGCAAACGCTGTGACCAACAAGGGCTTAATTTCCAAAATATACAAAGAACTCATACAACTCAACAACAAAAAAACAGTCCATTTGAAAAAATGTACAGAAGACCTAACTAGACATTTCTCCAAAGAAGACATGCTGTGCTTAGTTGCTCAGTCATGTCTGACTCTAAAACTGCCTGAACTGTAGCCTGCCAGGCTCCTCTGTCCATGGGATTCTCCAGGCAAGAATACTGCAGTGGGTAGCCATTCCCTTTTCCAGGGGATATTCCAGACCCAGAGATCAAACCCACATTTCCTGCCCTGGAAGGAAATAATTAAAGAGTGAATCATAGTAAAATGAAACAATGTTTATTCAGGGAGACACACACTCCACAGAGTATGGGCCATCTCAGAAGATGAGAAACTCCAGGGTACAGGGTTGTCCATTGTTACAGGGTTGGATATTTTCATAGGCTAACGAGTGGGAGGGTTATTCCAACTATTTGGGGGAAGGGGTGGGGATTTCCAGGAACTGGACCACTGTCCACTTTTTGGCCTTTTTTGGTTCTTGTTCAGTCACAGTAATGTTCAACTCTTTGCGACCCCATGGACTGCAGCACGCCAGGCTTCCTTGTCCTTCACTATCTTCCACAGTTTGCTAAAACTCATGTCCATTGAGTCGGTGATGCCAAAGAAGACATATAAATGGTCAGTAGGTACATGAAAAAATACTTAGTATTGCTAATTGTTGTTCAGTTGCTAAATTGTATCTAAATCTTTGCAACCGCATGGACTGCTGCATGCCAGGCTTCCCTGTCCTTCACTGTTTCCCAGAGTAGCTCAAACTCACGTCCGTTGTGTTGATGATGTCATCCAACCATCTTATCCTCTGTCACCCGCTTCTCCTGCCCTCAATCTTTCCCAGCATCAGGGTCTTTTCCAGTGAGTCAACTCTTCATAGAGAAGCACAGATCAAAACTACGAGATACCACCTCACATCAGTCAAAATGGCCTTCTTTAAAAGACTACAAATAAAAAATTCTGGAGAGAGTGTGGAGAAAAGAGAACCCTCTCACACTGTTGGTGGCAACATAAATTTGTGCAGCCACTATGGAAAACAGTATGGAGGGTCCTCAAATAACTAAAAATAGAGTTGCCGTATGATCCAGCAATCTCACTCCTAGGCATATACCCAGATGAAACTATAATTTTAAAAGATACATTCATCCTTATGTTCATGGCAGCACTATTCCTAATAGCCAGACATGGAAACAACCTAAATGTCCCTTGACAGATGAATGGATAAAGAAGATGTGCTACAAATACACAATGGAATACTACTCAGCCGTAAAAATGAGAGAAATAATGCCATTTACAGCAACATGAATGAACCTGGATATTAGCATACTAAGTGCAGTCAGGAAAAGACAAATACCGTATGACGTCACTGACACATGGAATCTAAAGCTAGACACGAGTGAGCTTAGGCACAAGACGGAAACAGACTTGCAGAGACCAGACGCGTCGTTGCCAAGGGGGAGGAGGCGTGCGGGAGGGTTGGAGGGGGTTCGGGGTTAGCAGATGTGCACTAGTTTATGTAGAATGGATAAATAACAAGATCCCACTGGATAGCACAGGGAACTATACTCAATATCCTGTGATAAGCCATAATGGAAAAGAAATTAAAATGTATAACTGAACCATTTTGCTGTATGGTAGAAATTAGCTATTGTAATCAACTATTGTAAATCAACTATACTACCATTAAAAAAAAAAAAAAAAAAGACAATGTCAGGTTTAGGATATATAACTTGCCCAAGGTCACTCAGCTAATAAGGTCCAGAGAGACAGGGCTGGGGCTGGCACTATTTGATCCAAAGACTTGTTTATCACTCTGCACTGGATCTTTTCTCACCAAAAACAATCTAACTTACTTATTCAGACAAAGGTGTTATGTCATTGAAATAAGGGAGGTGGTTGTGTAGGTGGTAGAAAAATGCCGAGGGACCTTAACTTCAGTTTGGAGGACAATATGGTGACTTTATCTGTTGAGAGCTGTGTCGCAAATAACACCTTACTAACAGTGGAAACAGTGTCAGACTTTATTTTTGGGGGCTCCAAAATCACTGCAGATGGTGATTGCAACCATGAGATTAAAAGACGCTTACTCCTTGGAAGAAAAATTATGACCAACCTAGACAGCATATTGAAAAGCAGACATTACTTTGCCGACTAAGGTCAATCTAGACAAGGCTATGGTTTTTCCTGTGGTCATGTATGGATGTGAGAGTTGGACTGTGAAGAAGGCTGAGCGCTGAAGAATTGATGCTTTTGAATTGTGGTGTTGGAGAAGACTCTTGAGAGTTCCTTGGACTGCAAGGAGATCCATTCTGAAGGAGATCAACCCTGAGATTTCTTTGGAAGGAATGATGCTGAAGCTGAAACTCCAGTACTTTGGCCACCTCATGTGAAGAGTCGACTCATTGGAAAAGACTTTGATGCTGGGAGGGATTGGGGGCAGGAGGAAAAGGGAATGACAGAGGATTAGATGGCTGGATGGCATCACCGACTCAATGGACGAGAGTCTGAGTGAACTCCGGGAGTTGGTGATGGACAGGGAGGCCTGGTGTGCTGTGATTCATGGGGTCGAAAAGAGTCGGACACGACTGAGCGACTGAACTGAACTGAATAAAGCGTTGACATTTTCTGCTGCTGCTGCTGCTAAGTCGCTTCAGTCGTTTCCAACTCTGTGCGACTCCATAGACGGCAGCCCACCAGGTGACTTATAAATTACCATGGATCCACAACGAGCTCCTGGCTTGCCTAACTAGATGCTTTTTTGAACAGGCAAGATCACCTGTAGGGGTGAATCTCCTGTGAGCTGCATCATGTGTGATGTGGCAACAGAGGAACAGATGCTTCCCAAGCGTGCAAGGGCAGCAGTCATAAAGTCAGGTTCCCTTGGTTCCTCCCAAAGTAGAATTAGGTACTGCTGAGTTTCCTCCTTCTTCTGGGTCTCTGACTTCCAAGCTGTACAAGAACATACCGACCAAACGCATGTATGCATATCCTGAGGGTGATGACAGCCCCGAGGGAGCGGGCTTAGTGTGAGAAAGGGAACCTCACGCGCTCTCTTGCCCCCTTCCAGGCTCAGGCCCCCTCTGGCTCCTCTGGGTGATTACATCGGTGACTGCATTTAGGAGCAAGTGGCGGGGCAGCAGCCGTGGCTACCAGCGGGAAAGGGAGGGAACTTTATAGCAGGGAGGTGCGTATATAACACATTGGAATATTACTCAGCTATTAAAGAGAAAGCATTTGAATCAGTTCTAATGAGGTGGATGAAACTGGACCCTATTATACAGAGTGAAGTAAGTCAGAGAGAAAAGTACCAATACCATATATTAACACACATATATGGAATTTAGAAAGATGGTAACGATGACCCTATATGTGAGACAGCAAAAGAGGCACAGATGTAAAGAACAGACTGTTGGACTCTGTAGAAGGCAAGGGTGGGATGATCTGAGAGAATAGTATTGAAACATGAATATTACCATATGTGAGATAGATCACCAGTCCAGGTTCGATGCATGAGGCAGGGTGCTCAGGGCTGGTGCACTGGGATGACCCTGAGGGATAGGATGGGGAGGGAGATGGGAGGGGGGTTCAGGATGGGGGACACGTGTACACCCGTGGCTGATTCATGTCAATGTATGGCAAAAACCACCACAATTTGTAAAGCAATTAGCCTCCAATTAAAATAAATTAATTTTTTTTTAAAGAAAAAAATAACCTTTATAGATTATAGGGGAAGTTGACTTCAGGTTTGCTCACTGGTTAAACCAGCAGAGAAGCAGGTCCCTCCTAGCCCCTCAGGTTGACTGTCACAGACAGGCGTTTCCCTTTGATAACTAGCAGGGTGGAACTGTTCTAACTTAAGGATTAGAACAGTCATTAGGCAGGGGCAGGAGTCGGGAGCTGGGGGCTGGGCAAGCGTGTGGGCAGTTACTGTTTAGGGTCTACGATGGAGGAGGAGTCAGGGGAATTATTTGGTAGTGGGTGGTTAAGACTCCACCTTCCCATGCAGGGGGCGTGAGTTCAGCCCCTGGTTGGGGAATTAAGGTCCCACATGCTGCAAGGGATGACCAAAAAGACCCCCTCTTTTTAAAAAAGAGTTAGGGTGAGTTAACAGGTGAGTTAGGGGGTAGGTGAGGCAGGGACTGGTTCAACATGGGGTGTACAGAGAGCAAAAGAACAGTGATCTTGAGTGGTCTGAGTGGATTAAACTCTCCACACCCTGCTAGACACTCAAAATCTTGGCCCACCCATCATCTGCGACATCCCTGGAGCCAGGTATTAGAGGCGCACTGCAACTAGGCACCACAAATGCAATACAGACAACAGAAGCTAAAGCAGGTTAGCAGGAAACACTCGACATGCTAAGCATAATGGCTCTCCAGAAAGTGGGCGAAGTTTGGAGCTGAGTGCTCATGTGGTCACTGGGGAGGAAGTCCAGGGCAGTGACGTCCTATCTAGCTATAAGGGAAGACCACTCTGGCCTCCGCAAACCCAGAGCCACCCCCATGGAGTAGGGGAGGAAGGCCTTGGCTTTAAAGGAAGCATTCTGGTGGCCTAGCCAGGTGTCAGCAGTCACAGTACAGGTCTGCCACCCCACATTATGTCGGGTGCCGTTAGTAGTGGACTGATTAGGTGTTTCCAAACAAAAAGCAGTTAATCCCACCAGTTGGATTTGTGTGGCTGGGAGCCAGGCGACTCCACTCCACACAAAATAACCTGAGGCGTCCTTCATGAGCAGTAATCCTGGCAACATGTAAAACTGTTATCCAGTAACGTTTACCGACAAGTGCACTTCTGACATAGTGGCATGCTCCGGGACAGGAAGATGGTGAGCTGACCCACATGGTTGCATTACCTGGGGCCATTTTCCATGGAAGCGCAGAGGTGGACACCAAGGGCAGCTTGCTGTAGACCCGCAATTAGACTCATTTTGCAGCGAGGCCATTGTTGCTGCCCACTCCATGAACAGATTTTCTCTGCTCAAGCTAAGGATGAGATGTAAGACTTCTAACAGGCATAGCACAGGGGAGATCATGACTGTCAAGCAAAATGCGAGTAGAAACCATATTCTGAAATGATACCCCTCCTGCCTGTGGTTTTTTCTGGCCTATAATACAGTCCAGATAAGTCAAGTTTTCAGTTACACAGAAATATGTCTAAAATCACATCTATATAGCCATCCTGCTCTATTTTGGTTGCCTGAACTGTAGTTAAGTTTTGATTTTTTTATTTTTCTTGCCATAGCTTTGATTTAATTATTTAAAAGGAAGGATAGAAAAAAATAGGGAGGGAGGAAAAGTCAGGAAACTTGGATACAATCTGAACTTTAAAAAAGGCAATGTTGGCTTTAGTTTGTGATTTTGTCATTTTGGGGGCGCAACATTATTGGCTACAGATGACACACAATCACTTTGATCTGAGCAGAAAAACTTCAGCGTGCTCCACAATGGCAGTATCGGAAGGACACAGGTGTTTGCCCTACGTAAGTGTTGTATGACCCAATGGAGACATCCCTTGCCAAATAATTGTATATCACTCAAAGATTTTTATAGCATAATTTTGAATTTTAAATGTGCTTTTGTTTAATGGTTAAAGGATATGTACAATGAATGTTTAATAGGCCACAAACTGGCTATTTTGGTTAGCCGAAAGTTTAATTATGTAAAGATCAGAATGACTTCTCTTAATATGTGAATATTTCTATCATTTTCCCCTTTGGATTGCAAATCTTTTGATGGAAAGCATTGATGATCAAAATATTTGTCCCCTGATGGTTGCTGCCTGCCCTGGGTCCACCTTGTCCCTTGGTGCTAGGCCTTCTTTGTATATTACACACACACATAAATACCTAGTTACCCATGTGGGTGTAAAACTAATCAGACAAGCTCAGAGATGTGTCAGTGGAGAAACATTTAATTAATCACACTGAACTGTTCCACGTTGTACAGATGCTGTTAGCAGCAGCCTTGAGGCAAGCAGTGCTACACAGTAGATCTCCTCTGCGACAGCTTCACTAGT
This sequence comes from Oreotragus oreotragus, assembly GCA_006410675.1. Taxonomy (NCBI): domain Eukaryota; kingdom Metazoa; phylum Chordata; class Mammalia; order Artiodactyla; family Bovidae; genus Oreotragus; species Oreotragus oreotragus. The sequence goes on from SJYX01004937.1 coordinate 210,885, forward strand.
GAGCTCCTCTCTATCCTGAACATTGACGGCAACAGTACAGTTAGCAGTGAACACTAACTTTCCGTGTCGATAGGGAGAAAAACATTGGTTAAAAAGTTCCGCTGAATTAGTAGGATGGGCCTTAACAGGCTGGGCCCGGATTTGGGGGTCAGTTGCCTGTCACTGCTGTCATCTTTTCCTTGTGCTAGCGTGGGTGTCATTTGCGGGTAGCAGTCTTTTCTATAGGTCAGTCCAGTGGAGAGGCCCTTCTCAAGTGGGCGTATGATTTCAAGAGTTAACTTCCTCCAGTTCTATTGTATACTTAAGAATATCTGATAAGGGCCCTTTTGACAAAGTTTCTGTTAATCTGTTTTATCATTTGCACTCATAGGAAATACTCCCCCACTCTAGTTTGTAAGGTGAGACCTGCTATCACATCCATCCCAAGTTTATTGTGGGATTGGGACTATGAATACTTCATATTAGGGGTGGGGGCAGCTACCCAGTTTGTGGCATCAATGATATTCTTTTTGCTCTACCCTTCCACCCCCATACCAGTCAACAGTAGAGGGGGGCCATGGAGCCAGTGGACATTTCTATATATTAATGTCCATTCAGCCCTGGTGTTTACCATGAGTAAACAGTCTTTCTATTCTTTCAGTTCAGTTCAGTTCAGTTGCTCAGTCGTGTCCGACTCTTTGCGACCCCATGAATCGCAGCACGCCAGTCCTCCCTGTCCATCACCAACTCCCAGAGTTCACTCGACTCACATCCATCGAGTCGGTGATGCCATCCAGCCATCTCATCCTCTGCCGTCCCCTTTTCCTCCTGCCCCCAGTCCCTCCCAGTATCAGAGTCTTTTCCAATGAGTCAACTCTTCGCATGAGGCCAATAAATAGTTAATTCTACTTGAGGCGTCTGGTTTGCCGAAACCCACATTACTAGGGCCTTCCCCTGAAGCCTACATTACTGTGACCTGGGATTTTCTGGGACCTTGACCATACCCCCCTAATCTAGTACCTTGGGGCTGACACATTCCTTCCACCACTGATGCTAGGGCCTCTTCCTCTGGAGGAGTAGGAGGGCTTTTTTGTTGTTCAATAGCTCAGTTGGTACTTGTTCAGGTTTTAGCTCGAAGAAGGCGATGGCACCCCACTCCAGTACTCTTGCCTGGAAAATCCCAGGGACAGGGGAGCCTGGAAGGCTGCAGTCCATGGGGTCGCTAAGAGTCGGGCACGACTGAGCGACTTCCCTTTCACTTTTCACTTTCATGCGTTGGAGAAGGCAATGGCACCCCACTCCAGTATTCTTGCCTGGAGAATCCTAGGAACAGAGGAGCCTGGTGGGCTGCCGTCTCTGGGGTCGCACAGAGTCGGACACGACTGCAGCAACTTAGCAGCAGCAGCAGCAGGTTTTAGCTCTGCCATGGCTCCACTAATGCAGCCCTAGGTTGCTTGTCTTTCTTGGTTATGGGGCCCCCGACCTCTAGGTGCCCCCACCTCTGTTTCCTAGTTACTCAGGTGAGTCCCCAGAAAGAGCAAGAAGGAGCCGTACTTCCTTCTCCCTTTTAGGGATTATGGTTCTGGTCCTGTGGTGCTATATCTTTTCCATTTCTCCGGACTCTACTATTTTTTGCACCGCCTAGCAACTGGGTGCTCTTCCATGGGACTAAGGATGAAAACTGGAGCCCCAGACCGTTGCCTGGCAGCAGACTGGAGGATCATGTTTTTCATGCCTGATGTAAATCACTCTTTATCTGGGTCCTAATAGTGCTGGCCATCTATGGCGTGTGTCACGCCTGGCTCTCTTAATGAACCCTACAGTCTTTCCATGATTTACCAACAGAGAGGAGTAGGAGGTACACCCCCTGCATTGGGCCAGGCGGCCTGGCAGCCAGCCATTGCCCAAGAAAGCAGGAAAATTACTTTGCCCTCGTTGATGGCTCTGTATAAGTGCTGCCAGAAGGCCGGATGCTTAGTCACTGAGGCCATCATGAACATACCCTGGTCAGTTAACATCATGCCTTCCCCACTAACATCCCAGACACACAGCAACCAAGCAATGACTGGCCTAAACTTGTCACCCAGTTCAACTCACTCAGTCCAAGTACAGTCTCTCAGGGTGGCCGGTTTGCCCCACTCTAGGAGTGGGAGCAGATCATTGCCTAGACACTGTGCTCTAAGCTGATCTGGTTTATATTTGGTTGCCACCACAGGGCTACCTACTGGCCTCATTGAGACAGAGACTTCCAGAGCCTCACCCCAGTCTTCTTCCTCACCAGCGCCCTCAGTGGAGCCTCACACTTTGAGGTCCCAGATCGGACGTGCCATGAGCATCTGAACCGGGGAAGCTGCCTCCTCTTAGCTAGGCCATGTGGCAGACTAATGTCTCTAGCTTCCCGTCTTGTTCCCTCAATCGACTCATGTGTCTGTAGTTTCGGTTTGGACCAGTCTAGCATTTCTCTCCGGGGAAGGCAATGGCACTCCACCCCAGTACTCTTGCCTGGAAAATCCAATGGACGGAGTAGCCTGGTGGGCTGCAGTCCATGGGGTCGCTAACAGTCGGACAGACTGAGCGACTTCACTTTCACTTTTCTCTTTCATGCATTGGAGTAGGAAACGGCAACCCACTCCAGTATTCTTGCCTGGAGAATCCCAGGGATGGGGGAGCCTGGTGGGCTGCCGTCTATGGGGTCACACAGAGTCGGACACGACTGAAGTGACTTAGCAGCAGCTGCAGCAGCATTTCTCTCGGAGAAGGCAGTGGCACTCCACTCCAGTGCTCTTGTCTGGAAAACCCCAGGGACGGGGGAGCCTGGCAGGCTGCAGTCCATGGGGTCGCGAAGAGTCAGACAGGACTGAGCGACTTCACTTTGACTTTTCTCTTTCATGCATTGGAGAAGGAAATGGCAACCCACTCCCGTGTTCTTGCCTGGAGAATCCCAGGGACGGGGGAGCCTGGTGGGCTGCCGTCTATGGGGTCGCACAGAGTCGGACACGACTGAAGCGACTTAGCAGCAGCAGCATTTCTCCTGTGTTTTGACTCCTCCTCCACCTAACCTCAGCCCTGGCTGCTAGCTCAGCGTCTGTGGGCTTTCTTGCCACAGTGAGGAACAGTCAGTGCACAGCTGCAGCCACTGCCCTATCATCTAACTCCCTTCCTCCCACTGTAATGGAGGCCCATAGCTCTGCAAACCGCTTAGGAGTGTCTGTAAGTTCTGGTACTCTGTTGGAAGCCCCCATTCATGAAGGACAACCACCACAGGGCCCCACATGCAAGTGCACGACCACCCCAGGATTTTACTGGCAACTGTCCGCTCCCTGTCCTTATTTCCTGACATCTCAGCACTCATGAGAGTTTCCCTGGCCTCCTGGTTGGCTTGACAGTTGCTGGATGCACCTCGCAGGCCTGCAAGGTTTGTATTGCCCAGTCTTGAGACCAAAGAAACAGCCTGGAGCTTCCGACAGAGATGTCAGTGGTTTACGGGAGAGAGGAACACACAGGAAATTAGACACATCCAAAGCAAGGTCCTGGAGCCAACCTGCAGGCGCGATGAGGCAGCAGTCTCCTCCAGGAGGCGGGGGAGGCTACACCCGATTATAGGGGAATTGACATCAAGTTGGCTCATTGGCTACCAGGGCAAACAGGGGAGGAGCAAGTCCCTCATAGCCTCCTGGGGCAGATATTTCCCAGCTGGATGGAGCCATTCTGGCCTAAGGATTAAAACAATCACAAGCTGGGGGTGGGGGAGCGGAAGAGCGGATGGGAACTAAGTACTCGGGCAATTCCACTTGGGCTCTGAGGTAACGTCAGGTGAGCAGGGTATAGATGAGGCAGGGACTGGGGGCAGGGGATGCGCAGAGAGCAAGAGAAGAGCAGTCTTGCATGCATGGCCTAATCATACAGCAGATTCCGCAACACACGTTTTTCCTGTATATTCGAGATTTTTTCTTAAGAAGAATTTCAAATGTTGCAGGAAAGAGAACGGGGTGCAAGAGGATGGTCACATCCCAGGGCCCAGCGAGTCCCTGGGACAGCAGTCATGTGTGGGTTCTTAACTTTGTGCAGGAAATAATTCAAGAGCCGGTCATAGTAAAATTCAGGGAGACACACACTCCACAGATGGAATATGGGCCATCTCAGAAGAGGAGAGATTCCAGGGTACGGGGTTGTCAGTTTTTATAGGGCTGGGTATTTTTATCGGCTGATGAGTGGGAGGATTATTCTGACTATTGGGGGCAAGGGGTGGGGATTTCCAGGAATTGGACCACTGTCCACGTTTTGGCCTGTTGTGATTGTTGTTGTTCAGGCACTGAGTTGTGTTCAACTCTTTGAGACCCCACGGACTGCAGCATGCCAGGCTTCCCTGTCCTTTACTATTTTCTGCAGTTTGCTTAAAATCATGTCCATTAAGTTGGTGATGCCATCCAACCATCTCATCCTCTGTCATCCCTTCTTCTCCTGCCCTCAATCTTTCCCAGCATCAGGGTCTTTTCCAATGAGTTGGCCCTTTGCATCAAGTGGCCAAAGTTTTGGAGCTTCAACTTCAACATCAGTCCTTCCAGTGAATATTCAGGGTGATGTCCCTTAGGATTGACTGGTTTGATCTCCTTGCTATCCAAGGGACTCTTAGAGCCTTCTCCAGCACTACAGTTCAAAAGCATTAATTCTTTGGTGCTCAGCCTTCTTCACAGTCCAACTCTCACATCCATACATGACTATTGGAAAAACCATAGCTTTGACTAGACAGACCTTTGTTGGCAAAGTGATGTCTCTGCTTTTTAATATGCTGTCTAGGTTTGTCATAGCTTTTCTTCCAAGGAGCTATGGAAGATCTTTTCATTTCATGGCTGCAGTCACCATGCACAGTGATCTTAGAGCCCAAGAATTATGGCTGGGCTAAGAACTGTCTTGGTGCCTGTGAGTGTGTCATTTATTATCATGGTTGTAGTTGTGCTCAGATGTGTCTGAATCTCTGCGGCCTCACGGATTGTAGTCCACCAGGCTCCTCTGCCCCTGGAAAAAATTTCCAGGCGAGAATACTGGAGTGGGTTGCCATTTCCTTCTCCGGGGGAATCTTTGCAGATCAGGGATTGAACCAGCATCTCTCGCATAGGGGGTGGATTCTTTACTAGAGCCGCCAGGGGAGGTCTAGTTCCTCCTCCTACATAACACTATACCTTTGAGTTCTGCAGGAAGTAAGGTCCCCACTCAGGTGAAGGATGTTGACCCTCCTGATTTCAATCAGCTAAAGCTTGGACTCTGTCAAACTCCATGCCTGAATTCTATGCTGAACTCTCCTCTGCTCAAGCCCCTTCATACACATGTATGTATTCTTCACTTAAAACTTCCCCAGTTTTGCTAGTGGGGAAATGCTGCTTTGGGAAAGATTCTCGATGTTCTCCTTACTTGCTGCAAGTAATAATAAATCTTTCCTCCTCCTGATCTTTGGCTTGTTTGTAACTCTTGGTTTGACATCCAACAATAGGCAAAACCAGTTTGGGGGTAACAGTTGTACCATAAAGTTGTAAATTGTTTCTGGATATGTAGGTTGTTTCCAGTTGTCTTGTTTTGAAACTTCCGTTGTGGTCCTGTGAGTAAGACTCTGTGTACTTCAGGAGGCATGGTTTCAGTTGCTGGCCTGCTTGCTGTGCGGCCAAAAAAAAAAAAAAAAAAAAAGTTGTACAACCGGTTGTCTTGTTTTGTCTATCACATGTGGTAACATAGTTGTGTTTGTCCATATGGACTCTTAAAAAAAAATGCCCAAAGAGGCGATCATCTCCCCTCCCCTCCTCACATCCTGGCAGAAGGCTGCTCTCAAGTCAGACTGAGTCTGGTTGTAAGAAAAACAACTGGGGCAGAAGGCAGGAAGGAGCTCTAGAACCTCCAGGAGATATGGCTGCGTTTACAAGAAGGAAGTACAAATCTTTCAAGTTCTGAGAGTCCTAGGAGAGCAGCTGCTTCCAGCATCTGTTTCCTTCTGAAAATAGGATGTTAAACTATTGTCTCTTTTTGGCTCAGGGTTTGGATTTTATAGTCCATCCATTCCTTCACTGTGGGCTTTATGGATCTGATCTTTCTTATTCCAGAATGTAAGAAAGGGATTTTTTTTTTTTTCTAATCTCCCAACATCTGGGAAGAGGAAGTTGGACAGGTTTCATATTCTCACATTTGTTTTCAATTCCTGCCCTCCAGTGCTATGTGTCTGATACATTTGTGGTTACTTTTCCCTTTGGGGCATTAAGTAATTTCAGGCATGTGTACCTGAATCACTGCTCTGCTGTGGGCACGGGTCGGAGTGGGGATAGGGTAAGGGAGGAGTAGCATAGCTGAGGTTAACTTGCTTAAGACCTGAGGTTTCCCGTCCCCTGAGCAGGATTCAGTCTAGGTTCAGTCTAGGTTCTTTCTCTTGCTTTGAATAGAATTGGTTGTGGGAAGGGGAGGACTTTGTTTTTTGCATAAGCTTTTTATTTTTTATTTTCCGGCCACATCACAGGGCAGGTGGGATCTTCGTTCTGAAGAGAAAAAGTTAAATTTTAAAACTACCCTTTGTTCTGTTTCTCAAGGGCTAGTCATGACTCATGGAAAAGGAACCTGCCCTCTATCTGATAATCTATAGTCTAGTTTCCTGGCCTTAGAAGGGACCCCCTGGGTAATTGTTTTTCTGTTAATCCTTTCTAGAAAATTGGCTAAACCGCCGCAAGGTATGAGGTGGTCGGTTAGCCGTTACAGCCTGATAGCTTTCAGACCTATCTCTGTAAAGGTCAAGTTATGCCCACCAATCAGTTTGCTGAGATCGTCTTCACCCCACCTATACCTGCTTATAGCTTTTGGTGTATAAAAACTGCTTTGTAACTAGCATCGGGGTTCGTTCTTTTCGAGGAAGATCGAACCCCGGTGCGCCGGTTTAATAAATCCTCTTGCTGATTGCATCGAATTCGAGTCTTGGTGATCTGAGAAGCGACGCCTCCCGTGATTAGGCCGTTCGGGGCCTAACAGTTCCCGGACCAGAGATGAAACCCAAACCCCCTGCAGTGGACGCGCAGAATGTTAATCACTGGACTGCCAGGGCAGTCCCGTGGTTTTGTTTTGCTTTTTAATTACAGTTTCCTTCAATTAGATAAAGGAAATATAAAATCTAAACTTATTTTGTAGGGCCTCTCTTAGAACGTACAATAGGCTCAGAGGAATATGGATCATTTTGCAAAGCGATGTCCTTGCTCTTGCTGGTCCAGAAGAACCCCGGAGACTTTGTTTATAACATATCTGGGTGTTCCTATCTGGTTAAAAGCCCTGATCTTTTTCACATGTAAGTCATTGCTGAAGGAAGTGGATCTGGCAGCGGGGGAAATGGCTCTGAAAAGTGTGTTCCAGGATCTTGGTCCCAAAGAATGTGAAACATCTGTGGAGCATGGGGCTGCTGGCAGACAGCAAGTGCTACGCTGCTTGTATCCTGCAGCAGTTGAAGCAGCTAAAGGTCCCGTGTGAAAGGACATGAGCCAGCACTGCGTCATCAGGAAGGCGCACAAACTACCGAGGGTGCAGCACGTCTCCTGAGCACAGGACACCTCAGGACACGCCAGGCTCAGACAGGAGGCTCAGCTCATGACTGAATGTTGGCTAAATGGGCATGGGCAAGAGAGAAAACTGCCCAAGGGGGAAAAGTGAAGTAAACTTAGGAGGCGAGCTAGCACTTGGCTGGAAATAACTGGCCTCCTTTCACGTCCTCCCTCGAAAATACCATGAGAGGAAGTGAAAGATTTAGATTCATTATAAATTTTCTATTTCAATTAATTTCAAGCTTATAGACTGTGGCTCTCCAAGGGCCACCCTTCAGGCCTCCTCCTCTCTATGGGCCAGCATGCATTAAAGTCATTGCAGAATGCCAGCCTTTCCTGCAGAGGCAAAGGCCCCGTAAAGCAACCTCACTACTGTATGACTTGGGCATTAGACTAACATGTGCTCTCTTATTAAGCATTCGTTTGGCATCCTGGAATCACATTAAATGGAGAAGTATTGAGTTGGCCAAAAACTTTGTTCAAGGTTTTCCATAAGATGTTACAAAAACCTGAACAAAATTCTTTGGCCAACCCAATACATATTGATAAAAGGTTTAGTTTAACTGGTGTGATACCTTTTCTTTTATGTAGTAATAGTTACCCTCTGATCGAAGCTGGTATTATTCTCTGTCATAGAAATGTCCCAGCTCAATCTCCAGTGGTTCTGTTTTGGCATTTTAAGGTTAACGCTCTTATAGCGCTGTCCTAGATAATAGCTACAGGCCACATGAGACCATTAATTTAAATTAATTAAATGGCAACCCACTCCAATGTTCTTGCCTGGAGAACTCCATGGATGGAGGAGCCTGGTTGGCTGTGGTCCATGGGGTCGCAAAGAGTTGGATACAACTGAACGACTAACCCACCCACAATTAAGTTAAAAATTCAGATCCTCAGTCTCAAGTGCTCACTAGTTACATGTGGTGAAGGACAATGCAGGGAGAGAACATTTCCTTCATCACAGAAAATTCTATTGGATGGTGATAGTGCAGATCACGCCAGAGTTAACGTTTTGAATAGTTGTGCCAGATTATACACACACACACGTGCTCACATTATCTCCCCACACCCCTTTTTTCTCTTCCTATAGAGGAGTGAAAGTGAATGTTGTGCCTGGCTCCATGGGCTATACAGTTCATGGAATTCTCCAGGCCAGAATACGGAAGTGGGTAGCCTTTCCCTTCTCCAGGGGATCTTTCCAACCCAGGGGTCAAACCCAGGTCTCCCGCATTGCAGGCGGATCCCTTTCCAGGTGTGGTGGGTGGGAACATGAATATGCCTCACAGAGGTTGTCCCGGTGGTTGCCACTCTGCAGTGGGTAGGTGGAGCTCACTAGCGCCTACTGTGTCCCACCCGCTGGGGCGTGTAGGATGCAACTGTGAAGACAGCATGCTGACAGCCTTCTGATGTTTGACCCGACACCAAGTGTATCCCCAAGGGGATAGAAAGATAAGGGAGACAGAATCCTTGCCCTTGACAAGCTCAGAGGAGACAGCCCCACCACAGTCACAGTGAGCTCTAGGCAGTCATGTGTGAGCAGCTCCAAGGAGAAAGGATAAATGTCTGGGCAATTAGGATGAACTGATAAACTCAGCTCAAGGCCACAAACATTCGAAAGCAAGCTGGGAGAATCCCGAGAGACTTGGGTAAAGACCATTCCGGCTGGAGGGACCAACCCAAAGTTTCAAGGTGGGCGTGAGGCCCATGTGATTGCAGCATCAGATTTGGTGAAGAAACAGGTCTTGAATAGAACAGCTTTAGGCTATTGAAATAACAATGTTAAGGAAACTCCTGTGTCAGTCATGCATAAATGTGCGGTGATTCCCCAGTGGCTCAGTGAAGAGCCTAAGCTTCTCCATCTTGTAAAAGAGCTCCATTTTGCAAAGGTACCAGGCAAACAGACTTACACTTTGGATATTGCCTAAATGTGCCCCACTGTGCACAGCCAATCAGCCCTTAGGTTAAACCTCCTGACTTTAAGTTCAAGAATTTGTGATTTACCTTGGAAGTAATGATTTACCTTTGTGATTTACCTTGGAAGTAATGAGTTACATTTGTGATTTACCTTGGAAGTAATGATTTACGGTGGAAGTAAAAAAAAAAATCAGAAATCCACACACAACCCTATAGAAGAGGGTAACCAATCAGTAGTCCTTCAACCTGAACACCCCCTTTGTTACCTTTTCACCTGAATATTCCCTATATAAGCAGTGTAACCCGAAACTCGGGGCTCCTCTCCTTAGCCGCTGTGTGGCTCAGGAGCGACTTCACTTCATGCTGGATCTCCTTCTGTGACTTAAACCTTCATCTTGCCTTTTTTCTTATTGTAGGCATACGTAACGTGAAGGACTGTGGTGGTGGTGGTGAAGTCGCTCAGTCGTGTCTGACGCTTTGCGACCCCGTGGACTGTAGCCTACCAGTCTCCTCCATCCATGGGATTCTCCAGGCGAGAATACTGGAGTGGGTTGCCATTTCCTTCTCCAGGGGATCTTCCCGACCCAGGGATTGAACCCAAGTCTCCTGCATTGGAGGCAGACGCTTTAACCTCTGAGCCACCAGGGAAGCCCGTGAAGGGCTGTAAGGAAGTAAAACTAACACATTCCTCAGCCTGAGGCTTGCCATTCTAGAGGACATTTGCAAGGATTAAATAGTCTTTTTACTTTCTTTCCTCACTTCCCCTCATCTCTGATACATAAAAGAAACTGGCAGTCAGGCCTAACAAGATGGTTATTTTGAGGCACTAGCCTGCCATCTTCTTGGTCAGCCAGCTCACCAATAAAGTCCCTTCTTCATCCCAATACCTCGTCTCAGATTTATTGGCCTATTGTACAGTGAGCAGAGCGAGTTCAAACTTGGTAATAGAGATAGCGATGAGAAGGAGAGATCTGAGAGGTATTAGGCAGAACATTAAAGGACATTGGTCGGATATGACGAGCTGGTGAATTAAAGAGTCATGATGATCAGTGGCTGGGACCATCAGCAGAGATGACAAACTGGGTCATGGGTGACCTTAGGTGGGGTTGAAAAGCTGGAGCTGAAAGGCTGGGGATGGGTGGGAGGGAACAGGAAGTGAATAGGATATTCTTCCAGTTAGTAACGGGAAACATGCAAGTGTTTGCAACTTTTCAGTCCTTAGTTTATGCAGCCTCTCTCTATGTATTCGTTCATTTTGAATGTTCTCCTTGAAAAGCCAGTCTCTGATTTCAGTATCTACTATTCTAATATCTTTCAAGTCAGAGCCCTTATCTCCGTCTCCACTGTGCTTTCATTACTGCAGGACATCCTATCCCAGGCTTGCAATAAGAACCATCTCCCAGCCTTCATGTTGGCCTAGCTTGCTTCCAATCCATTCTCCACCAAGAGGGTGGTCTTTCTAAAACAGAAATGTGGTCCATGCGCATCTTCAGTAAAGCCATTCAGTGACATATAGCTGGCAGGGTAAGTCTCAGCCTCTAAACTGCCTGGCCCAAAAGGCCTTAGATCCTGCCTGCCTCTTACAGGTCACTCACACACCTCCCCTTGCTGCAGACCAAGTGGAAATACCCAGGCTCTCCATGGCCTCCAAGCTTCTCCAGCACCAGTTCCTGATGTGAAACGTCTTTACCTGGCTAAATCCAATTTCCTCTTCCAGGAAGCTCCCTAGAACCTTCTAAAGACATGCTAGCATATGTGCCTCTATTTTTACTCTCCAGCAAACTCTGTGCAGTGTTCTTCATTGCTCTGAATTTAACTGACTGCTTGTTCTCTCAACAGAATTGGGGCTTCCCTGGTGGCTCAGATGATACAGAAGACTGGGGTTCGATCCCTGGGTAGGGAAGATCCCCTAGAAAAGGGAAAGGCAACCCATTCCAGTATTGCTGCCTGGAGAATTCCATGGACGGAGGAGCCTCATGGGCTACAGTCCATGAGGTTGCAGAGTCGGACGTGATTGAGCAACTAACGCGATAGCAACATGTTGGGCGCATACATCTGAATTAACTCATATCAGCCCTATAAGGTGCATACTAACATCACGCTCAACTTATAAACAAGGGAGCTGAGACACAAAGAGGTTAAATAAGTTGCCCATGGACACAAAGCTAGCAACTGGCAGTACAGAGAACCAATCCAGTGAGGCCCCAGGTCCACATTT